>VZRV01001123.1:390297-498266 GCA_013398115.1 Falcunculus frontatus
CCCCCCCCCCCATATCTCAGTACCACTTGTGCAAGATCACAGTGCTTCCCTGCCTGAAAAAGCTGTTTGGAAAGCATTCACAAATTTTAGTGAACTTAAACACATTTTAGTGTAATGACATTAGCTACATGTGCATTTAGATGGAAAACAAGGTGAAAGAGGCACATCCAAAATGAACCATGCTTGCAGACAGATAACTATGGAAATGATGAGACAGAAAAACAGGATGTGAGCCCTACTACATCCATTAGCCAAACCCTTGGTAAATTACAGGCATCAAAATAAAGCTGGCATTGGAAACTGTAACTGCCCACTTATCCACTGGCAGTCATGAAAAAAGATTATATGCAGTACTTCCCATTCTGTAATTCCTTCTTGAGAAATTAATTAAGGTGATTTTGCTTCCAAATCTTTCAAAAACTCACAGTATATACAAGAGTATTCAAGGACCATCACATTGTCTATTTATTTTCCACGGAACAGACACTTGCATGCGACTATACAGTCCTGCTAAGTACCTTCTAAAAAGTAAACTTATGGTCTCGGCACTGCTGAGAAGGCAGTACATTCAAAAAGCAGTAAAGCTCACATTTATCTAAGTAATGCAACTGTATAGTGAGCAAAAAATGTAAAAGACTTTTGCTGGAGAACAATCTCTCTTCTAATTTAACACTGAAAAATTCTGAAGAATCTGAAGACTATGCAGTGTTACATTAACTGATGCCACTTGATCTTAAAAATCATGATATGATTTTTGATAGCTGGTTATGATTTGCTCATGCATTTTAAGTTCATCTTCAATACTTAATTTAGACTTTGTGAGTTAATACATTATGTTCTATTCTCTAGTTTTCTAGAGAATTTCTTTATAATTTCTTTGTATTTCTTCATAATTTAGTTGCTTCATATGCTGTGGAAAATTCAACGGAATGGAAAAACCATTATGAATATTTCCAGGCTACAGTGCAATGCGCCTAATGAGAAACTGAAATTTCATTTTCTCAAAAACCAACATATGTGGTACTAAAAGTCCTTGTCAGTCTTTAACTATAACTGTATTCTGCTCACTTCTAAGAGTGTCTAATTAGTCATTACTCACACTGACAGAAAACATACCCTACCCTTCAGAATCAAATATGACACAGCAAAATATTTTAGGCATGTGTTGTTAACTATGTATTTTTGAATATTCCAGGAACACAGCCATCAGAGACCAAGAGATTCTGATGTCATTTGAAATTGTCTGGCAAGACAGAAAAGTTTAGAATGAATCTTTTTATTGCCTCACATCAAGATCAACAGATAAAAATCTACAGCAATGTTGAGCTCAGACTATTGACAATTAGAAATAGGATTTCTACCCATTACTTCTTTCCTTTGGATAGCAAATAGAGTAATGAAGGAATTAGCATGAATGGTTATGTCTGGCATCTAGCAGAGCTTAGTAATTTGTAGAGTTTAGGAAAGTGAAGATTGGCTGATGGGTTTAATTTGGACTTGTTTTTACACTTAAAGTAAATTTAGCTAAATTGTTTGGATACAAAAATCTAAATGTTTCATTTTCCAAGCATTTAGCTTTTTCAGAACGTCTTACAGAAACATTCACACATAGTATCATTTCCTTAAAAGATGCAATTCTAATGAATAAACTATTCCTCTGTTTGACTTTGTTTTGAAGCAATATGGTTTACAGCCCAAGACTGTGAAGTTTGGAAAAACTTTGATATGTGACAGAAATTAAGTTTACAACAAAAGGTGGCCAAGAAATTCTTTGCTATGATATGTAAATCCTACTACTGCACTTACAATAGTGTTACCACTACTGTCCAGTCTCACAGAATACCAGTGTCATTGCTGGAGCAATTCCAGAGAAGGGCTACAAAGATGAGCAGAGAGCTGGAGCACCTCTCCTACGAAGAGAGGCTGAGAGGTTGTTCAGCCGGGAGAAGACTTTGGGGAGATCTCATGCCTTCCAGTACCTGGAGGGGGCGCCTACAGAAAAGCTGGAGAGAAATTTTTACGAGGGCACGTAAATTTTTACGAGGACTGGACAAGGGTTAATGGCTTTGAACAGAAAGCTCAGAGCAGATATGAGGAAGAAGTCTTTGATTGTGAGGATGGTGAGACACTGGAACAAGTTTCCCCGGGAAGTTGCGAATACCTGGAAGTTTCAAGGCCAGGCTGGATGGGGTTTTGAGCAGCCTGGTCTAGTGAAAGGTGTCCCTGCCCATGGCAGGGGCGTTGGAACTAGAAGTTCTTTAAGGTCCCTTAAAATCCAAACCAATCTATGATTCTGTGTAAACTTGGATCTTTCATAAAACTGTATTAGGCACAAGAGAGGTAACAGTCTTTGTAAAATATGCAGTCCTTGCAGTTTTTGTGGTCAAAAAAGACAGTCTTACTCCCAAAATGTTCCCTTAATTTTCAACAGATTTCTACCAAAATCCTGTGACAGGCATTTACAATAAACTTTCACTTCCTTTAGACTGCCTCATTGGTACAATTTACTAACAGTCTAAACCCGAAATATTCCTGGCAGATCTCACTCCCTTCACACTGCTTGACTAGCGCAAAAAAGGTATCTGGAGATGTAGTTTCCCTAGATGCTTATGCAAAACTGTAAGAAGAAGGGAAACATAATTCATGCTGATATGCTTTTGGCCACTGGTCTAATGCAATGTGAGCATTTTAGATATTTTACCATATCCTTTTGAATGTAGTACCTAAAGCCACAGGCATTCATCAAGGTGTAGGAATATGGATATATACATATATATATATATATGGATATATACCATTTTATATACTCTTATACTTTGTTATTTTCTTGTTATTTGTTATTATTCTTGTTACTTTGTTATTATCTTCTTACCACTTGCTTTGCTTTTTGTCTGCTATTTAACATCTAGTTTTCCAAGATTTGCGTGTTCTAATCTCATGCTTTCATTACCATGTGATAACTGTCAACTGAAGCCCATAATTTTAGATACGGAGCCAGGATTCCTTTTTTCTGCCATGTACACCACCTTAAATTTAGCTATACTGATCTTCATTCTATTTGCCATACACTTAATTCAATAAAGTCCCCTGGCAAATTTTCATTGTTGGTGCTACCTTACCTACCCAGAGTAAGTTAGAAAGTCAACATCAAATTGACACATATCACTGCTTACTGGATTTTTTTTCCATATTATTTATGAATATATTGAAGAGCCTATGTTCAGTAAACTTCACAGGAAACCATTCTTCGCTGATCAAAGCGTCATACATTTTAATCAAGTATTTATCCTTGCAAACTTAAACACAATAAACATTTATTTTCCTTTATAACCTCTGGTAAAGTACCACAGTTAACATCTATGGATGCTGAAAGGCCTTTAGCAGAGAAATCCTTCAGTAAAATGCTACTGTGAGAACTCTACTTTTCTCATAGAAACTATGGAAAACACTGTTAAGGTTTTTGTAAACTAACCTTTCTATCTTGCACCTGCAACTTGTTTTTCAGACTTTGTTATGAAGTTAACTAGACAAATATCTTTGAATGGGTGTTGTGAGTCTTAGCTAATTAGCATGAGGGGTGGATAGTTACTGACCAATGATCTTATGCCCTCTTTGCTAACTAAGGTATTTAAACCTGTCAGAAATTAATTAATGAATCACAGAAATTAATTAATAAATGGCATCGCATCTTATGGCCTCTTATGGCTCATTCATGATTCTCGGAACGGATTTCGTGTAATTATTGCTCTCGGACCGCGGAACTCGGCGACAAACATCCCTTATAAATTCTGGCCAAATGTATTAATTAACAGGATTCACATAGCAACCAATTCTCTCAAAGCAGCACCATATATCCAAAATGAAACATTTCCTTTTACAACAGCCATGTTTGCTTGTCCAAAACATATGATATTTACCCATTCATTCATTAATTCTATTATCCACTCAATAATCAATAATGAAAAGGAAAAATCACAACTGCAAATGCATTCAGGTGGTAGTGTTGCCTTTCCCTGGTCTTAAAATCAGAGCCAAACATGGTTAAAAGGGAGGAGGGGTTTACCTCGGTATTTATTTAAGGATCCTTAAAGTTCACACTCTGTTGGGGTGGAATGTGCTGAGCAGCACACACCAAAATGCACACACGTGATACACTGCATATACAGTTATAGGCCTTGTGAATTAGCACATCTATCAAAGATTGCCCAGTGAGAGGCTCGAGTGAACCCCTCATCCCGAGGAACCTTCCCCCTGGATGGGCCTATTTAATTTACAGAATGTGTTCTGGAGGGGACCTTGGTGTCTGGGGCTTTCTGACCCTTAACTGCGAGGCTTCCAGGATCTCCTGGCTTAATGCAATATTGGGTCTATGCTAGTTGTCAAACCCAAGGAATTATGAGTATGTGGGCTAAAAGCACTAATGATACATAAAACTATATAAAAGGGTATATAAAAGGGATATAAAAGGGGTATATGAAAGGCAAAAAATCATCATGGCATCAGTAGTAGGAAGAGTTTTTGTTTTGCAATGATCAATTATACAAAATGATGGAGGCAATTGAATGTTTTCCTTAGAATAACAGAAACACCCCAGTTATATCAAAAAGTGCTTTATTTTCACACAGAATTTCTTCAGTCTGTATTTCTGTCTAAAGATTATGTTAGACACTTGTAACAACTGCATAAATGGTCTGCATTAATGAAAAGGTATTTCAGTCATTGATAGGACTGCTAATATTTTAACCTATGAAATCATTATGTAAATTAAACTAATTTCCACCACAGCCATTCAACTTCAAACAGCTGCACAAACAAGGATTTTTCCTTTTCTAAAGAAATCTGCATACTATTGTGTTTTGTATCACAATTATACAGCACCCGTATTGTCCTTTACTAGAACAAGAGACCTTGAAGCCATGGTCCATATTTTAGGTGCTTGCTGTGATGCTCACCTTACCATCTGTTCACATTAATCTCTCAAACAAATCCTCTCAAAAGCATGCCAAATACAATCAGATTTAGGGTAAAAAATATTTGTAATTAGAGGCAGATAGGAGCACTTGATCACTAGAAGTAGTGAAGTTCTATGTACATCTTTAGTCAATCACCTTTAAGCTTGCATTACCATAATTGACAGTTTTTCGTCTTTTGAAAGCACCCGCTTGACAAAGTGGACAAGATAATCTGGCTACTGTATTAACTCTGTAGCTTTTATGACCAAGTGACTCTACAGAGAAAGAGCATGAATTGGCCTCTCCATTTCCTTCTCCTTCTGATCACCCACTACAGCAGACTAGCAAAACACCCTGCATCTTTGGAAAGAACATTAAAATGCTGTTACTTAATGAATACATGTTGAAAACAACATAGGGTGTGTCACAGATCCTTGACACCAAAAAGATCAGAGAATCATAGAATAGTTTGAGTTAGAAGGGACCTAAAGGTCTTCTAGTCCAATTCCCCTGCAATGAGTAGGGACATCTTCAGCCAGATCAGATTGCTCAAAGCCCCATCCAAACTGACCTTGAACATTTCCAGGGATGAGGCATTTATCACCTCTCTGGGCAACCTGTGCAAGTGTTTCATCAGCCTCATTGTAAAAACCTTCCTTATTATATCTAAGCTAAATTAACCCTCCTTGAGTTAAAAAACCATTACCTCTTGCCCTATTGTAACACACCCTGCTAAAAAGTCTGTTCTCCTCTTTAAAGATCCCCTTCAGGAGGATTGAAAGGCTGCAATAAGGTCTCCCTGGAGCCTCCATCAAGCTGAGTGACCCCAACTCTTTCAGACTGTCTTCACAGGAGAGGTGCTCCATCTGAACACTTTTGTGGCCTTCCTCAGGACTCAACCCAACAATTACATGTCCATCTTACACTGGGTGCACCAGAGCTGGATGTGGCACTTCAGGTGAGGTCTCACCAGAGCAGAATAGAGTGACAAAATCACCTCCCTCAACCTGCTGATCATGCTTCTGATGCAGACCAGGAATGAAGACTGAGCAAAAGGATTTGCACAGCAGGAAAGAAAGGAAGCCAGAAAAAAACCAGGGCTACTCCCAGTCCTTTAGAAGCTACAGCTTCTCTTGTACCCTGAACCCCCTTAAATTATCCTTCCCTAGCTCTCTCTCTCCTGTCCAAAATGCACTCTGTAATGATTATGAAACTGAAATTTCTTTCTGTCAAAAGTCTTGACTCACTTCTAATTATATAAATTCAGCGGTTATAAAAATTGTGGTTACAGATTATAAAATCAGCAGAAATAGAAAATTTAATATAGAGAAGTTGGAAGAGAAGCAGGAACCAAAAAGCTCAGTGAAAGAAGGTTCATTTTTCATGTAACAATCATCAAAGTTTTAGTCTATTATCTGTTAAAAAAACCCCAACAAACTGGCAAAGTGCTTTTTCATTGAAGACTAAGACATACAGTAGAAAAATATGACTAAGCAGAGACCCACCCATATAAGGACACAAATGTGTTAAACATCAGCTATATTTGGCGCAGCCATAGATTTCAGCACCTTGCTCCTAGCCAGGTGGATGAACACAAGCAGGTGCAGATTAGAAAGCAGGACAATATAATACCAAAGTCTCATTTAGAGATCATACAAGTACAAATAGGTATCAGTATCTCTGACTTCGGATGAAAAAAGGGGTTTCTGTGTTTACTAAAATTCCTGATACTTACTTTAGAATTCTGATGAATTCTAAAATTTTGTATCACTTTAATTTTCTAATTACAAGACAGCATGAGTCCCGATAGAAAATTAAGCAATCACAAACACTGCATTTACATTCACCTATTTCTCCTTCTCAGTTAGCAATACTAGTTTATACCAGAATGAACAGGTTTAAAAATTTAATTTTTTAAAATAGAAAGTCTTACGTTTCATTGCATACCCATACAGGCATGTCAAAAATTATGATCTCACTCCCTGACATATTTGTAGCAGATTTTAAAGGCACCATACCGTCCTGAACAAAGTTCTCTAACCCATGCTCATGAAATGAATGTTGCATAACATATTTCTAAACTGGGCCTATACCTATTTCAGAGATATCGAATAGGTCAAATAGGTCAATAGACAAAGCCAAAGTCAAATATCAACTTCCACATCATCTATCTTTATCCATTTGGCCAGCAAATTCAAATGCAATTCAGAAGAACAATGACTTAAAATATTTCATTTAGAAATGGTACTCACTCCAAACCATTTTAGAAAGTAATCTATTTAACAAAATAAAGGTCAAGTGCCAATTAGTATTACATGAGATTTATAATGTTACGTTTTAAGACAAGGAAGTAAAAGAGACCTGATGTATTTGTGATAGCTTTTCTCAGTGTATCAAATTGCATGAATAGAAGGATAATGATAATGAGCAGGACCAGGCTCCAAAAGGGTTACTGTGCAAAACTCTCAACAGTGGCAGATCTGTCTCTGCCCAGAGAGATTACAATGCAAATAATGTTATTCTTTGCAAATGAAATACAGAAAAGAACAGAAACAAACAAACAAGCAGAAGTATTTCGATTGATAAGCACTCTCAATTAAACGGGCTTTAAATATCCTGTGCGAGTTTCCTAAAATGCTAAGCTCAAATTGATGCAAGGTAGCACTTGTCAGTGAAGGTATTTCATCCTTCAATCTTTATTAAAACAGACTACAATGAATCAAATATTTGTTTGAACTGTGTCCCAGACTATGTCCAAAAGTATGTGTGGTTGATAGCTGTACTCTTCACGCCCACCAAGCAGCAGACAAGTGATTAACCACAGTTATCAACTCAGAATTGTCACTGTCTCTTTTAAATATCCTGCTCCAAACTAATGAGAGGAGTTATCTGAAGCATTACCACAGTACCATTTGCTGCTGTGAAGGCACTATAATTAGCTTGTAAATTGTTTTAATTTGTTTGATTAGCCTCTACAAAAAAACAGGTCATCTGAAATATTTCTTCCCTGTTTTGATACCTAAATTACTTTTTTCTTGGGATCATTTCAGACAGCATGTACAGTGACACCTTAGTTGTAAGAGTCAGCTTTTACAGTGTCTGCTATTCAGACTAGAATTTTCCCTGCTGAGCACCCATTAAAAGCTGATCTTATTCTTTAAGTTTCCAATTAAAATTGCTCAACCATTATTGGAAACCAGGTAAAAGTAGAATAGATTATTCTGCCAATACTATGATGCTCTTACAATGATTTCACTGAGAAATTTAAATGACTCTTTCGTTTGAACCAGATCTTCAAATCTGTCCAGAGATTAAATTACTAAAACTTTTTATGTCTTCTGAGCTCAAAAAACTCTATTTAAATCCTGCAAAGTAACCTTTGCAGACTGCTTTTTGCTTATGCTCTGTTGAGGTCACCTACTTTACCCTATGACAACCTTGTTTATACTGAGCTCATTCAATCCCCACATAGAGCCAGCACGGTTCATCTACTCCCAAAGGAAAACTGGGCATGTTTACCAGCTTTCTTGACTCTCCACATTAAACTAATCATGCCAGAAACCAGTCCTTGATTCAATATTTTCTGTAAATAATACACTGAAGACTATGTGTATCATGCTAGGTTATTAGTATCACAATCCACTTCAGGGTTATCAAGTATTCAATCTTCTTTGGGCAATTGTTCCCCATGCCTGGTATTTGATGATGCAGAGGTTCAGCATGAGAACCAAAATCAAGCAGAATATCTCTCCTGCACTTTCAGTAGCTCTACCAAAGGCACCCAGGAAAGTCAGAGAAAATAACAGTAGCTTGTCTTGCTGGGAGCTGGAAACAGAAGTAGACCTGAGGCAAAGGTGGGGAGACAACAGAAAAACAGGATGAAAAGACACACAGCAAATTGTCTTCACAAGTCTACATACTCCTTTTCAGAACAGAGCTTGGGTTTGCCAAGCATGAAAACTAGTCTTATGGCACCAATTACTAGCAAAAGCCACTAGCAAAGTTAATGCCTCATCCNCAGCTTGGGTTTGCCAAGTATGAAAACTAGTCTTATGGCACTAATTACTAGCAAAGTTAATGCCTCATCCCTCCAGGCTATTGTTTATATAGCCCAGCACTAGCTTGCAATTACTAAATAGATTGATGTTCTTTCATCATACTGCTATACAGTAATAGACAGCTACTAAAACACAGGCTTGTATTTGCAGGTACTTCTTTTTTTTCCATATTTCTTTCATAAACAATAACTTTTTCTGGTGAGAAAAGACAACTTGTTTAGTTTCAATGGTTATTTTGTTCTTCTCAATATTTAACTGTGGTCTGTAGAGAAACAAAACAAAGACATCGCAGTACCTTCCTATTATTTCAAACACTAATGTCAATTTGATTAGCCTGTTTGTTTAGACAACTATTGTATTAACATAATTTTTTTAGAAGAATGTATTGTTCATGTGTGTCTTAAACAATGAAAGTTTTGTTATTTTGAGTCTCTTTCTTAACTATATTCAGTTCATTTTAATCTTAGATACCACCCAATTTTGCTGAAATGTCAGTTTCTGGATCAGGCTTCATCTTTCTTTCTTCCCCAGATCAATCTGAAGCTTATGTCTTTTCATAATATCTTATATCTCTCCAACAATTCAGAAGTCCTTGCTTATTGAAAAATGCACTGCCCCAGTAGTTTCATTTTGAGGAAGTTTTCCCACTTCTCTAATCCTTTCCCTTTACACTCGTTCCTAGGCTATTTTAGGACCTACATTCTTAGGATGTATCTGTATAGGATGATGGTATGTCAAGATTAATCCAGAGCTATAATACTAAATACACACATCACCTGTAAAGGATTTTACTATCTTGAAAAGATCATACTATCACACTTTCTTGCTTGCAGCTTTGATTGATGGGAGGTTGTTTCATGTTACAAGGAAAACAGTAATCAGATCTCAAGAGTTGGAACAACCACTGCTCATATCAGAGGCACTTCATTTGGTGGTGTTCCAGAAATTTGAGATGAAAATTAATTTATGTTTGTCATCACACTGTGATGGTGTGATCAAATCAGAGCATTCCAGTGCTTCCACTGTCACAAGAACAAATTATTGAAATATACTATATCATATTACAGTCATCAAAAAGAAAACACATTGCTCCTGGAGCCTACAGAGTCTTCATCACTGGAAATTTTTAAGGACAGGTTAAACCATTCCTGACCGTGTGTTAATTGTACTTGGAGAAACATCTGAGGGACACGTGGGTGAGAGGCTATCATTGTAGACAGGAAGTCAAAATCCAGCACACAGCATTAATGTGTATGTGTGCACACGTGTGTCTGTATGACTAACAGAAGTACAGAAACATCCAATGAACAAGGAGTCTTGATTCTCCTGCTCATCACACTGGACACAAAGCTGCAGATTGCTTGTCCTTCCTTCTGCAGGCAGCAGTCTTGCACTGAGCACCCAATGGACAGTTTCACTGCTCAGAAAAAGGATTCTTTGACTCAAAATGGTGCTTAGAGGACTGGGGTGAACTACACAAAGCCACTTTGGCTAAAGTAGAGTTTGCCTCCAGGGCAACTGTACAAATTAATACCCTCCTATGCTGAAGCAGAAATTACCTAATCCTCCAGCTACATATTATCACAGATTTCATGATCTTTGCAAAATAAAGTTATATCATCCAGTGATAATGACCTCCACATGAAGCGAATTTGCTCAACATTTCAAATAATTCAGCTTTCTGTAATTTCCTGCCACGCTCTTTTCAAAGTCTCTGCCTTTCTTACAATAAGTTAATTTTTTAATTTAATGTCAGTGCGGAGGTTCCAATTTTGATTTCCTTTAGTGTTCCTCATTGTTCAGTACCAGTGAGTGTTATATCTTACATTTTCTTTAGGATTTTTTGTTTGTTTTTAGAACTGGAGATTGGCTCACAGAAGGGGAAAAAACTGCTACAAGATGAATTCAGCTATACAACATAGTGTAATTATAGCTAGGCCAGTTTCATGTGTTAGTACTCATTCCTGATGCTGGTCTGATTCAAACATTTTGTTTGAGTGGTTGTAACCTTAGGATTTAGAGACACTTCTAATAATTGCTGATGATGTCTTGCCTTGCAGCTATCCAGATGAAATTCTATTGCAATCATGCCATGCCACTCAACTCAGTAAGTCAGCCTGCTAGAGTACTTCACAACCTTCCCCATTTAAGTTGCTGAAATAGTGTTGTGTCTTCTGCAAAATTTGCTACTTCTCCGTTCATCTTCCATTTTCTGGCTAATAATAGCACATTAAGTGCTAACACGAGGCCTAGCAAAGAACTGAAGTACACTGCACTACTAACATAAAACTTGAACATACATACTTACTGCCTACTTTCTTTCTGTCAGACACTGTCCATTTGAGAAACCTTGCTTCTCCTTTAACTTCTTTTGTTTTTCCAAGGCTTTTCTACAGAAAAGCTGGAAAAATACTAAAGGAAAGTAACACATATCCTTTGTGTAAATTTCCTTATCTCCTTTCCAGATCATTTTGGAACAGATTTAATGTTTTCTTTCTGATATTTTTTCAACTACTATATCAGTAAATATAAGAAATACTGTTGACAGCTTAATTATTACAGAACAGCTTGATTTTTCTTGGAATAGCTGTTAAGATAAGCCTTTCTCACCACTCAAGCCTGCATATAGCAAAAAATTCTCCAGCTTAGACTGATTCCTACAATGCTAAGATAAAGCATGCATGTTTAAAACCGGGAAAAAAGTTCAAGAGAAGACTTGGAGTTTCGGAATCTGCCTTTAGCTCCAAAATTTAAGGAGAGAGTGAATATTTTTAAGAATGCTTTGTGAACTATTGAAATGTAAATTTAACCATCCCCAGGACAAGGACTAATCTCATCTCAGGCTTACATAAGCATATTATTCATTGCTAACATATTCTTTATTAGCACTCTCAAGTAGAATTTTAATTTTTATAGCTGAAAACAGAATTTGATAAATATCATCATATGTGCTGCTGCCTATATGGGGTTGCTCTGTAGGCCAGATTAATGTCAGTGAGGTCAAAAGCCACAGAGTTGTTACAGCTGTGAGGATTTAAGGAGATAAATCAAGATTTGGAAGGAGTAGTGCTATCTTTTATTGAATGAAATCATACAGCTGGACTGCCTGCAGTTAAGATCTTGTATTGGGCCTGTATTCCCAAAAACATGTGGGTTTTTTTTCTGAACTGACAAAAATTGCTACCACTCTCTGTACGTCTTGCCTTACTGATACAGAAAAAAGATCAAGGGAGCGTACCGCTGGAGAAGAGCTTAGTTTTGGAAATTTTGACAAACTAGTGGCACACATATGAATGTGTTTCCTGGATGTTGCTTAGAAGGAATGAAAAATACTTCCTTGTTAAACAAAGACTGAAGATTAAGAAAAAGTGGTCCCTTTGTTGCCGTTTTTAAAAACCATGGTGGGAGCAGAAAACCTTTCACCACTTCAGCACAAAGACTTATCAAGTAGTTATTTTTTAAAATATCATTGGTATACCTCGTATTTTACTGGCTGAAAAACAAGAAAAACTGCCAGCCTAATAACAGACAGTGGTCATAGTGAAGGAAAGAATACAAAGGCATGTCAGCTCAGATGCACAAATGGACCTAAAATTTATACCCACATATGACAATTTAGTAAATTCTTTATGTGCATCAGAAAAATTACAGAAAGGATTTGAAAGTACAGAACAAAAACGCTTTGCAGATAGACTGAGAAAGGTATGTACAATTGAGTAGGAGGGAAGATATGGAACATTAGGACTAATAAATAAATTCTAACCTTGAGAATGAATGCCTAGAAAATTATGGCATTCAGCAGAGCTAGTACTGAGGGCTGCTTGTTTTTGCTAAAAAAAAAAAAAGTTACAAAACAAAATGGAAACTATGTAACTGAAATAAAGAAACTGGTACCAAGTATTTTGCAGGCAGAGAAGAAAAAAAGAAAATCAGTTAAAATTTGTCTGAGGCAAAGTTTTTCAGATATAATATACTCATGGCACTTTATCACTCAGTATAATTTACTGTTTCAAAAGTTTCATTTATAATATAATGATTTTGTAATCTCATATATTTTGAATCCCTGCAGATTTTCTTATTATATGAAAGTGTGTACTTAACTGTAAAAAACATGATGGGTGCCTAGCTCTAGCACCAACCAAATAGATGAGTAAAATCTAACAGAATTATTTTACAGACCTGGTTACTGTAAGCAGTCACGTCCCATTATAGCATGAAGAGTAGGAATGGGCTCTAGTGACATACAAAAGAAACTCTTACTTTGATTAGGCCAGTATTAATTATACAATACAATAGCTCCTCTGAGATGAATAGAATCATTGTAGCTTGTGAAATATGTGCATATCTTTTACTACTGAGAAGCACTGCAGAAGTGTAATAATTAAATTAACAAATTAGAGGGTTTGCCAAGCACGTAGCAGGATCTAGGTTTACGGATAAGAGTTAATGAAACGGTAAGATTAAAAAGTAATTTCATTTTTTAAACTGAGACATTCTGTCATATATGGCCAAAAGCATCCTACTACTGAGAATTTAGTCCCAAACTGAGCAAGTCACGATATTGCAGTTTTTTCTGTTGTTGTAAAAGCGTAAGAACAACATAATCACTCCTTGCCAACTAACCCTATTTTTTTACTCTCTCCATCTTATTGCAGACATATCTTCTTTCATATTGTTGTCAAAAGCTAAAATCACCTCTTCATAACTATAAAATTAATGTAACTTGCTTTAAAATAACGTGATCCTGGATCACTGTACATTAATAATGTTGAGAATAAACTTGTTCTTGAAAATAATGTGTTTGACTCCAATGTTTTTTTGTGTAACTTCTTTTTGTAGTTAAACATTTGTTTTGGTCATATGTGTGTGGTTTTTAACTTCTTTGTTTAATCTCCTGTTTCCATGAATGATTAAATGCAGCAGCGGTGAACCATATCCAATGTTGCTTTTAAGACTTAAGTAAATCAATAAATTTAAACTTTTATTCATGTGCTATAAAAGGAAAAGATACAAAGTGGTAACAGTTTTTTGAATTTTGTTGTGGTTGTTGTCTTGTTGTTTGGTTTTTATCAAATTCAAATCAGAACCAAAATAAAGAAAATCCCTAAGAATTAAGAAATATGCTTTTTGGCAACTTGTCTCATAATCTTTCCTAATTCTGGGAAATGTTCTCATCCCCTGTCTACGAATATAGAGCAAATATAGCACTTACATAGCAAGTAACATCTTTGTTATGTAACGGTGTGACATTTTAAATAGAAGTGAAAATATGCACAGCAAGATAAATATGCAGTGGAAACACCTCATGAAGCAAAAGCAGAATCTATTCACTAGTGAATGGAGGGATGTGTGATGATCAGGCATTTCTAAAAATAACTTGTTGACTCAGATCATAGAGCTCACTTAAGATTGTACATGAGAAAAGGTAAGCTGATGAAAGTAATTTGATGACAACATATTTACTGTTACCTTTTAGAAGTACATTGCCATCATCATAGTTATATTTATAACATTTTAAATTATGATTTAATTTCACCATTACAACATACCTTTCCAGAGAGAAAATGGTGACATCAGATGTTAAATCAGCACCCATTTAGTAGATATTCTTTGCAAGAAAAAAAATCATTACATAAGCAAAAGGAGTTATTTCTTAAATAGCACTTATTGCATAAGGAGTTCTACTCACCAGGGAGCAAATGAGTGGACATTTCCATTTAAATTACAAGTAAAGGAACTTAGTTCTTGACTGCGTATCTAATATGCTGTGTAATTGTTTATTATGATAAATTGGTCAAAAATTAGTGTCTTTCAAGTAAAATTTTATTATGGCAATCAACTCTCCCAGAAAAAAAAAGACATACAGTTTCAAAACCAGAACTTCTGCAGGTCATCCTCGAACATTCTGTATTGGCTTCTGACTTTAAGAGACAGTACTTCATTCCACAAATTAAGAGAAAGCAACTGCAGAAGAAATATAGCCTTTACCTTATTAGGCTATAGAACACAGAAATCCACTAGGAATGATTACAGCTATTTCATAGAATTGTATTTTAAATTAAAAATAAAGATCTGAATTAATGTACAGGTTATTTTTCCATCTCAAAATGCTTCCCTATTTCAAACCACTATAGGATACCAATTACAAAAGCATCAATAAAAGTAATAAACAAGGAATCAACTAGTCCTGGTTTTAAATAATCTTCAAACATTGACCTAATAGGAAAGCATGAAATTAAATCAGTGTAAAGGGTTTGATATTTTGAAACAGACAAGATAAGATGTCATGTTGTTCTCTACCTACATGGAGATGAGGGATGTAAATACATGGAGACTATTCCAGTTTGCTGCTCATTATCATTCTTGAAATGACAAAATTTTACTTCAGATATCAAAAAGGTGCAAAGGAAAAGGCTGCCTACCACCCTGGAGGCATTTTCACAGTGCATTGCTCTCTTCTACCAACTTCAATGAATTTGGGCAGTAGTTACTGTAAATTATATCCTTCTTATCCAAACTACCACAAAGGCAGCTTAAGGTGTTTCCCCTCTTACAAGGGCACTCCTTACTTTGATATCTATGTGATTAGCATGGCCATTTCTGTATTTCAATATCTCTGCAAAACACATGCTGCATATAAAAAGTCATTTGAAATATTCGACAACAACAAGCTCTGATATTTCAGTCTGAATTATTTTATGAACATGCTTTAATTAACAGGTACTAAATTTTGCCACTATTATTATTTTAGAAATGTAGACTAAAACTAAATACCATATTGCAGAAAAAGCCTAACAAATTATTGAATCCAGTGGGACCAGATTAACACAGAAACTTCCTGTGCCTTCTTCAGTTTTCCAATAAACGAAAAACCCCATAGTTCATGTGACAAAGCAGCTGGCTAAATGCAGATTTAGCTGTCAGGCAGAAATCTGGGTATGACCGAGCATAAGACAAGAAGTGGAAAACAACAAAGTTTTTCATCGCAACTATCTCCTTCTGAGAAGTAAAAACCAGCAATTTCTGGGTTTTTTATAGATGCATACTGTTAATTTTCTCCCCGTGATTTTTTAAAGGAATATAAACAAAGTCAGCTTCTTCTTTGTGATGAGAAAAAGACATCTTTTATTTTTTTAAACTTCAGCTAAATTTGAGATTGGCATTAATCCCCAGAAAGTGGAATGATGCTTCTATACTGCTAACAGTTGATCATTGTCGTATGACTTCCATGATATTTAGAAAAACGAAAGTGCAACAATGCATCACATTGTTAGTCTCATGTTAATTGTAAGACCTTTGGCTCTCATCAAATGAAGAGTGGGAAGGATTTCATTGCATGTTAAAATGTATTAAGAAGGAATATACAAAGAATTAAGAACTATTTCAGGTGAAAGACAGTAGTAACAGCAGAACAAATAAATATAAAAATATAAACATTGTATGTATATATGTATGTATAATATTCCATTGATCATCAATAAATTCTGGCTAAAATCTTAGTATCTGATATTGCAATAGGATATGCTGAAACAATCTTCCAATTAAAGCACTGGGTACACAAAGTTATAAAAAATACTACATGCTGTGACAGCTTGTAGTAATGCAAAGGTATTATCTGAAGTGGTCTTACTAACTGTATATTTTCCAGCAGAAAACTAAGAGACAACTCCTTGAATTCTAAATCTCACCAGGATAAGTCAAGAAAAAGATCTCATATTTTGAATAAGTAAAAATGAAAAGATTAAAAGCACTTTTCAAGAAATTAAACTTTCAAGTAAAAAAAGTTAAAAAAGAAAGCTTGAAAACTGCATTGGAAATGTTGACTATAAAATGACTTACTCTCTAATTTAAGGAATATCAAAGAAAATTCCAAGTGAAATCAGAGACCCAGATTCACTAGAGGGAGAATTTCTTTCCTGGAGGAAACAGAAAAAAATATAGCGTACAGAAGAAGAGCATGTAGAAATAAGCTCTATTTATTTCACTGGGGAAGTCCATATCCATCCTCAGACACCAAAGATTCAAAATGAAACAATGTTGCAAAATCTTAAAGATAAATACAAATTCTTACAGCTTAAAACATTGAGGAAGTACGTCAGTCTGAAATGTTTCTATTTTATTTGCTGAACAATTTATTTCAATAACTTTTTAAATTAAAGTTGTAAAGTAATAGCAAAAATCAACTTCAAGGCCTTATACCCAGACAATGCGTATGCTGGGTATTGACTACAAAGAAAAAAAAAATCTTAGATTATCACAGCATCTTAAGCATTCATTTGGTGTAGGGCAGCCTGCAGACTCAACATCTGTTTTCTAAGGTCACTATCTAAACAGGATCACATAAAAAAAAATTGCTTCTTACAAAGAACAATTTACACAGAGGTGAATCATTTATATATGATGTTTATAATGTTTACATATGAACTAATATAGCACTGCTGGCACTCCAAAACCTCATATTGAAAAAAAAACCTGAAACATACCTCATAGGATGGTCAATGTCCTCTCTGGAGACAGAAAAATTACTTACATTTAGGTTCAAAGTTCTTGACCGCTGTTTTACATTTATCAGAATACTTTTCCAAATTTAGACAAAAAGAAAGAAAAATGAATTATAGGTCAAAATTTCTGTAAATCTGAATTTAAGTCCAAATGTCTGAATCTGAATTTTAGTATCAAAATGTCAGCTTTTCTATATTTATACTCTCTTTCTATTTGAAGATATATTTTTCCAGAATCTAATTATGTTTTTGGCAGAAACATTGCCCAGAGCATTCTGGAGTTCTGCAGATTTTTAACACCAGAACTCCTGGCAAAATCCCTATATAGCAGATAAAATTTTAGCAGAAAAAACAGGAGGAAAAAAAAGCAGTAAAAATCAAAATTCTCTCCTCAACTCTTACATAACCAATGCTCTTCAAACTTATTTCTCCTATTTGGCCAAAAATGAAAGACTGTAACAGGGCTCAAAAGTACCATTTCAGAATGGTGCACTTTTCTGAAGTTTCTGCAGTCAATTGTTTCAATTATTTTTTTCATAAAATAAGATCCTTTGAGAGAAAAAAAAATTTTTAAAAAATCATTAAATTTTTTTTTAGTATTTCATTACTCATGTACATAAATTCTACGAGACTGAAATTTTAGTTACAACCTCCTTTTCCCCAAGCTAAACTCCAACACATGGAATTCTAACAAACATTATAGAAAATTAAACACTAGAGGCAAGAAAGATAAAACTTTATGCTAAACAGTAAAGAAAGGCGAAGGATTTGTTGAAGAACATATGAAAAGAGTTTGAAATATTCACTGTCTTGATCATCTACTCTGTGCAAAAAAACCCAACGTTATGAATCACCAGCATGGAGAATGAGTGAACTACTTCTGATTTCTCCTAACTAATCTTCTTATAATATCATCCCACAAAAAGAGAAAATTACTTAGTATTCATGAGAAAAGGACATCATTAACACCGTACATCATATTATAATTTCATAAAAGAATTTTACAAAATCAATATAAGTTCTTCAATAATACTACAAAGTATTCTTAAGACATATATCCTTAATTTCTGCAAATTCTTTTATAAGGACTATGGAACATCATTCCAGAGAAAGCCTAATTCTTAAACAGAACCAGAGGTCTCCAAATTTGTCCTTGTGCTGCACAGTGGGTGCATCTTTACCTCCAGTATTCTTGACAGATGCTTTCAGGTCTCTTCTTATGCACCACCAAAGTCTACAACTTCCTTGGGCAATGAAAACCAGTGCTTTTACTTTACTGCCAAAAGTGGTTGTCCCATGTGTTGTTTTTTCTCCCTAATATCCAACTCAAAAATCCCTCATTCTTCCTTAAATATATGTTTGAAAAGCAAGTCAGAAATCCCCAACTGGGACCATCATGTTTGAGTTAACTGATTATAAATGGGTACATTGTTAATTTTACAGCTGATTCTAGTTCTAGCTGCAAATTATCTTAGCTTGTAACTCCAAGGTTCTTTATGAGATTCCCTTAAATTTAACCCCAAAATATTCAAGGAAAATATAAAAAAATATTTTCAAGTTGTAATTTTCACTGAGTATATATACACATCTAATATATGTATGTCTAATAAAACAGTACCTACCAAAATTACAGAATTAGCACCTCCATCAAAAAAAGCATAAATATTAAACATCTAAAAAAAGTTAACCTTTTGAAAGGGGAAAAAATAAAATCCAGCCATTATATTCTCTGTCCAAATCTTGCATTCTGTGGCTCAAGAACAAAAAAAAATAATACTTTTTAAAATTACAAGAAACGTAAACCAAAAAAATGTTGAATTGGGAGCAAGGAGGAGATTCAAATGGCATAATTATTCCCAGAAACATCGTGGACAGTTTGAGCACCAGCACAGGATTTAAATCAGAGCTTGTGAAGGTCACAGGAGCTCATAAGAAAGAATATAAAAGGATCGCTTATAAGGGTAAGGTTGAGATCACTTACAAGGTTGAGAAGCTAAAAAAAGAGGTTTAGATGAGGTCAGAAGTAGAACATTTGTTGCTTTTGTTATTGTATTGAAAGAATAAAGACTTGGGTTACAAAAGTTGGAACTAAACATGATAGTACACAAGACATGCATAACTAATTGGATCAATTCCTCAACCAGCTGATAGGCTCTGAGTATTATCTCACAACTGTAGGAGAACAGTATATTCAAAACATACATAAGTTTTTACTCAAAAGCTTTGCAATAAGCTTTAAATACCACAAAATATATTTTAATGAATGGGCCTTCCTGCTGGATTCGGTTGGATGAACATTTATTGAAGCACTAATTGTCAGCACTACTTTCAGATCTCCATCAGTTCTCATAAATGTCCATATGTTCTTTGGTTTAAAAGTGCAGCTTAATGACACAAGAAAGTGCAAGCCAATTTATCATCCTTCCTTAACCTTTCGAAAAATAAATTAGTTTTTATGAGAAACAATCACAGTAAATAAAGTAAAAAGCATTTCAATTCTATCATAATATGGTGTCATTCTACATTAAGTCTTAAGTCAATTGCTTCACTTTAAAATTATTCAAATCAACCACTTATTTTTTTCTCTGACCTAGAGTTTAGTATCTCTAGAAGGGCAAAGACAAGGACCAACTTTCCAAATAGCTTTTTATGTTTGAGATGTGACTACCCACCAGGTGTTTGTACATCTCTCTCAGCAGAGCCACATTTCTACAGTACAACCTCTATTTTCAACATATTTATACTAGTATAAAATGCTTGGCGCTACAGGGATTTATTGTCCCTTTAAAAACCTACACTTATGTGAAGCATTTTAACCGGGATAACTGAATCCACACTAGAGGGTGCTGCTATTTTAATTGTAAAAGGTTTTTACAGATATTGCAGCTTCAGAGCAGTACATTTTGTATGTTTCAGAAATGTTTTCTTGCTATCTGGGATAGCAATTTGCTACCAAATGAGAATTAAACTTATGATCACAGGCAGGCTTTTGTGCTGAAGTTCACGTGTTGTGATGTGCTGCCTTAGCCAACTGTACATAAAATAAACGCAACCTACCCATGTGGTGTGTTAGGACCTGTCCTTAATGCTTCAAAGCAACAAAATTCATAATAAACACAGGAGGGTCTTTTTTCCCCCATCTGTCTCAGTATAGCTCACCAGACACATCACTGGTACATGTCAAGTCTTGCTCCAAATCTAGAAGTTGGTTATTATTTGCTATCATAATTGCACATCAGTGCTTGCATTTAACATTTGAATAAATTAGTAAAGAGAATGAAGAATTTTTAGCATCAGAAAAACAGTTTGTAAAATGAATGCTGACAGATTTCAAACTGCACAAAATTGTACTGACTCTTCCAAAAACAAGAGTATGTACCTTTTCCATGTTGCATTAAGATTAAAAAGGAAAATACACTTTACAAAGTACATACAACTTGAAAGCTTCAAATAGAATTTTGCCTCAGGCTGCAAAATAGCCTTTGCAGGAACTGGCTTCCATACCAATAATTCTCCATCTTCCTTGATCTGTATGAAGCAACATTTATATGCTCCCTCACATCTGATCTCCCTACCCACACTTTAAACTTCCTGAGAACATGAGCACTACTGGAAGGTCTAGTGCATCATGTCAGGGTCCATTTGTCCTGGTCCACATTTCCATTGTTCATCCAGTACCAAACCCACCCCAGAATACATATTATAGATAAGAATGAACTGGGAAGATATAGTTTATCCTCTTACTTAGCTTTTACTTCCCCAGAGACTTCTGTCTCTCAGGATCTATCCAAAGAAAAAGGGGAGAGGAGAAGATATTACTCTACCTTCTCTCTTCTACCTTTTCCACAGCCAAAAGGAAAAGATTCATAAATACAAGCAAGCGAAGGGAAAGATTTTTGCCTATGACATGGCAAATAACAAGCCTGATGCCACAGAGGGATCCTATGAGAAAATGTTCTGTGAGCTAAGGGCTATAAATCCAGTTGATCAGTGCTGGACTGAAAGAAAAGAAAGATTTTACTCTAGTTCTAGTTCCTATAAAGAAAAAAAAAGGGAAAAAAACCTTCCAAAAATTATAATAAATGTACAGATGCAGTGGTGTACACTGCACAGCAAACCACTATACAGATCTTAAAAAACAAAAAAAAGAAATCAAAAAAAAAACAGAAGAAAAATTTTTAAAAAAAGGTAAAACTAAGAATTTGAAACATTTCTAAGACTTCTTGATTTCTGGTCTCTTCCCCTCACTCTCTTTTTCTCTATTTCTTCCGCCCCTTCCCCTCTTCCCCCATTCTGTGCCTCCTTCTGTCTATTTCTGAGAAAAAAAAACCAGATAATGAAATGCTTCATTTAGTTGTCAGAAAGATATAAGCACTATTTAAATTTTTCAGGTGCATCTCCACTTTGAAAAAGCTTAGTTTATTCATCCAAAGAAAAAGCCATTAGGTAAAACTTGCAAGTAACAAATAGCAAATATTCATAATAGAATAGCTAGCAAAACATTACACAAGAAAGCGCTCATTTAAAGGATGTATTAAAATTTATAAAATAATCTATTTGTATAAAATTATGTTCTCTGTTTACTGAAAATTCTGTAAATCTAATCTAATCTTTGTGAATCATTTGCACAGCTGCAGGAATACCTCCAGTAGTTAAAACTCCTTTAACTTTTTCTGAGAATCTATAAAGAAAGATTTATATATTTCATATTAAGATCACCAGCATAACTTTGATAGTCAAAACAACTATCCAGACAGTTCACCAGTATTAAGGTTCAAAGAATTCTAAACATCCCATAAAACAACCTGTTTCAGGGTTACAATATCCAAGGGAAGAACATTACAGAATCCCAAGGTCCTATTTCTTGCCCATTTTTGTTATTCAACAGCATGGGTTGAAAGAACGTAAGAATGAACAGATCATGAAAATTGTTCTTTGAGGCAACTAAAACATTTCTTTCAAGACACTTTTTTTTAATATTATCTCACAAATGAGGTGCTTTCTTGTTTTACTCCATGTACAAATTGAAAACCTGATTTTTAAGAAAATCTATCACTGAATACAGATTTAACTATTGACAAGGTAAGTTTTACCATTTCATAATAATTCAAATTATATTCTTAAGAAATGTTTTAGAAACAACAGGTCATTTAGCAATTCTCTCCACCACTTAGCCAGAAGTCTGTAAAATGTTATCAATATTATTTGATTTACTATTTATGACATTGCTAACATGTATAATCCATACCACCCGAGGCATTTTCTCTTTGCTGCAAGAGTAATGTTAAATCTCATAAGAGATGCAAAATATATATTTGCATGGCGAAATGCACAATAATTCAGAGAACCAGAATGATTTGGGTTGGAAGCGATCCTTCATTATTGAAATCTTTTCCTCAGAATCCACTTTTAATGCAGTAGGAAAAAATATGTCCTTCAAAACTTGTTCTGTTTATTAGCAAAAACATTTGTGACTTATTTATTTCCATCTAGTCTGCTTTACTTAAATTTGTCCTTAACTTTTTCACCAAACACTAGAAACTTCTATATGCATGAGGTTCTATTAAGTTTGATTAATTCAGATAGCCTTCTGTGGACAAGTAATCTTGCTCAATTTATTTATCTGTTTGCACAGCTTCTTGTATACTGATGTCATCTGGAAAAAGGAGGGTAAGTTCCCAAGTGGCTGATATAGAATCAACCAGTATGGATAAATCATTTTATAGCTGTAAATGCATACTTTGGCATAGTTTGTGTCTCACCATATAATGTAATTTTTACACAAGAAGATACTATTTGTCTGTAATAATGGAAAGAGCATAACTCAAAGACTAGATCATACATATGAGAAGGGGCCACTGAGCTAAGCAGACCTTCCTGGGAGCCAGTATAGTCATTCCTGTACTCTTAGTTAACGTCGCTTTGGAAAAAGGTCAGTTCTGTATATACATGAAAAAAATACTGAAATGATAAAGTAAGAAGGCATACTTGGAAACAAAAACCAAAAAAATTAAAATGCAGTAAAAAGGAAAATACAGAAGTACAGACTCTGAATTTTATCTTACTTTCCCTAGTCATTACAGCCATTTCAAAGACCATTTCAAATAGGTCTGTGCATAACATTTCTTAAATAATCTTTTTTCACTTTAAAGTGAAAAATAATTCAACAGCAAAAATTCAACTACTATTGTAAGATTGCAGCCATATTAGGATGCTACAGTCCTCACCACACTGCAAATCTAGCACACCTTGAAAACAAGCATGCTGAAGGAAAGGCATTTGTAGGTGTATTGTCACAAGATTTCAGTTCCTGTTCCCTTTGCCACTGTTCCTAGCAATGAATCATTCTAAGCATCCAGAAGATGCTCTAAAAACATTCCATTCTGGTAAAAATACATGGGAATATATAAAGAGCTTCTGATTCTTCATTTCCAAAACCAAGGAAATGCAGTCATTAGTAACACATGAGGATCAGAGTTGTAGGACCACACGTTAATGTAGTAGGAGGTGCCCTCTATCCCAGGAGGGCTTATCTGTTCTGCCTATCAGCTGGTGCGATAGCTCAAGGCATCCTCCCCCTCACATGAATTTGCAAATTGGTGAAATAACTCCATCAGGACAGCTTGCCTGGGAGTGAGTTATTTCAGCGCCATGCAGGTCACATTCCCAGCTGACAATAAACATCTTGCCTTGAAAGGGAGGATTGTAGGAAGATATGCTGGAATTTCTGACAGACAGACACTTCACTTTACAAACTATAAAAGCTACACCAGACTTTCACAAAGCAGAAGTCTTCTGCACATTCCCTGGAAATGTGCGGGGTCTTTTCCCCAGAGCTGGGACACCTACTATCGTAGTTACTTTCTCAAGGGTTGAGTGAAAGGACTCTGTGAACCCCGTCATCAATTTGATGGTAAGTTACATTTATGCCTAAACTATATCATTTCTTTGCTAGTTATATAGCTATATATAGATATATACGTAGGTACCTTTATGTCATGCACTGTTATGTAATCTACTAGTAGTTCTTTTGCTTTATCCTGTGTAGTAAGTAACACCATCAAAGGTCTTTTGTCTGTTAAAAGACTCCTGTCTATTCAATAAATAACTAATCTTATAATAGACCTGATCTGCCATTCTTGAGAATTTGTGAGCCAGAGCAATTTAGGTGCAGATCACCTGAGTAGACCTGCTGCCAAAAATCTGAGCATAAGGCAGGCCTTTTCTGGAGCTCTCACTCAATCTGTAACAGCTATACTGAAGACAATGCAGCAGCATTTAGAGATGAATATTACCTGCCGTGGGACAGGTCCCAGATCTGAAAAACACAAGACTGGGCAGAGACTAAGCTATGAAACTAGGACAGGAGTTTATTGTCATGAAATCAAAGTAGCCAGAAAAATGTGGGAAAAGCCATCTCATTGCCTCATTTTATCCGT
The DNA here is from genome assembly GCA_013398115.1 of Falcunculus frontatus. NCBI lineage: Eukaryota > Metazoa > Chordata > Aves > Passeriformes > Falcunculus > Falcunculus frontatus. The sequence continues at coordinate 415,248 of VZRV01001123.1, forward strand.
GCAGAAAGAAAAAAGAAATCTAACTTGGAAATGTTTTATCACATAAAATTTGTCTAATTTACATCTTAATGTACAGGTGGCACTGAACCAAGATTTTATTCAGCTTGGAATTTTTGGAAACTGCTAAAAATGCTTAGATGTGTAAGCAATTTGAGCTAGTGAAAGGCACGACAACCGGCTAACAACCATCTCAGTCAAATGGGCTGGCACTGCAAACACCTATCTGAAGCTGAGACCGTGCAGTCTGCATAGCCAGGAATGGGTAATTGATGTAAATAGTTATCAAAGTTAGTGGCTAGAGTAGACCACAACTAGATATCCTTTGTCGACAAAACATATTCTGAAGCATTACATTTCACAACTTCATGAAACCACTTTGGTTTGTATGAGTATTACAGCATTATTTTATAGACACACTAAAGTTTGGCTAACACACTCCCTTGCCAAAAACTTGCAAAAAGTTTAGCTTTTCATTTACTTTTATTTTGATCTAGATATGAAAATTATCTGATATTTCTTTTTTGAAGTTCTTAAGTCAAAGTCAATGATAAAATAAGGCACAGAATAATGCAAATGATTTGTAGTAAAAAGAAAAATTAAGTCTTCCGAGATTCCGCAGGGAGACATTTATTGCCACAACTAAAAGAAAGATAAGGAAAAAAAAAAGAGCATGGTATTTTTTATTCAATTATAGAGATTCAGGCATTGTAGGTTCTTTCTTGAAAATGTAGATTCAAAACACATTCTCACTATCCCTACTTACCCTGTCAACTTCAGACATTTTATGGACTGTTTCTTCCAAAAAACCTCTATACAACTCTATACAAGCAGAACATTTATTTTCTAGAATCTAGGAATACATGTCATTATGTATTTGACTTGTTATGTAATGCTAATAATCTAAGGAAGGAAAGATTGACTTCAAAGTTACCTGATATTTAGGTATAATTTAAATTAATAGCATGTGTTAGTTTTTCAATCTATTATAAGTTTTTGAGATTTTCTGGAGACCTTGTATGTGACTTTACCCACCAGATAACTAGTGTAGTGCTAGGACTTCCAAAAACCATATTCCCTTCACCCACACTATATTCTGCTCTACACTGCCACTCGATCAGAGGGCAGGCTAAGACAATTGAATATAAGAAAACCTTGTGATAAGAAACCTGAGTTCTGGAGAAGGTTACTTCAACTGCCCTGACACAGGCTGTTTTCTGGAGAGAAGCACCTTGCTAGGACTTTCTCCAACAGCATGTACTTTGCCCACATTTGTAAGACCCAATTTAAAAAAAAGGAAACTTTCATCAAAGTAGGGATGATGGTATAGAATGAAAACATACAAAATCCAGTGGAAAACATACTAACCTCTCTGTAACTTAAAATAAATACATGTTGTACACACAGAACTGTGTTTCACACTTAGTGCCCAACGCCACAAAGCTAGCTTTATTTTCTATTTATTGGTATTGTCATAATACGAAAAATAAATATAATTTGTTAGGAAAGCAGCCGTTATACAAAATTAACAGACATATTCTGCTTCAGGGCATGCATACAAGAAAATTGTCAGACATTAATAATGTAGACAGAGCATTTTCCTGGGAAAATGAAGATCCAATGGAACAACAGATAAATCATGCCCAACTGCTCACTGTTTGTTGTTTCACAATCTGTTGTATTTTATCGAATATGACTAGTACAAGTCTGTTACAGCCATAAAAAAATTAGCAGAAATTAATATGTAAATTACTGTAGTGCTTGTGTGGGAATCCATTTCATTAATTTGAATTCACTGACATCACTGTGTAATCTAAATTTATGAGGTTTTCAACTGCCACTCCATAGAGAATTCTGCATTTATTGAATTTTGCTTTAGAAGTATTTTGTGCATTAAATAATAGTTGCAGGGCAGTAATGTACATGAATGGCTTGGAATTTAATTTATATAATATATATCAGGCATTTTGCCTATGAGAAGACATAACGTACAGTACGAAAAAAAAAGGCATTTAGATATTTCCTTTTAAAACATTTATGGACAGCAATGAGAACAAAGTATTGGAAGAGGGAACAAAGAAAGTTATTGAAATTCTCACTGAAGTAAATATTGCTCATAATTATTTTCTTGAAACAAATGCAAATCTTCTTGTTCATATAGGGGCTTTATGACGCGTAGAACTCAAGCTGAAGAAAAAAGGCACAGAATAAATCCCATACAAATCTGAACAAGAAGGTTTATCAATACATAGGCCAGCTTGAAGGTTAAAGTTTCAATACGAAGTCTTGGAAAATAGCAGCAAGAAAAGAAATAACAAAATTCTTTACCATTCAACATTTTAACTAACATCTGGATACAAAGATAGCAAATGCTTTGCATAATCTTGGCTTTAATATCCTCTAGTTTTCTAGATGTAAAACAGGTATCCAAATAACATGATGCTATCCAAATATTTCTCAAGAAAATACTGAAAAAAACCATGTTAACATGCTTTCTGAGGAAAAGAGGAAATACAACAGAATAGATAGAACAAAACATTTAGTCAGTTACGAAGACCTAATTTTAGAAGGATAAAAATGTGAAGGTTAAAAAATATTTCTATGATCAAAAGGTTTTATTTTCAATTATTGACAGCATTATAAGGTGGGGGTTTCCCCCAATGTGATCCTAAATGTTTTGATATGACCTATTTGCTGGTGGGATGCACTAAGAGGTTTATTATTTTGCAATATGCACTGTTGTTAAGCAACAGGATTGTTTCATTACTATGGCTCATTGAAGTATTTATCTAGGAGTGCCTATGGCGCAGTTTTACCCCTACACATTTCAGTTTTTTTCACACACAGATGCGTATAGACAAAGTGAGTTTTCATGTATCATCCAACCTTTGAATGAAGAAAATTGCTTTGAAATGGAGCTTTGGGGGCAAGGAAAGGGAGAATTTGGTTTTAGATTTGTTTAACCATGACACAATGAAGAATATATTCCCAACTAGCAACGAATCTTTCACAATTGTCAAATCCTCCTGTGTCAGCATCCCCTGCAGCTCTGCTGACTACCAGAACACCTGTCTGCTCCAAGGTCACTGATTCAAAGTTATGTTGCAGTGAACATGCTCACACACAATTAGGATTTCAGTATCATCTTGCAAGAAATTCTATTATCCCCGTTATTTTACTTATAACTGATTACTGGGTAATTATATTTTGTGAATTGGTATGATCTTACAAATCATAACCTTGAAATTAGTTTATCTGACTAGAAAAGAAGCAAGTAAAGATATGGCCCAAAGAAGCATGTACAGACAGAAGTCTGTCTTAGACGGAATGGCTACAGTTCATTTATTTCTATCACTTACACAGAGATAGAACTTCCATAGGTTTCTTTGCACTGATCACCTACGAAAGGAACCTTTTTTCTTTTCATTCTTTTTCAAGAGATACGTTTTATAGTTAAAACATCATCTGTTTTTTCCCTCCTAAAACATTTCCAACTACTTGCAATTGAGGAAGCTGTTTCATGCAGAGACTTAAAAATATGCTGTATTTTTCCTAATACTGAATAAACATACAAATTAAGCAACCATTACATGCCCATAGACCTACATTCACGTATAAATTATAAAGGCAAGTAAGAACTACTGCAGGAGTCCCTGCTTTGCCTCAACCTTGGCATTAAAGAATGTAATACATAACTTTGTTCTGTTCCCCTGAGTAACTGTAATGTTAGAATCCTATCCTCCAGTTGTTCTGAGATTGAAATCTTCTGTTCATGTCTGTAACTATAATTTTTCTACCCTAAGTTTCTCAAAACATAGTAAGCAATTTTCAGGAGAGACACATTGCTCAACAGTACACAACCTACTTACCAGCCACCTCTTCCTCAACTCAAGCCTTTGAGAGAAACATTTCCTTTTTACTATGTAAAGTTAAGCTGTTCTTTCCTCCTATCCACAAATGGAATAAGAGATTTTATAGGTCAGAAAAGGTGAATGATTCAACTCTTCAAATGCTCAGAGGAGTAGTAAACCCACTGCTGTCCCTCACAGAAAAATTCCAGTTGTCACCACAGAAATCCGTGTAAAGACCCCCTCATCTTGTAAATCTGCCACCTCTGAAATTCTGTAAGCAGTGCATGGTTCTGCATATGCTGAAAAATTGCTTTCTACTGAAAAACAAATAAACACATGCATCCTGGTCTCAATCAAAACACAGCTAAAATGATACCTCAAACATAAAAACCTCCTAAGCCTTCCCCAAGCATTGTCTGAACCTTTGACTGTTTTCATAGCACTGGCTAGCAGTTAATTAGCTCTACACTCTATAACTACTGATAGTCAATATCAGTCAGAGTTAAGAGTGCACATATTGGAAGTCATTATAGAGGAGCAATCATTATGGGTATTGACTGCTGTGACTCTAAGATATTTTACCTCCGGAAAATGGCTGCCACAGCTGGCTGTCTCATGTCTCCAAAATTGACCTACCAGGGATATCTAGGCACAGGCTTCACAAAGTGGAGTTATTTCAGTAAAAAATAGAGGGATGTTTAATGTCAGCTCTTTCTCAAGTACCCTTATAATCCTCATTCTGTAGTCACCAGCCAATTTTGCTCTCAGTAATCTGTATATACTTTTCATTTAAAGCATTGCAGCTTGTAGAAGTTCCCACAATAATTTTCTGAAATGTAATTCAAAAGTTATCCTTCTTCACAGAAAGGAAAGAGATGAAGAAAGAAAATAAAATCAATCTCATGAATTACTTACTTTGCTCAGTCTCACACTTTCTTTTCCTCTCAGCTGGAATCTTATAATGTGAAGAGATGAACAACTAATCTTTCAGATACACAAGTCCATATTTGATCCCTCTTCTTCTAAGCTCATCTTTCGTCTGCTGATTTAAGAACCACAGACAAGGACTTTATAGACTTTTTTTCAGTGGGAGAAAAGTTGTGGTGACGGCTGGTTTTGCTCATGACTTCATCATTCATTCTTCTGTTGAAGTCAAAAGAAATATGTGATCTTATATAACCACAAGCTACAGTAATGACCAATTAACCCCACCTGGTACCAGGCCTTAACAGAGACTCTTCATCCTGCTTCAAAATATTGTCAATGATAGACAGCAAACTGAATCCTCACCACCTCCTCGAAATAGCATACAATCTGTTCTGTCACTCACAGACAAATTAAAGAAATTAAAGAAAACACTCAAGCAAATTAAAGAAAACAAAAGGAAGAAAATCCTACCCCATGTATATTACAGGCTAGAGAATACTCCCACTGAAGAATCAGTGGAATTTAGAGAAACCATCTAGCCTCCACTTGTTCAAGAGTTTAGTTTTCTGGGAAATGCAATAGATTTCTTCCACAGCCACCACCATCTTGGCCAATTCAAAACACAAATCATGGTCTGCCTTCAGTAAGAACAAGTCTAATACTCAGATTTCCTACCTAAACACAAACTGATTCCATTCTAACTCACAACTACCTTATCTGCCAATACAGACTGATCTACAGCATGGCAAGTTACAAACGAAACACTAAATGCAGCAGAATTTTTTTATTCACATAAAATAGACAGATAATATTAGTATCTTCTGGACTCCCTCAAATTACTATGAGAGGATTCAATAATCACTACTTCTACACCGAACCGCATCTGAAATACACCTACATCAGTATCCTATTATCAGGCACTCTGCTCAGCATAAAAACAGAAAGCGTACAAACTACTATACGTGAAAAACACGCAAACTATCATATACATCATTATAAAAGCAGGTGCTTCTTGAAACACCCCAAGAAAGCTATAAGATACAGAAAGTCCTCAGACACCGCTAAGATCCATTCTGCATCATCCTCTTACAACGCCCTGCTCAGCAATCTCAGATCCTTAACTAAACAAACACACCACTTAGAGAAATCCATCAAGTCTTCCCTGAGTCCTCTAAACCTCTTGATTCTGACTCTGAGGGAAACTCGAAAAACCCAGATGATTCTGAGAGCTAAAACATAAACTCCAAAGGATGCTAAGCAACACAACAGAGAACATCAGGATTCTGATGCTTTATAATTCTCACTCATCCCTAACAAAAAGCTCCATATTATCTCTATCTCCCTGCCTGAAAGGATTTAATGACTCTACCATGTCTTCTCTGGATAACATCCTTTTTCCTTTCCCCACCCTACTCCACAGGTGTCCACTATTTTTTCTTTCAAGTGATGCAGGTGAGTAAACAGGTTAAACTCATAACAATTTACAGTTGTTCTTCAAGACCTCTCCTGCTATTACATATTTAAGAGGCTCACATGGTCAAAAGGAGGCATCTTTTCCAATTGCTGCAATAATTCTAGGATATTACCATCTCCTTACAAAATCTGTAAAGCTTTTATTCTTACAAAATCATAGTTACAATGCTATGAGCGTATTGAAGTATTTGTTGTTAGCATAAAGACTTTTAAGTGCTCATGTTAACAGAGATAAATAAAACGAACCATGTAGGCTTCAAGAAACCTGATTACAGTGTTCTTTTGTCTACAGCATAAAAATTATTCTGTGCTGCACATAAAATTAAGATAATTATCTACTAGTTTAATTTAAGAAAAAGCATGCATGCCTCTTACTGCAGCAACAAAAGCAATTACTTTTGTGGTAAGTTAAATATTAGATTTGGAATGTTTTCAAACTAAGCATAATAATATTTTAACAGCGGTTTCCACTATAAAAAATTCAAGCAGTGTCCTTTTATGCATCTGCAAATTTAATTTTAAACGTGCTAAAACTTTATGGATACAGCAGTATAAAAATTATGTTAACCAGCATTTAACAAGCATAGGAAGTATACTAAGAGTTATGCAATTATTAGCTATAATTTACATATACATGTAAATTACACAGTATAGAGGTAAAAAAGCAATCCTTATAGTGGTTCAGTTAGAGGGAGAACTGCTTTTTTGAAATGTGATCTTTTACTGGTTTCCATACTTGCTTTCATTAAGCCAGCAAGCCAAGCTCTCATTAAGTAAGTATGGTAACAAACTACTGAGATTAGCTTGTTAATTATGTTTGTAGTTTTGCATAGGAATATTTAACTCACACTGTATTTATTTTATTATGCAAGCAAGCAATGTTTCTTATACATTAATAATTTTCATTTGATTGTGTACAAGGACAGAACCGATTAAAATACCAGCTTACTAAACTGTCTAGTTTTCATGTAAGAGATCTCTACCACATGAGTTTCAAGTTGTTTGGGTTCTCCTATTACAAATTTACAGAATAGATGCAAGGTAATTCTAATTATAATATCTGTTTAAGCCCTAAGTCCATTAAAGTTAGCACAGAAGAGGCATATGTTATATATTGTCACTTCTGGAAGCATCCCATCATCTTGAAGTGCAACAGAGACTCACAGCTGAAAAGGACAGCTAAGATTCCATCGTCCTCCAACAATTCCCTACTTGCTCTCTTTAAATTATACCCAGCACAGTACCTCAGACAGCCTTCACATGGCCCTTTTCTTCCCTGTAAATAAGCAGTAGCTGTTTTGCATATGTCAAAAGAGTTTCTTGACAGAGATTACAATACTAGGATCTATCCAAGGCTGGTAGCAAGGATCCTGAAGTTCCAAATCATTTCACAGAATACAAAAATATTTATCCGAAATTCTGCTTTTAACCATTAGAGGTACGCTGAATAATTAAATCCAGCAACATTTAGTTCTTAGTCACAATATATTTACTGAGTAAAAAAAAAAATCAATTTGCTTTTCCAAAAGAAACATTCTTTCAACAGCAGTGTTTTAAAATTGCCATGAAAAAAGAGGCTGATTTCCCTAAGACTTTCTAACCATATTTTATACATAACTGAAGACAACTATCTAGATTACAGATTTTTTCTAAATTTCTAGCAGGGACCATACAATTTGAATGTGGATTTTTTTTTTTTTAGGTGGACTACAAATTAAAAAACAATTTTAATGAATTTTAATCAATATATATAGCATTACCACATTATGAGATAATATGTAGTTTTTAACAAAGCTCTACAATGCTTTTCTAAGTGCGTGGATTAAAAAAGCAGTTTTTCTCAGTAAATTAAATATTTAAAAACAAAATCTATGCAGTTTTCAACAGCAATGAAAGCAACATAATACATCAGTCTTAAGTGTATTTTCTTCATCATCTGAAAATACACCAAGTGAAAGGAGTAGATATTTTCAATCATGTACCAATACCCTAAAGACAAAAACTGTTGGAATTTCTCATTTCTCAGTCACTTCCTGTAGCTATTTCAACACAAATGTATCTAAATCAAGCTATACCTAAAATAAAATCCCTTATGTTATAAATATTGTATTTAAAATATTATAAAATATTCTAAGATTTCTTTTTTTCCCTATGTTACATTTATTAGGAAAATATTCTTATTTCTAATAGGGAAACAAAGTAAAAACAAGTTTTGAAGAAACTATAGGACAATTTCTTGAAGTGATAGTAGCATTCAGTTAATTTTTTTCATAATATTTAACATGATCACCTCTTTCAAGTAACTCCCGGATAAAGCAAGAGAAAGAAAATGAAACTATCATTTGAAAGGTTCTTCAGACAGAACTTCGTTTTCTTGAATCGGGAGGACAAAAAGATCTCTTTACCTCTAATCAGTGGCAGCACTAACCTTTTCTAGCTAGTGGGGATCTCAACAGTGTGCATAACTTAAAATATTTTACCTGTGACTTTCTGACTCTAAATGCAATTTAAAGAGAACATTCAGCAAAATAAAAAGGAAATTCATTTTCAGGAATATAGTTCAAAGAGCACTACCTACTGCATCAGCAATTTGGACAAGAGGAAGTGAGCATTTGTGGACACAATTAACAATATCCTTGATATATCTGGAAGCAATAAACCAATTCTACAGCTTGTATGAATCAGTACAGCTCCATTAATTTCAGTGATAATAGGCTGATTTGCATGACCTGACAATCTGACACAAATCTGTTATGAGTTTTTCAAGCTTTAGTTTTTGACATATAACCAGCTCTCAGAAGAGATGACATGAGAGTTGACTCCAATAGAGCATTTGTAATGGTAAATGTTCATTACAAGTATACAGATCTGAAAAATTGGTTCAAGTACTAAGATTCTAAGATCTACACATGAAAGGTAATACAGTAATTACTTCTAAGAACATCAAAATTGAACAATGTAAAAAAAATACATTTTTTTAAACTAACAGCAATTTGTTAGTTTGTATGTATGCAATTTGTTAGTATGTATGTAATTTCGTGTTTCCTTGTGTACTCAGAGAGAGAAAAATTTCAAGTAAGAACATGGGAGACCAGGCACCTCAATAATTTTAAATACAATATTTAAACATTTCTGAGGTTCACAAAGCCCTGGAGGCATCTCAGTTGACTCAGTGCCTAAAATTATGTTGCTAAAGTTTGCAGAAGAAAAGAAACCTTCACCTCAGCAGACCCTGTGGCAGCATAGTCATGGTGTGGTCCTGGGTAACAAATTTCCTCTGCCAGGGGAAAGGTGAGCCCCCAGGACAGGGATCACTACTGAAAAAGAAAAGCTGTACTATTTCACTCCCTCTTTACACATCCTTCTTCCATTTTTGAAGGTGGACTTTAAAAAAAATCTAAGGCTGAATTTGAGGATCTTGAGAAGACACAGATACTGCCTTGCTGTTTTAGACCAGATACCTAAGTTCCCAGGAATTAAAGGCTTATGCCATTACTGACCAATTTAAATTCATGCCCTACCTACCATGCAGAAATTTCATATCTCAATCCTGGCCCTTCTTCACATGCACTGTATGTGAAAGTAGCAAAATTAATTTCACTTAGCAAAGGGTATCTAAAGATTATAATTTAAATGTCCATTATAATGCCTCAGTCATTGTCTGAACCTAAGTCTTGCAAAGGTCTCAATACATACTTGAACATTATAGAATATATTCTATTCTCTTTTAATTGACATGCTCCCCTGGCCCTTTAAAAAATATATCTGAAATATTCTATTGAAATAGAGTTTAATCACAATGCACATTTATATGCCTTACGCTGCTGACTAGATTATTAACCTAAAATATTAGTCAGAAAGCAATACCTCATAGTTTTTCTGATATGCTGGAGTCCCAGATTGAGCCTCCTATGCAAGCAGGAAAATTGCTGAAGCACTTACATGTCTCAAAAGTAATTCAAAACTCAAGGCCTTGAGGACAAGGCAAATTCTTCTCAACCCCCAGCCCATCCCTAAAATGCCAAGCAAACAAAAAGCCCAAATAAAACTACAAGCAGTATTGCACGTATCTATGACCTGTGACTTGAATCGATACAGATAAATTAGAAGTACATTGCTTCTTGGATCAGGTAACCATTCGATTTTGGACAGAATTGATGTATGGGGTGGGGGGGGTGACTTGTATATAATACTGAATGGCCAGAACAAGATATATAGCTTGGGAAGTGATGTATGTAACTGTTTATCATTAAACAGTGGAGAAATTACTGCAACAAATTTCCTCATAACTGTATCATACGCTACTTCAAAGTGCCTTTCAACTTGTTTTACTTCTATATTTATCCAAGATGAACTCTCTACAATGAAATAAAGTGGTGAGCAAAAATGTAGCCACTGATTCTGCCTTACAGATTCAGAGGTGTTTCAAGTGGTAGTGCAGGCTATATCTCAACTAGATAGCAGAAAGAAGTTTAGAAATTACCCAGTTATATTTGTTAGAAACACTGAAATAGAGATTATTGTTAAAGGAAGACAGCAGGTACAAAATGCCTTCATTTCCTACAGCAATAAGGCACACTATACTTTCAGTCTCTGTTTTAAACAGCAGAAACCCTTATTTTTTCTTCTAATTTGACGTGTACAATTTGTTTCACGTCCTGCTTATGAGGCAGCACAAGTCCAGTCAAAATTGTAACCCAGATGACATTTTAAAGAGAATCACAGGAAGGATTTGGTGTGTTAGTCAGAAATAGAACTCTAAAACATACTGAGTCACATCAAGGCTCTAGTAAATGTTTAGCTATGACTTATTTGATTTTCTCTGATTTCCATTTCATTATGCTCATAAGATAATGAACAGAGTGCATTTACAGAAGGACTAACGTGCTGATTCTATCTGCTATCTTTTATCCTCACACCTTTCAGGGTATGCAGTATGGCCTTAAAATAAAACATCCTTCATTATCACTCCTTACTGGCAAGCAAAGCAACCGAAGAAGATAAAAGATATCATGGCAGGAGCAACAGTAAACAACTATTACCCCCTCATAAATTCTCTTGAGTCCAAGTTCCTATTTCTTTCCTTCCTCATTATGTGTAAGCAGTTCTCTAAAATGAACAGGCTGCAAAATTAGCCTGACTATTTGAAATTTTCTTTCATGAACCTGATTGCTGTTTTAATTGTTAGAAGCATATTTGAAGAACAGTTTATTTCGAATCCATCATCATTTTTTGTTCACCAGAATGAGGTTCTGAAAAAATATAGTACAGCTAATGCAAATTTAAAACTGGATATAGTAATATTCTTTAGTTGTGGAAAATTTTGTAAACAAATACTTAAAACTTTCATGGTCAGAATATTCCCCAAATATGTAGAGGCAATACTAAAAATATCCCCAAACTGGCACATACAACATGGCACCTTCTTTGGAAGTTTATACTTTAATGCTATCAGTAAACGAAAATATTTAGAGAATCTGTTTGCATGTAACATTACTATATACATATAAATGCATAATCCCTCTTAAAAAAATAATATCAATTTCATCACAATAGAAATGTTTATACTTTAGTTACTCTGGCTTCATGGATGTTTTGTAAACAACAATTTCTAAACCCCATGGGGATTTACCTCAACTGACCTTAAGCATTTGAAGTCAACACATGATTTATGCTAGAGATCTGAATCCCCTCTTTAGTCAGTGAAGAAAAAGAGAAATATCTTTGAAATTATTCATGAAGCTTTACTTTAGCGATCTTAGAGGGTGGTGAACTAAGCCTTGAAGATAATATTTGCCCCCTGTTGAGTAATACAGGGGCCATGATGACACTTCGACATGTCTAGAGCAACTTAAAATGGATCTCATCTTCTAGGATCAGAATATCATTGCCTCTAATACACCAGCTAAGACAAACTTCTCATTATTTGAACACTGATTGCCACTGGCAAGACTTGCTCTAATAAGACTTGGTAAATAAGATAACATAGAATGATTTAACTTGTGCTTCTCATAATGTCCGGAAACACACAGTTTACATTGTAAGAAATATGTTTATGCTTTTATTTCTTTAAGACCATACTTTCAGGATCTTTGCTATCTGCATCTCTTCTTCATTATGTTATTGCGCAAATGTGAAACTCCATTTAAAAAGGAGTGGGTGCCTACCATCAGAGACTACAATTGCCACCTTCCACTTGAATAGAGATATTATTCCTCTCTGCAATGGGAAAAAAGTATTTGTGGCGGAGTTCTGTGAACTGAACATGAGTCAGCACTGCAATGTCGTTTTTAAAAAGAAATATGTTTGATCCCTTAACACGGATATTTTGGGACACGCTGGGGAAAAACAAGATCCTGGGATCTAATTGCCTACAGAAGTGACAGACATCATAAATAAAAGGGTAAAGAAGTGAAATCAAAGAAAGAAGTGAAGAAACCTCTCCAGAATGTACTACATTGTAACATTCTTGTTAGATATTATGTCATGCTTGTTAGAATGAAGGTGCCATTCTCGTCTAAACTCTGAAAAGTAGTTTAAGGTCCCTTCCAACAGCCAAATCATTCAATAATTCCATAATGCATTAAGCAATTTTTCTACTGTATTCAGTACTAGTAAGTACTGTTCTTAGGTAAAATATTCTGTCCTGTTTAGGATACTAATCTTCTGGAAAAATTTGACAAACTGCACGGGATCCAGAAGACAAGAGAAGAGCAGCAAGTACCATCAGTTGTCTATAAATACAGGAAAATTATAAAGGTCTGTAGGAAAAATATAGTTAGTTGATTTTGTATAATAAAAAGATGATTGAAGTAAAGACTTAAACACTTGAAGTCTTTGAATAAACACAAAGGAACTTTAAAGAGGAAGGCAATAAACAGTTCTTCCTTTCTACTGTAGACAGGATTAAAGGCAATGGGCTGAAATGGCATCAGTGTACAATTAGACAAGAAAAAGAGAAAAAAACCCCATATTTGTAGCAATAAGTGAGGTTTGAAACAGCATGCCTAGGTAACTAAGGGATCATCAAAACAGTGAATTTTTCAAAATAATTTAAAACAGTAGTTTACAAACCAGCATAAACACTGGCCAGGTCAGATCACCTTGTATTGTCCCCTGACTTCACATCATGACCTTATATCACTTGCTGCTCCCTACACCATCCAGTGAGAAATTACTAGTTCTACTTCCCCAGTTTCATTCCAGATCCTTTCTCCAAATATTGTGTTGGGCACCACAGCTTCTAGAGCCATCTCTGTCCACAGTTTCTTATTTTTTCTTCTATCTCTCTTTCAAAAATTATTAGTACCCATTATGTCCCATCAGTGTACACAGCTCAATATATAAAAAGTCCTTTGGACTCACAGTTTCAGTAAAGCTTAACTACACATTCTCTTATGGTCTCTCCAGTTTTATTTTGTTAAAAATCTATGAATCCAATTCCAACAATGGGGTGATCTTCCTTTGCAAAGCCTCCTTGTGGCTGGAAGTTGAAGAAAAAAGATTTTCTTCAAACATGTATCAATATATTTGATTGATAGCAGCTGATCTGCTGTATTTTAAATCCAAACCTTCTATAAAAAATCTGAAAGCATCTGTAATATGTCATGCAAAATTGCAGGCCCCTTCAGGCCATTAGTATACAAAAGTCTGCTTAGATTTACAAGCCTTTTAATAACTGCCAGAGCTTCCTATATTTGGGTTAATTTAATTAATTATTTCATATTAGGATCGGGAAGCCTTCACAGCCATTTTTATCTTCATTATGTGCTTGTCTTCACTGATGCATATCCTTAATTGTGAATCAACTGATTATATGAAGCAAATATCTAACTCCAGAAACATCTAAATAGCCATATTTTTAGGTTACTTTATTACTTGAAAGAACACGTTGATAAGTTGCAAAAAAATATTATACAAATGCTGGTATTTTCTGAAGACTGAGAATATGGAAAGAAGAATTTTACAGTTAGACAAATAATTATTACTATGACGTAACTGCCAAAGTTATTTTGTATTATTTTTTATGGAAAATATCAATTGCAAGAAATACACACAACCACTTCATATTAATCAATTCAATATTTCCTAAAATATAACAGTGTATTTTTGAGATGTATTAACACTAAAATATAAAAAAACCCTATGGAATAAATTTGTGAGATTAATACAAGGCATCTTATAGTTTCCAAGCTGAAAGACATCTTCTGGGATTGGTCAAGTAAAATCTTTGAAGTTATGAAGATTTGCCACCCTTATCCACTCTTAGCAGGTAATGATGAAGATGACAAAACAGATAATCTTAAGAAACTGTTATAAACATAAAAATGCTTCTTTCCTGACAACTGAATAATTATGTGCTATATATTCACAACATTGCATACTTCTTTTTGCATATTGAGCTTTACATAATGCTACACATGGGCCAATTATGAAAGAAAATAAGACTCCTGCTTCAAAGAACTGATTCAGAGGTTCTATTATGGCCTCTCAGTTCTGTGGTTTACAGGGATGATATTGAGTAACTAATTCATTTTCTTGGAGATTCTTTGAAGTTAAAAAGTGGTAGCAGTTCATGCAGTAATCAGTCTTCAAATTCAGAACTCCCTGCACCCAGAATCACCAGTTCAAGAATTTCCCTTAAACAGATCTGCTTTGTTGCAGTTCAATAACATAAAATTGCTTGTATCGTCTGTACCTATGCAACTGTTTTCAAGGTGATCGGTTTACAGTGTGTTAAGTGGTTACAGGTAGGTCAGCAAACAGAATCCAGGATCTGATGATAGGCAGCTGAAGATTAGCAGCTGAACTACAAACATTCAAAACAAGCAAAAACGTTGTTCTTTGTGGATACAAATCAACTAGTGGAATGGAAATTGTGGGAAAATGTCACCCCTCTACTGAAGTCAAGTCACAGAAGTCTGCACTTTTTCATCCAGACTATTCCTCAGGCAGTCTGCTCAATCTAGTTGAAAACCGAAGTAATTTTTTTCTGCTTCTTGCCTCTATTTAAAATTAAGAAACATAATGAGAAGTATGTAATACACTTACTATTAAAATAGATCTGCTAATGCAGAGGAGTTTGACATTTTTAATAGTCTATGGTATCTTTTACAAAAGAGAATAATAAGTGAATCGGAGTATTATCTAAGAAAAAAATTATCAGCAATTGCTGTTCCAAATTGAAACCATCTTAGTTTTGTCTAAAAGATGAAAATGTAACTGAAAAGGCATGTTCCTATTTTCCACATACATAGTACCTGTCAGGCTAAAAAGGTTTTATGCTGATTAAGCACAGGCCTGTGTTCACACCCTCAAATAGAAAAGCCAGGGACCTTCAAGCACAGAACACCTGCCTTGCCCTCTATCCTAACCAGGTGTTCCTGTATGCCAAGAACACAGCCAGCTGCATGAGATTCTGATGAAACAATGCTTCAAAGCACAGCTACTCCTACAAGGACACATTCAACATCCACCAAGAGAGAGGGAGATAGTTTTCAGATCCATCTGTGCCTTCAGGAATCCCTGGATAAGCCTATCAGCTCCTGGGGCAATTCACAGCCAAACTAATTTAGTCTTTTCAACAATCTTACTGATCGTGGAAGACTAGTTCCTTACATTGACAGAATAGGGGAAAAAAATTTAAAAAAGGAAAAACATTCAGAGATTCAGCGTATCTTTCCATCCTTATCAAGACCCAAAGACGCATCAAGGATCAAAAGGAAGTTTGTTACAGATAAAAAAACAGGACAGTTCTAGCATCATTCTAAAACTGATGCACCATTATATTACACACCTTTTTGGGGAGATGGGAATATTTTTCAGTTAACTTTTTTTGTCATCATTCCATTGTTTTTACAGGTACCAATGACCCAAAATATTTGCCTTAGAGAAAATATCACATCTATTGACCCACTATGGCAGCATTTCACTTATATTAACAGCTGAGCCATTTACCACTAAGTGCAATGGCATTTTCTAAATTTTGGTATCCTGGTTGTTCTACAGGTACAGTGGTATAAAAAGAGTTGAAGCAAACACACACCAAGAAAAACACGGAGCTGCTGAGATTTGTAATAGAGACATTAATACTGTTATGAATGGAGAATTAATGGGAATATAGGGGAGGGGAAGGAAATAACAAAAAGAAATTACAAAAGGCCTATATAAATATTAGTGAAAATGATATTAATCAGCCTTAAAGGCCCTCCACACACAACTTCATAGCACACACCAATTAGAAAAACAAGCGAAAAGAACAAGTTAACATGAGGGACAGTGTACTGCGGATAAACCAAAGATCTACAGAAAGCTAAAGAACAGGGTTGAAGTGACCCAGGTAAGGAGAAAAGAGATAAGGAGTACATCCTAAGGACTCAGAGAAGGGGAATAGGATGGAGAGACAAAAAACCATAATCACAGTCAGTTCCTCAAAAGACAAATTCCAAATCAATATATGGTCACCAGCCTAAGAGGAAGGAGCAAGGATTACAAGAACTCAGAAATTATAGTCAGTGTTAGTATAAATATGACTACAGTACAGGTGTACCATAACAAAATTAAAAGAGATTAAAAAATCAAATTATATTTATAGATTACAATATCTTTTCACTGTCTCTATCAGTCAGAGTGACTAATGGCTCATGTATCCACATTCATGATATTCATCTTGATTTTCTTGTCTCTTTATGGCTGACCTTTTAAAACAGCATGTAGTGTATACTCCTTTCAAAGAGGTACACAGATATTGTAGGCTGCTGTACAAACTACACATAAATCATATAACTTGATACAAAACCTTCCGGTTGAATTTTGTTGTCCTAAACATCTTTTATGTTATTGCATTGTATTAATAAAATTACATTTTAAAGAACTATTAGAATATCTCTGGACAACTCCCCTATTAATTTTTAACCTATAATGTTAAGGTATCCTTACAGCAAAAGATCACAGTTTTTATATTATAATTGATTTAAAATTTTAGTTTGAAACTCGGTAGATGGGTGGTTAGAAGAAAAGAAAGGAACATAATGCACAGTCAGTCCAGGGGTTTGCTTATGGGTCGGCAGTTGTTACAGTTCCAAAGCAACCAACACCATGCATTCTCCTTTCAGGCTTTCCATGGGAACTATTTTGCTCCATCCCTCTTTTCAGAAAGACTGAACTCCCAAGTGGTAACACCCCTATTCACTGAATTAACTCATTTCCAACTTCTCCAACTGCATTTCACATCCTGCTAGATGTTTCCATTCCAGGGCAAATCAGTGCTTTCAAATGGTTCTGACAGAGAACAGGCGTACATTTAAAACATCACTTCTGTATTTCTAACACAGCAAAAAGAAAAAAGGATTAAGATAACAGATGATATTTAACCCTAACTTTTGCACTTCTTTACAAGTTTGTAGATTCCTTTTCAGCTGGCTCACCATGCCATACAGTTCCAGAGAAGACAGACTGCAGTTGCCTGTTACTCTCAAACAACATTTCCAGTTTATAAATCAGTCTCTCAAAAGATACTTTGTGCTGTTAGCCTGCACTTCATAAAGCTGTTTGATTCCTGTCTCCAGTGGTAGATTTTCAGCAGTACATTTACATTTCAAATCAGGAAGTGAACACAAGCCATTTTCTGACCCTTTTCATTTGCATTTCCTCTGACAGGAATTACCCACTGAAACACGGGCACCCCACTGAACCCGTTGTCTTACCATGCTCTAACGAACTGAATAGCAGCAACAACGCTTTCTTTTTTTTTCCCCCAATACCTGATTAGAAGTAAAAACTCCATTCTACAGACAAGTTGTGCAAGGACACACTGCCTGAACACAAGATTAGACAAGAAATTTTCCTATCTGGAACATAACTGATTTAGTGCATCTGTTGTCCAGCACCTTTAAAATACACAAAATAAAATTGTTTTTGCAAGTGAGCAAAACAAGGAATGTATAATTCTTTAAACAATCATTTTATTCTCCTAAATACTCTGAAACTTAAGAACGGCCATGCCGAACCTGATCAAAGACCTCATCTGTCTTTGCATCTCATCTCTGACAACAGTTAGAAAAAGAGCTGCCTTCAATAGTGTTTAAGACAGGGAAAGCCTATATCATGCTTCTTTCTCCCTTGACCTCATATTTCCCCAGCCTCCAACTATTTTTTATCTCAATGAATTTTGTAGGCTGGTGTTGTTTTCCTAGAATTCCATGTAGTGTGTAAAACATAAAACAAGTCTAGTGTTTCATCACACTGATGTTTTGTCATACTTGACTTCATCCTCAATCTCAGAGGATGGAATACTTTCACTGTCTTAAACCTAACAACCATCGAAACGAAAAAAGTCGTTTACTGGTGGTGTTTCTGTTTATTCTCAACAGCAATTTTCATGTAATGAGAGAGGGTTTTAATTGCAAGAATTAACAGCTTTATTTAGCATTAACTTGACATAAAATTAGCAGTTTCCATCTGAAAATAAAATCCGAAGCAGTTGTTTTTTTCAGTAGTTGATCAAAATAAATACAAAAATTAAGGAATACTCAGGATTTAATCATCTCCTCAGCACAGCTGACAGTAATTGTAACCATAACATAAATAATTTGTATACACAGGCATATAAAGAAAGCACTGATGAAAT
The DNA here is from genome assembly GCA_013398115.1 of Falcunculus frontatus. Lineage (NCBI taxonomy): Eukaryota > Metazoa > Chordata > Aves > Passeriformes > Falcunculus > Falcunculus frontatus. Next base: position 434,124 of record VZRV01001123.1, read on the forward strand.
GAACTATAAAAGTATTTTGATTGCACTTCATTAAAAGTCAAGTTCAGACTGAAGCATGTTTCAGCCTAGTCAGGATCATTTTATATCTGGACATCAGAAGCATATTCTGTGGTCCACTGCTCTGCAATAAACATGTTTGAATACACCCTATGCTATGGGTAACACTGAATTTGCCTCCTGGGATTTACAGGACATTGGTTCTTAATGAGCAAATTTAATACAGTGGCAAAATACAGAATGTGTGAGATAACACATAGAAAATAATGCAAAAGTCTATGATTATCCATGCATCTTTAACTATACTTAATATTTGCTAAGGACTAAAACTATAACAAGAAGCAAGTATTACACTGTGTGTCTCACTGTTATGCATTGTAGACCACCAGCTATGTATAAAGGAAACAAAAATTTGTTGGCTATTCTAAAATTGTTATTTTCTTCAGAGAAAAAAATGTAAATTAAGCATGGAATTCACTTTATGGCTATAATGTTACAATTAAATATAGGTAAGAGGATAACAAATAAGAAAATAAAGTCTTTCAGCAGGAATAGATGAAAACAAAGTCCTGCTAAGACTGTGTTTTGTAAGAAAATAAGTGAATCTCTGATCTAGGAGTAATGTTCACAGCCCACCTGAGTCACTGAGACAGCAGAGTCCCACCTTGCTCGAGGCAAGATAACTTCATTTTAACATGATAGACTGAAAACTTTTAAAAACATATAAAAATATATCAGCATGACTATAGCAAACAGACGAAGGATAACTCATAATAGTTGAGGATGGAGAGAAACATTCTTTTTGTAGGCATATTAACTGAGTTTGTAGATAACAAAACCTTTTGTTAGATAAAATGGTAGTTGTGAGAGGTGCATGCCTGTTCCTTGTTACTCCTCTTGCCAATGTAGATATCCTTCTGTATCCAAGCTATCTCCTGGCTCTCTCATAAGTATTCAGGACAAAATTGGTTTAAGTATTTCCATGGAACAAGGCAACTGAAAATCAGACATGGACCATTTCACCCACTCACCCTCTTTGTCACCTCACAGTTGTACTGTCTGTATTTTAGAGCCACAAAGAATTTGCAGCTTGTTTACAGACTAAAGAATACACATTAAAATGTTGTTAACTGATTTTCTGACTAAGGGTAAACTATTGCTTCTATCTGATGGCTAAATCTGCCCTTCTGAACTGCTTTTAGCTAACCCTCTAAGGCTTTTATGAGATTTTGGTTCAACCAGAACCAATTGTCATATCGAATGGGACCTTTAACTTTCATCTGAGGAGAAATCCCAGTCATGGGTAGTTTCTGACTTGTTAACCAATCTCCAGAGTATTCAAAAAGCTACTAACACTTAAGATATTAAGCAGAACCACAGAAGAGAAAAATTTATATAAAAGAATTAATTGCACATACCACAATGGAACATAACTTCTATGGAACTTCTATAATGGAATGACTGACTCCAACACTCATCTGTCCTGTTTCTTGTTTCTGTGCTTTCAGGCCAGCATATCCTGTATCACTTCTCTAAAGTTACTTCTCTTAATTCAAATTAATCTCCCGCACCCTTAATAAACATTCCATTCCTCAAGCTCTCCCTTGGTCATGTGTATAACTTAATCTCCCAAATTTGCAGCAGCTGATTATCCTGGGAGAGCCTCTTACTAAGGACTTTGTTCTGCCTCCTATTACCCTGAGGCAGAACATAATACAGTATCTATGAACTCTGAGTTAGTTTTTTGCACTTGCTATTGATTTATTTTTCAAACACCTAATATAGCTTTTCGACAAAGAAACAATGAACAACTCCGCAGTAATAAGAAACAAAACAAAACAAAACAACCAACAAAAACCGTCCAAAAAACCCCAACCAACACACCAACCAACAAATCAGCCAACCAACCAACAAACCCACAACAGAAAACCGTCACAACAGTAATTGTGACTACTGCAAAAAAAGTTTTGTTCTTAGCTATGTTTAGGGAGTAATCCATAATTCTATACATTTTGATGACTTCCCATCATTGAGCTATGACAAATTTAAATGGAGAGGACTAGAAACATAAAGTCTTCCGTAAAGTTCCCTTTTGAATTGCTACTGCAAACTTAGCTAATGTGTATGGTCAAGAACACTAATGTGAAGAGATGCTTTTTGAAGAAGAGAGCTAAATTAACTGAATCCTGCTATAGAACCTATATATATATATAAATATGAATGATACATAGATATATAAATATCTATGTAGATATATGAATATGATACACATTTGAGAAACCTCAAAAAATTTTCAAATTTTCTGCATTAAAGTAAGGGATAAAATAACAGACCTTAAAGGACAAGATGTCCACCTGGAAAATAACAGAAATGGAAAACATACAAAGCATAGCACATCATGCATTTATTTAAATAATGCAAAGAGATGTTAGAAAATGAATACATTCTGAGACTTAGCATATATGACCTTGATATATCACTGAAAATTACTGAAAGTGTTTAAAATCTATGAAAAACTGATTTCTGGCAAAGCAGACTATTTTTTTTAACTCTGTCCTGCACAGAGACTACTTGGGGAACTTCCTTTGAAGAAGCTCTGCCATTTTTTATAGTATTTTTAGTGAATTCTTCATTTATTTCAGCAAAAACTGACACAGCATGAAGCATCATTTCCTAGTAAACGACAATACAGAACTATCTACCCACAAGCGACAGTTAAATTCAGTCATCCATATTGAATTGTGATGACCATAAGTGCCATTAAAAACTTGTAATTTGTGTAGCTTCTAACCGTGCTTAATTGAAACATTAGAACAGTAAAATGCATTCCATTTGGATTGATCAACACAAAAAAACAACTTATCTGTTTAAGCCCATTTTCTCAAATCATGTTTTTATAATACCTTTTATCTGTGAGAGAGTTAAACAGTTTGGTACCAGAAGCTCATTTGTACACTTGCACTACAAAATTTAAATCAATTTGCATAATCAAGTCCTACCAAGTGTTTGCCACCAAGATGAATTATGTCTTTTCTGTTAGTTTACCCTTGAGCTATTGTGAGGAATAAAATAAGCACAGTAGTGCTAGATAAATTTAGAGTTCTGACTATTCCACTGAATTAGGAATGATCATAAATACAGATTACAAAGTCATATTTCTGCCTAGCAATGGTTTTGTCAAAATTTATTTATTATAAATATGTACTTTAAATGTATAGACACTTGTATTTTCCATGTGAAGAGTGTCTTGTAGCCAGCATTTAAGTAGCTGTGCCATGCCTAGCCCTTATCCCTTCTCATAGTGTGATTAGTACCAGGCATTCCTGTAGATGCTTTCATCACTTTGTACTATTTTTAATCTTAATAAATTCTTAGTTTTATTTCAGTTTTATTTTAGTTTTATTTCAGTACTGTTTGTTCAAATGTTTTGATATATGTCTCCCAAATATATGGATCCTGAGAAAGTTACATAGTCCTTCCTAAGTTTTGGTAATAAATATAAGGAATGAAAGTCTAAGTTAGTACTGCAATGTTCATCAGCAGCAGTTTCATGCAGGTTACTCTAACCAAACATTTTTTGAGAGAGATGAAACACATTAGATATTTGGCCCCCTCTTGCACACACAGATTATACAAATATTCTACCCTGTCTCCTTTTTTTCCACTGGATAACTTTATTTTTCAACTCTTATTTTTCCAGATATCTTTAAGCAAGGTAATCACTTTACCTTTTACTTTCCTGTAATGTTGACACAGAGAGCAGAAATATTCTTAATGAAAACGAGTACTACCCACTACAGTAAAAAAACATGTAAAATGACATCTCTTTCCCAAGGAACCATCACAGCCACTAGGAAACGATGCTTATTGTTATTGGCCATGAGACAGAGTGATTAGTCATGAACCAAGAGGAAGGGAGCTAAGTGTATCAGGTCTTCAGCTCATGAATGTGAAAAAAAAAAAAAGAATTTTATCTTCACAAAAGACAAAAAACAAGGCAAAATATGAATTGCAAAAAAAAAATAGAAACAGGTTTTCTGACAAGGGAAGTTTCAAAAATGGAATGCAACATGATACAAAAGTAGAAATCAAATTCAGTGACTCTAAAGTAAAAAGCACAGTGAGAGCAGAAACCTTAACATCACGTTGTGAGAAATACATTGCAAAAGACCAATTTTTTCTTATAAATTGATGATAAAACAGCAAAATAAATACATCAGCTGGAAAAAATCCATAAGATAGTAAGGTTCAAAATATCAGAGGTGGAGTTTCCAATCTTCCTGAAATGAATACTTTACTGAAAACATTAACAATTCTGAATGTATTTTGTTATTGCACTTTTCATTTCTCTATTTATAGTAGGCAAAAATAAATTTTTACAGCTTATCATTTGTTATTTAATACTCTGCAAATCATAAAAACTCAAAGAATAAAGGGTTTCTAATTGTGAAATACAGTAAGCTGATTTTTTTTTAGGGAAAACCTTTCAAAAACTTTACTGGTAACATAAATCGAGGTAGAAATTTTTAGCTACTGAGTCACGTGAACCATGTCTAAACTGCAGAATGTATTCTCTAGAAGAAAGATTAAATACTAATCCAAGTTAATCACAGAAAGAGAATGAGCAATATTTTCTGGAAGATAATCCATTGCATTTCTTGTAATTAATATCAAAATATCTCGAGCAAGAAATCCAGTATCAACTACTAACATTTTGTCAGTAGACTTATTTGTACCAATGTCTAGCAGAGCTATGGAATAAAATTCAAACCTAAAAGAATACATCAAGCTGAAGATTTCACTGCAAAATTAAAATCATTTCCTACTGTGTTGGAAAAACCTAAACAGAAATATGTTTGTGCAGGAAACTCCATGTTCTCTGCAAGCACCGACCCTCCTTCAGACACACACACATTTGGATATATGAATCTTAAGTGCCAAAATCTAGTCCATTTGACTTGTACTGTGATTTCAAGAACAGACTAACTTAACATCACCCAGTGTACTCCATCAAATGAAGACAGTATTCTCCTCATCCTGCAACCCTTTGCCTTCACATTTTTTTCTTGAACATCCCGTTCCAACTGTGATAGAGCATTTGTAGAGCTCCTCAAAACATGAATTGATCTGGTTTACAATATTCTCATAAAACAAACAAAACCAACAAAGAACACAAAATAAACAGAACAAAACATGCCAAATGGCTGCCAGTTAATCAGTTCAGTATAATTTACCGGGTGGGTTTCATGTGCAGCGAGCCAAGGAGGATGGATGCCTCTTGCAACTGCAATGCTGAATGTACAGGAAACTGCAGTGTTATGTGCAACACGTCACAGAGCTGACTCTTCTGGAAAGTACTGATCTACTGCACAGCTATGGCATGACAGTCCATCACGTGCTAGCAGTTCCTGCTTCACTCACCCCATCCTACATAAATATATAAAGTTCTTGAAACAGAAAAAAAATTGATTCTGAATAAAAAAAACGTTTGAAGGTAAGTGGATGAATTTTAGAGGTTTATAACTGGAAAAAAAAAAAAAAAAGTGATGTAGATAGTTTTGAAGAAAAAAAAATTACACCCACATTTATACAAGCAAATACTAGGAACAGTGCAAATTAATGAAGCTGGTTTTATTGATGTTGTAAATATATAACTTTCAAAAATGGTATGGATCCCTTGCAGATAAAGTGAGAAAACTGAAGACCATGTAGTTTTCTCCACCCTCAACATATGAAAGAAAAAAAAAAAGTGCAGAATTTACTATGAGTTCTCCCACTGAAATTAAAATCCTGGTCAACCCTGGAACCATGTTTAGGACACAAAGATACACCTGATATTAGGAACACATATTTTCCCCATCACTCAACAGTCCTTACATTTGATATTATTCCCATTCCTTTGCAATTCACATTCTGAAGTAATACTCCTTTTGTTGCTCTCGGGGTATATTGATATAAATGAAAATTGTTTGATTAAGTAACCACAGATATTCTCTCTTCAACTTGTGGTCTGGTCATTTTGGATTACAGATGCATAAACAGGAAGTGTTACAGAAAACTCAAACAATCCCTCTTGAAACAAAACTGTCAAAATACATTTAAGTTAGCTACTTTTGCAATACTCTAATACGAGTAGAAGGTTTAACATCCTCTCTCAAACATAAATTCAATTATATACTACATGACTTTTCAACAAAAGAACAATGATGTTTGGCACAGGCATTTTTTCAGAGAAGGACTAGGACACTGCAGGTGTGAGTTCAGAAAGCCATTTTCAGCTGTTAACATGTAAGCATCCATTTGCTTTCTAGCCTCTACTGACGGTTTTGACTAGAACTCTGCTGTACATCACAGGATTTTAAACAACTAACATCCTGGATACCCCCAAGTGGGCACTTAAACATAACCATCAATCCCTCAATAGAATTCTAACCTTTAATTACAGAACAAAACCAGGTTTTGCCTAAACTACAAACAACTGCCAGCAGAGAATAGACTTTTTTAAAAAGTAAAAAATTTGCAATGACACAAACTTGCAGCTACATTTTCTAATATATGCCAGCAGCAGTAGTAACTCTGAGATAAAAGAAAGATACTTGATGGTTTTTTTGAAGTTAGTCTAGGAATTTCGTGAGATGTAAAAGATGGACTAACACCAGAAAAGTCTGATTTTTCTAACTCTAATTAGTTCTCTTGACTCTCATTGTCACTGTCCCAGTGTAACAGCCACTTCAGCGAATTCATCTGAACGATTAAATCAACTCACCATGGAAATTAGAGAAGCCTAGAGACCAGCTCCTGAAGCAACATGCATAGCAATTTTATTTTACCAGCAGATATAATTAACAATATTGCGGGAACAAGTATTCAGAGTATAAAGAAATAAACCCATGCAATTACAGAAGCTGAAATTTGTCTCAAAGCGAAGCAGAAGACTATGTTAAAAAAAAAAAACCACAAACACATTTGAGGGTTTTATATGAAGGTAGGCCACTTCTACCTATTTATTGTACTCTATTTTGCCTAAGTAGGCTTTTTTAGAATTAGTCTTCAAAAAAACCACCTGCATTTCTCCCCTGTATTCCTGCATTGTTAATTCAATTATCACCTTATATTTGTGTCACATTAAAATGATGTTGCCAATATAAAAGTATGAAATGACTGTAATGTATCTTGTAGTATCTTTGTCCTATATCCAGCTCAGAAAGCTACTGCATCATGTCACTAAAGCCCATCCTTGTTTTCTCATGAAGAAATTATGTTCTAAAAATATCTTCCAAGATATCTTGCTCTATTAATACATTTACTTCTTAAAAGAAAATAAGAAAACTCTTTTGCTAACTCCTAGCCTTATTTTTGCTAACTCTGTCTTATTTCAGACTGAGGAAACTATTTTTAGGCTTTTCGCACAACAATCTTACTTGCACAAGTATGAAAGTTTAATATTGACAATATTCAAAGTGCTGGGTCAACTCCCAAGAAGGCTGTAGGAAGTTTCTCTCCAAGTTAATAGAAGACAATAAAAAGTTTAAACAGCTGACAGTTAGGGTCAAAATTAATGCAGATATCAATGTTTATAGTATTCTGACACAGACAAGCCAACAGCCAAACTATTTAACTAATAAGGAAGTGAAAATATTATCTTTTAAACCGTTCAGTTCATATAAACTTCCAGGCGCTAGTCTGCATATATCCCAGCACTAATGTCTCCCACACGGGTTCTTCTCACCCTCCATGATTCTCAATAATAGGAGCAACAACATACTGCATGAAGGCCTGGACAATAAACGGAAGGTGGGTGAGCCCTGCAGAATGTCTTGAATATCATCGACAGCTGGAAAAGGTCATTAATTACAGTGATTTTAATTCCACAGAAATGTAAGTCATTTTCTAGGAAACAAAGGCCATAATAGTATCACAGAATCAACTAGATTGGACAAGACCTTTGACATCATCAAATTCAACCTATGATCTAACACCACCATGTCAACTAGACCACAGCACTGAGGGCTACATCCAGTCTTTCCTTCAACACCTCCAGGAATGGTTACTCCATCGCCTCACTGGGCAGTCCATTCCAATGTCTAATCACCCTTTCTGTGAAGAACTTCTTCCTAATGTCCTACCTAATCTTCCCCTGGCACAGCTTAAGACTGTGTCCTCTTGTTCTGTCTCCGGTTGCCTCGGAGAAGAGACCAACCTCCACCTGGCTACAGCCTCCTTTCAGGCAGTTGTAGACAGTGATAAGGTCTCCCCAGAGTCTCCTCTTCTCTCGCAGTCAACTCCTCACAGGACTTGTGTTCAAGACCCTTGTCCAAGGATACAATGTAAGATGTAACCAAAAGCATGTATTCTATCACTGTCTTCATATGCTCTTAAAACAGGTGGGGCAGTGTTTGTTATCTGCTACCATGACTCATCCTTGATAACTCCCTCTGGGAGCTATCTCTGTTTAATGGGCAATCAAGGACCCTGCCACGTGACTCATAGATAACTCCTATCGACTGTCTCCTGTTAATGAGCCCATCAATGCCTTGCCTCGTGACTCACCATCCCACTGTGAGATGCGCTGCCCAGGAGGAGGAACTGAGCATTCCCATCTGTATATAATCAGAGGTTTGGAACAGCACAGGCAGCCCTTACCCATGGGACTCCCGGAGGACAAGAGCTACACCACTGGACCTTCAGGTGAAGACCAGACTCTTTTCTACAGGATCACTGCTTCAACAGGACCACTTCATCCGGACTGCTACCAACATCCTGACTGACAGGGTGTCAGGTTGTATTCTGACTCTGACAGTGGTTTTTTTTGTACTATTGCATTTATTTTACTTTTTCTTATTAAATTGTATTTCTGACTTGGAGTCTCTCACTGGTTTGCTTTCAAACCTGCACAACCCTTCACCAGCCTTGTTGCCCTTCTCTGGACACGCTTCAGCATCTCAACATCCTTCCTAAACTGAGGGGCCCAAAACTGGACATAGCACTCAAGGCAGCCTCACCAGTGCCAAGTACAAGGAAGAATCACTTCCCTGGTCCTGCTGGCCACACTATTGCTGATACAGGCCAGGATGCCATTGGCCTTCTTGGCCACCTGGGCACACACTGGCTCATGTTCAGTCTTCTGTCAATCAGTACCCCCAGGTCCCTTTCTCCCTGGCCACTGTCCAGCCACTGTCCCCAGCCTGTAGCGCTGCAGGGGTTTGTTGTGGCCAAAATGCAGAACCTGGCACTTTGAGAAATAATAGTCAGCACTCTCCCTCACACTAGAACAGCTAGAGTTGCAGATTGCTTCATCATTGTCCAGCTTTCAACCTGCAAATGACGGAAGAAAAATAATGGGCTTTCTGCTCAAATTTTGGACTAAGCACATAGTCCCCACCAAGCCCTTTTTCTAATAAAATAACAGACTTTGCAGGCCTCAGAGGAAGAGACAACTGAAAAAGTTTTCCTTGGCAGATTTCTGTGAAAGGGCTCTTGAAAAGAAAGATGGCAGACAACACATAGCAGCTGACCCAGGAGTTTGCTGTAATAACTCAATATGGAAAAATCCAATAAGGGAGTAAAGAGGGAAGTTAAAGCATAGAAGCAAGAATTTTTATCTTCCATATATTATTTTAAAACTAAGTTGTTAGAAATTAATTAAAGCCTTTTTCTAGAAACTGCTAATGTTCTGTAAAATTGAGACTGCTAATTCCCTTCCTGTACATGTAATTATGGGGCAGGTCCCCCAAAGTATATATCTTCCAATGAAGGTTCAGAGACTAAAAAAGCTGAGCAAGACCAAGACCTCATCCCTAAGCCCCTCTTAGATGAGGCATAAGATACAGATATTCATACACTCTTGCAAAAAAGGTAGGGGGAAACTCACAAAGGCAAGCATCACCTTTGAAAATATCGAAATGTTTGGAAGCTGCAGTCTGATAATCATAGAATAATCCTCAGTTGAAAGGAACCCACAAGGATCATCAAAGGCCAGCTCCTGGCCCTGCACAGGACAGCCCCAGCAATCACATCAATGTACCTGAGAGCATTGTCCAAATGCTTCTTGAACACTCTCAGGCTTGGTGCTGTGACCACTTCCCTGGGGAGCCTGTTCCACTGCCCAACCACCCTCTGGGTGAAGAACCTTTTCCTGATATCCAGCCTAAACCTGCCCTGACACTACATTAATAAATTAGCTAGAGAAATACAGATCTTAGACAACAAAGCACATGAAATTGAGAAGTGAGTGAAAAGGCTTTATAAATTTAAACTCAAAAAAGATTACAGACCATGCAAACAAAACACAAAAATAGCTGTAGACAAGTTTCAAGTTTTAAAACTCTGTTTAGAGTCAAAGAGTGAAAATGGATGTCACCTGCAGAGTATTCTGTTCTTTATGCTGTTTTCTTCTGCAACTGCCTGAAAAATGAAGCAGGAAACAGTGAAAACATGCAGGATGTCTGATCCTAAATAAACGCAGTGGGAACAACATATGAAAATAGTAGTGAAACACAAAAGAAGACAGTATGCTAAGTAAAATACAATGAAAAGTATGACAGGTCTCATCTGCTCAAATTTGAAGCCCAGGCTAGACATGATATTGAAAAATTTTCTAAGTGTGGGACACCCTGCAGAGAAAAATTACTTAATATTCTATGACATATTTTGAGGTGTCCTATATCTGATGAGTAAAGGGTAAGCTAAGAATTTCCAGGGCATAAACTTTTATTAGCCCATTTTCACATTTCTCATTCAAGTAAAGTTTTTGAAAAGTATATGTGTATAACAAATCTAGAGAGTCATGTATACTTTCCTCCCACCTGTTTAATATTCCTTTGTATAAAGCCAAGGCATAGCGTTATGTACTAATTACCAAGTCTTCTCCACATACACCTTAAAAATCGTTACAGTAAGCAACGAAAACTATAATACAAACTCTGCATTTGGCTTACTCACAATGTATCACTAAGAAACAATCTGTGTAATGGGAAGGGTTTACTCATTGTCTTCTACCATCAATATAAGTTTTATTCTCATACAGCTCCATTACTCTTTTTTTCCCCTCTTTTTATTATGCTTTCTCACCTTCCATTTTTATTGTCCATCTGCTTCTCCTTTCGCTTGCATAACTTCCCATCTTACTCATGGCTATAACACACGGCAGAAACCTATCTTCTTATAGGGCTCTACAAAGATATTAAGCCATTCCAGCATGCAAAAAGAAATCAATACCACAGTAGAAGTAGAATACTGCTCAAAATACAATGATGAATGAACACAGAAATACTGACAGAAACTAGGACGCAGCACAACAATGAACCTCTGCAGACTTGTTTCATTTTGCTTATTTTTATTATTATATTATTTGGATTTATTTGGAATGTAAAGTCTACAAATACCAACAAATTGACTATTAATGCTGCAAAATTATTAATGGACAAACTTTTACAGAAATGCATGTATTCTATAATTTCTTAATCTTCTCAGCTGTTACATAAGGAAGCAAAATATCAATATCTGGAAAAGGAAAATGGTGGGGTGGGGAAAAGGGAACATTATAAAAAAACATCCCTGGGAGTGTTCAAGGTCATGTTGAATGGGGCTTTGAGCAACCTGATCTAGTGGAAGGTGGCCCTGCCTATGGCACTGAGGTTTAAGTCCCTTCCAGTCCGAAACTTTCTATGATTCTATGATGACAATATAAGCTTGAAATAAAGCAAGAAAAAAATCATCTCACTCTGCTCCTTTCCCTCACTTATCTGTCCTATATATGTTCCACAGATTGAACAAACCTGACCCATTGCATGAAACTCAAACCAATATATCAACAAAACAAACTGAAGATTGTTCTCATGAAAAGGAAATTTTTGCCAACCTGTTAACCCAATCAGCTAGTACTAAATAGACTAAACACTTATTCATTAAAAGGTAACACAAAACCAGATGATCTGTACACTATTACAGTTGTTTGTAAACTGGTATATAGCTCAAATCTGTGCAAATATAAGGAACAATAAAATTGATCACAACAGACTAAAAAAGTCCTGTTGTAGTAATATTGTCAGATGAGGTCATCTGCTCTCTTTAAAATTTTCATCCCTTCTCTTTAAAATTAAATGAGGGCTTAAAGCATTTCTGATTCTATTCTTCCATTAATAATTCCTCATTAGATTTAATTACTTACATTCTACATAGTTACATTATTCCTAAAAACAGTCAAGCCTACTTAAAGTTACTGTCCTAAAAATTACTAGAAGCTATGATCCAGGAGACATGCTTGTTTTTTCTTTACTACACACCAGGAATTCAAATGTTCCTTCCCTGTGTACCTTATTATGAAATAAATCAACAAATCCCTTCAAGTTAATATGTCATTCTTACATTTTCATTATTTTTTCTGAAATGCCTGATCTATTTTACATATTACTGTTTTTGTGGAATTTGCATACAACTGCCTACATACAGCTCACTCCTATTTTCCAACTAATAACAATTCATTGTTTTGTTTAAAAAATTTATTCATGGTGCAATTATTATCCATCAGAATGACTTGCAGTTATTCACTGCAAGTTTGTCTGCTTGTATGGTACTCTACACGCCAAATTCATCATGCTTAACATCACCAATCTGAAACATAGGTTTGTCTAGTCTAATCACCCAGATCCTCTATCCAATTCATCCGAACAGACAAGCATGAAAAGAAGACAATTCATTTCATCTATATCAGATGTCCTTTAAAATGGGCTATACTGCTCTCTTGGGGTGCCTGCTTGCCCAGTTAATTATAAAGGAAGTCTAAGTGACTATGCTCTATTAAAAATCTAATTTTTAGACAGATACATTTAAATAGGACATAATCCAGCCATGACATGGCAACAGGATTATTTCTGATAGTATAGTTACATCACCTCTGCAGAATGACACAGACTAAGCAGAAAAAGGGTATTTGCTGGCAGCAGAGCAGAATTCAGACTAAGAGTGTCTGCACAGCACCTTTAGCCAGTTTGCTGTTTTTCTACAGTGACCCAGCGCTGCTAACCTGACAAAATTCCGTTATTATAAGGTTGGCCTAGAATGCAACTATGCGAAATCTGACCCAATGATTTAATAAACATATTAGCTGAATATTAAAAAACTTCAGCTAAGTATGGTTGCTGAGATGCAAAAGAATCCTGCTGGATATTAGTGCTTATTCTACGCATTCATGGCTTATACTCTTCTTTAAATGAGAATCAGAAGTGCAGTTCACAGCAAACATTAAGGAGTATTCTAAGAAATGTACTGAAATACAGAGCAGTATGTGCTGGAAAAAACCACATTTCTAGACCCGTACACAAACATCATCCCTTGGGTTTGGATAGTGTGGTGGGCCAGTACCAGCACAGTAAATTTTCTTGGGAACTGAAAAAACCCACGTTGTAAAGCCAAAACTTTGATTCTGAAGTAAGTGCAAGGAAAACAGATTGCAGTGTTGGTTTAGCCACCTGTTTGTGTTTTCACACATTAGAAGCTTTGTCCTTATCCAATGTACTTAGAATAAAAATCACAACAGGTATATTCAGGCCTTTTAAAAGGAAACTACTCTTTTCAAAACAAAATAGCAAATACAAAAGCTTTATTTAAACCTGATATTTATCAAGAAAACACAGTATGAAGAGACAGTAACAAACTTATGTTCTACTATGCCTACTGAACTCACAAATACTGCTTTTTCTTGCGTCCTCTCAAGTCTGTGATCAAAAGATAGAACACTCTTGGAAATAATACATTTAAGACTAAAGATGAAAAACAAAAGAAAACTGTAACAAAAGAAAACTGTTGCTGTGTAGTCAACATCACCATTTTTATTAAAACGCTTTTTTAAAGCAATATATGGTTTTGTCTGGAAAATAAAGATTGAGAAAGAAGTAAAATATTTTGGAGAATTCAGTATGAAAATACAGCCACAATGACTTTACGAGACACCCTGCTCCATATCAGTAGTGACAGCAGTAAGAAAGTACATATCATAACAGTAGGACAGAAATACAGTACCGATGTACTGATACTATACATCAGTAGTGAAAGAAACCCATAATGCAGCAACCAACATACACTTGTGCCCTGTTTCTAATCTCCAGATTAACTTAGGGGAGGTATTACCATTAACAAGAGCAAGATTTAAGGCTCTATTATGAGAAATCAGTTTTGATCTTTAACAATGATGCACTTATTTTGTATGGAAGAGCAAGGCAAGGAGTTAAAATTAGGTCTGGAAAAGAGAGAGATGATACAGTTGAGTCTTTTTGCACTGAGGCGTAATCAATAATATTTGATTTATTCCTGACAGAACCTTGTCTAATTTACTCTTTACATTGAGAATTCTATGTTTCTTCCTCATCTTCTTTATTTCCTTGACAATTAAACTCAGGGTTTCTGTCTTGCTTCATAAGGCTTTTTTTGAAAAAAACAAACAAACCTGGTTTTTTCTTTTGCTCCTCCAGAATCTCTTCAGTCTAGCAATGTTACATAGTATGAGTTTCCCATATTCTTACTCAAATACATGCAAGGATGATAAAAAAGTAAATAAATTCTCCATTTGTAGTGATAGGAGGCACCTTGATTTCCTCTACATTTTATTTTCACAGAATCAGAATGTTTGGAAGGGACCTCTGGAGGGCATCTCATCCAACATCCCTACTCAAGCAGGGCAATCTACAACCAGTTGTCCTAGACCATGTCCACATGGCTTTGTGGAATTCAGAATTATCTTCTTCATGACTTCAACTGGTTTTTACATTCACATAGTTTTTCAACTTCAATGTAAATAATAAATCTATTCTTTCTAAATGAGCAGAATGACATCCCATATCTGATTTTTTATGACAGTTATGTGCAAAACTAGAGAATTGATTTCTTCATTGCTACAGCAAAGATGAATTCAATATATGCAGGCTGGCTGGTTGATAGACCTGAGATCTTAAAAAACACATCAATACAATGGTGTGGATTTGTATTTTTATTTTGCAGGTTTCGCTACTGACAGATTTATGTCCACCTCCTACTGTAGAAAGAATATGATCACATTACTGTGATAGTGCAGTAATATTATGACTCAATTTCACTTTAATGTACACTATTGCTTACAAAATGGCTAATAAAGCAGTTTTCAAGATGGGGACTAAACTAGAACAATACACATTACACAATAATAGATAGCAAATTACCACCAGGAGAAAAAAAGCATGGCAAATGATACAACTCTAATTTATTAAATTTTTAAAACTCCAGCAGAATAATCTATAGAAAGTTTGTATGAAGACAAACTCCCCAGTCAGCTCAGGTGACATACCATAATGGCTGCAAAAAAGAGTTTCAGATTTGGAAAAAAAACTTGTTTTAACTCTTTAACAAGGTATGCAGCCCTCCTTCTTTGAGTCACTTTCTTCAAGTATCATTAGCTGTATGAAAAAAGTCACTGAAAACAGAACCAACCTTAGAACACCATTCACATAACAACATTTATTCAACAAAAAATATGATATGTAAAACTATTTCTTGGCTGATGTCCACAAAATATGCCTTTGATTTTTAGGTAACTAAGCATTAGTATTATCACCATCCAGTCAAGATACAAAGAGCCTTTTCCCCTTAAGTGCTATCATTCATGTTGGAAAGGGCCATCTTTCACCGGTATGTGGAAATGATCAATTTTTGTCTTTACATTTCTATACCTTTTCATGCTGCTGTTTTCTAACTGGTGTTATTGCTGATTTCCATCTCAACAATATAACCCACATCTCTCATTTTGCCCTCTTTAGCTTGCATCATTCTACTACGTAGACATTATCTCAGTTCTTTCAACATAGAAGTCTTCTCAAAAACCTAAGCCATGGTTACACCATACCAGGAATGAGGTATGGTTCCTTAATCATGGCTGAATACAGAGGGAGAGGGAAAGGGGAGAAAGTGAGAGTTTTAGCAAATTGCTTTTTCCTCATGTAAAATATGCCTCTGTATCCATTCTTCTGTTTCTTTTTAAATAAAATGGGACCAAATTTTGGACATGCTGCCAAGGAGTCCACGCCAAATGTTCAACACCCAGAAGAAATGTGTCACTTAGAAAACCGGAAACAGCCACACTGCAAAACCCTATCTGCTTAGAAGTCTGAATGAAAGCAGGTACCAACACAGCTCAGCAAGCCCAACACTTCATCTTTCAAGCAGAACTCAAGGGATTCAAGTGATTTAAGGATGCATGTTGACAAAAAAAGCAGACTTTTAACGTGTTCCCTACCCATAAAATTAAATAACACATCCCAAACAGTAATTTCAGGCTAAAATGTATAAACAGTAAAGAATTGGACAAATCAGAGAAAACACTAAAAACTCCTGAAAAGTCAGCTAAATTGCCTCATCATATAGAATGCTAATTAAAATTACCTTAAACTATAAAAGAGTTTGTTGTTCATGCAATGAAGACAATCCTTTACAAATACATCATAAGGAGGGTAACAATATAAGAATGATGTAAACTATGAGGAAAGTTAGTCCCTTAGTTTCTGATGTATGTTTGCAGCTAAGGAGTAACTGTGTGTCAGGCTGCAACCAAGGTATTTTTGTGAGCTCCCACTGAATGAGGTACAAACCTCATGAAATTCAACAAAGCCAAGTGCAAGGTCCTGCACCTGGGTTGGGGCAATCCCAAACATGGATACAGGCTGGGCAATGACTGGATGGAGAACAGCCATGCAGGAAAGGACTTAAAGGTGGTGGTGCATGCAAAACTGAATTATAGCCAGGAACGTGCACTGGCAGCCCAGAAAGCCAACTGTATCCTGGGCTGCATCAAAAGCATCATGGCCAGCAGGTCACGGGAGGTGATTCTACCCCTTTACTCCACCCTGGTGAGACCCCACCTGAAGCATTGCATCCAGCTCTGGGGCTCCCAGCCAAGAAAGACGTGGACATGCTCAAGAGGGTCTATAGGAGAGTTGTGAAAATGATCAGAAGGCTGAAGCATCTCTCTGATGAAGACAGGCTAAGAGAGTTGCGATTGTTCGACCTGGAGAAGAGCAGGCTCTGGGGAGACCTTTGAGCAGCCTTCCAGTAACTAAAGGAGGCCTGCAAAAAAGATGGGAAGGGACTTTTTACAAGGGCTTATAGTGGACAAGAGGAAGTGGTTTTACACTGAAAAAGGGGAGATTTAGATTGGATATTAGGAAGAAATTCTTTATTGTGAGGGTGGTGAAGCACTTGAATAGGATGCCCAGAGACACTGCAGATGCTCCATCCCTGTTCAAGGTCAGGATGGATACGGGTCTGAGCAATCTGGTCTAGTGGAAGGTCCCCTAACCATGACAGGTTGGAGTAGATGATCTTTAAGGTCTCTTCAACGCAAAGCATTATATGATTCTATAACAGGGTTATATGTCAAAGAATTAAATAAGAATCCTGTTACAAAAAATAAGAGTGAACCATTCTTCAAATAAGCTATTTTCCCCCTTTTCTAAATTTGAGTTTACTGAAATGCAATTTCTTACTCATTCTTCAGCTACGTATTGACAGAAGAGTTGCCATCATTACCATTGCAAACAGATGTTTGCCTGCCTTTTTAAAACATAAGTATGGAAAGACAATAAAAGAGGAATTAAGCTGGTTATAATCAGCAGAATGACTACTTTTAAAATGCCTCAGTCAGAGGACAGAATCCAAAGTACAAAGGCAGAAATGCAAAGACAAGCAAAGAAATTATTTTTATATTAATTTTCATAATCAAAAGCAGGTGTTTCAAAGAGGCAGGCCAAAATGCTACATTCCTTATCTGTTACAGTGACAAAGCAAAAACAGAAAATACCCAATTAATTGCACAATTAGGTGATCTTCTGGAATAATTTATCTTCAATTGCTACCAAATATTTTAACAGTATATATGTCAGTGTTAAGGAGCATAAGAGAGAAGGATTATGGTTTTAATGACTGTAATCAAATCTAGAAATAAGATCTCCCTTTAGTCTGTGATAAACCATTACTTTAATAATTTTTAGAAGTAGTAAAGAAGCACAGGAAGTACAGGAGGAAAGAAAGTAAACTCAACTGCTGACAAATTTTCAAAATTTTCAGACAACAGCCTTGAACCCAACCTGCCAGGTATGACATTCTTCAAAAAGGATGAAACTTTGTACTGATGAAAGTCCTTATAATACACTTGTGGTAGGTTGACTCTGGCTGAACACCAGCTGCCCACCAAAGCCACTCTATCATTCCCCTCTTTGGCTGGACAGGGGAGAGAAAAGATAATGAAAGGTTTGTGGGTTGGGATAGGGACATGGAGAGATCACTCACCACTTACTGTCACAAGCAAAACAAACTGAACTTGGGGAAAAATTAATTTAATTTATTACCAATAGTATCAGAGCAGGATAATGAGAAATAAAGAGAAAACTTAAAAACACATTTTTCCCCCACCCCTCCCTTCTTCCTGTGTTCAACTTTTCCTGATTTTCTCTCCCTCCTCCTCCCCAGTGGCACAAGGCGACAGAGAAGGGGGTTGTGGTCAGTTCATCACATGTCTCCGCCACTGGGAGAAGACTCCTCCCACTTCTCCCCTGCTCCAGCATGGGGTCCCTGCCATGGCAGATAGTCCAGTGTTCTACTCACATTAAAAACAGCAAAGATCCATATAGATACTGATTACTGGCTTTTAAGTAAAATAGACAACTGTTCTCAGTTTAGAAAAACAAATGACACTAACCACACTATTGCACTACATATCCATTACCAGTCTTTCAAGTATTCTTTATTGAGCTAAACCTCATTTTAAATAAATATATTTTTCATTTTGGCTTTTTGCCAGAACATCTGCAAGCATCAAATTTGTAAACACTTGTTTTTTTAAAAATCGTCTCCTAAGACTTGAAAATCTAAGCAAAGATCTATTAAGAAAAAAACCCCAACAATCACAAGTATCTGAGTCAAAGCAACAGTTTTTCTCTATTTGACTTTACTGAATTCATGTTAGTGACTTGGTGATGTCTTGTTGGGGCTACCTAAAAACAGAGGCTAGACAAAATTAAGAGAATAAAAGCGGGTATATTTATTGAAAGACCTTCAGGTACACTTTGGGCAGTCAGAGCCACCAGGGGCTACACCCAAAATGGACGACGAGGTCATGAGTTTTTCATACTTTTATAAGTTTGGTCCACTATCGGGGGTTAATTCTTCAATTACAGCTTCAGGTAATGAAGTCATTACACTAAGTTTGTTCCCCCGCTAACCCACTGCTGTTTACATTCTTCGGGGCCTGAGACAATAAGGTGTCCTTGAGCCTCAGGCCTAGAGAGGATTTTTTTTGTCTGACCAGAATAGGAGAACAGTAGTTAACAGGCTATATGAAGTTTTAGAATTATACACTAAAGAATAACAGGATATGAAAAATATAAAAGCTAAAATCCTAAGGCATCATTGGAACTTAGTAATCTACACACAATCTAAATTAACTGCACTACAAAATACGTTCAGCTATTGTATTATACCTGCAAGTCTTACTATAATAATATTAACTGAAATTTTTCTAACTCTGAAAAAGAAAATGGAAGTCAATAATGATCGTGCAATTTTTCTTGATTCTCACAAGGAACACCGTCTCTCACAATATTCTTGTATTGTATGCAAAAGGGTAGTGGTTCGTAGACGGTTCTCTGCCTGGGAGCCAGTAATAAATGGAGTACTGCAGGTGTCTGTGCTGTCCTGTTCAACTTTATCACTGATCTGGTGCTGACAGAGTGCATTCTCAGCTTTGCAGATGACACCAAATTGTGGGAATCAGTTGATACACTCACAGACAGGGAATGAATATAAGAACTCTGTCTCCAGTTTCGAGCTCCCAGTAAAAGGAAAGACATTGATAAATTGCAGCATGTTCAGCAGAGGGCCACCAGGCTGGCGAGGGGCTGGTGCACAAGCCCTGCAAGCTAAGGGCATGCTTGCTCAGCCTGGAGAAGAGACAGCTTCAAGTGGACTTAGCAGCATGTCAGTACCTACAAACTTGTCAAGACACAAGACAAGCTCTTCACACTGGTACATGGTGAATGGACAAGAGACAATGGGTAAAGGTTTAAAAAAAACACAGATTCAGACTGGATATAGGGAGATACTTTCTTCAAGTGAGGACAGTCACGCAGTGGAAGAGGCTGCGCAAAGAGGTTTTGCCGTCTCTGTGTTTGGAAGTCTTCAAGACCCAACTAGATAAAGCCCAGCACAATTTAGTCTGACATCATAGCTGGCTCTGCTTGAGTAAGAGATTGAACACCCTGAGGTAACAGCCTCAATTACCCTATTATTAGGGATGTGATCCTATGATCTATGTCTCCCAGTTTAGTGAAGATATAAAGACACGGATACTTTAAAAAATGTCCAGTTTCTTTACATTTCTTATACACAGGCAGACAAGCTCAGAAGGTTTTGAGTAATTTCCACTAACTATAGTAAAAATGATGGCCAAAGAAGTGGCTGCCCTCCCTAATATTTTTCTTTGACCTCACCCCTGGTACAAGTCATACCTGTTTGCAGAATTGCTCTTTACTTCCAATAGCTAGACAGGCTGTCTGAAATATATGGCAAGTAAGTCTCAAGGCTTCATTCTCTGGACATAAAAGGCAGATACATCCTTTTAAGCTAGTATCTCAAAAGAAGAAAGATAAAATAAAGAAGTCAGTCCAAAAAAATTGCATCTGTGGGGAATTCATTCAGAGTAGGCATATCACCAAGAATGCTGATAAAATTCTCATGTAAATTCACTGTTCTCTCTTAACAATACAAAGGAAGCATTTCCCTCCTGCCTCTTCTTCCTTCAGCTGGTGTTAGCTTTTAACACTTCATTAGCCATGTAACCCAAAAAAAGAATCTAAATAATTTGTGAAATATCAGCATAAAGTAGTTTATATCTTGGCATGCTGTGGTGCCATTAAAAACTTTGCATGAAAATGAAAGCTATGAAATCAAATTGTTATTAAAAATATTAAAAAATCTCTGTTACAAAATGTAAGACATCAAAGATGCATTAATCTATCTGTTAATATATCTGTTCATGCTCAGTGGACAATACCAGAAAGAATTCTACATATTCAAGGAAACAATCATACAAGAGACGTGAACTGGAAAATTACCCAATATGCTATCAAGTCTTTCTTCCCATTGCCAAAAGAATATTCTACACCATGTATTACCCACCATTTTATTCTAGCCAGTTCAAAGCAGATTAAGTGTTTTCTTAGTGTTTTTCCTATCACTAAGGTGAGGATTCCCAATTCAAGAGTCATGACTCAACAGCATTACTGACAAATTTCAGAGGTTCACAATCCCTCTGCAATTTTAAGTGGAAAAGAAGTCCTACTGTAAGCAGAAAAGCAGACTTAAAGGAAAAAAAATCTTGATATTGAAAAGATGAGAGTTATATGCTAGCATACAACTGTGCTTGTAGAAACGTACAGAATTCCTATAGTAAGAGATTTGCATAAAATGTACCATGAGTACCAGTCCCAAACAATTTTTAATTTTCACATTGACAAGAGTATGTTAGGGAGTTTATGCAATGGAGGATGGGCCAAAGGCAGCAACCCTGCTTTCACAGGCATATACTGAATACCACATTTCAGAATTCTATAGAATAAAAATTACCATGTTTATAAATTTCAGTGTACAAGGGAAACACCAAACTTGCCAACAAGCCATTTAGTGTAGCACTGCTACTGGGCAGTGTCATATTTCAGTGAAAAGACTATTTTATTGGTTCATTACCATCTTTCATGTACAGCATTCTATTTTTGACTATTTAACAAAAACAGAACACACATTATATATCAGCAAGATATAACAAATACTAGTACCATCTCTAAGATATTTTTCAATCAAAAATCACTTAATCAAATAGCTCTGGATAGCTTATCTTTCTTTGGCTATTTCACTTCCAGTATTTGGTGTCACTATGGACTGAACTCAGCTGTATCCATTATTTGTACTTGTAACTTCCATTCTTGGTTATGCAAAATACAGTGAGGTTGTGAAGTTTGGTGCCAGAAGAAAGGACACAAATCTCAATATTTTCCTGAGAGTTAAACATGCCATGACAAGGAAAAATCTCTAGTAAGTCTGCCCATTTCCATTTATTAGAATTTAAATGTTAGAAAAGCATTACCTGATTCATGTTAAGCTGTTTCTGTACTACAAATGCTTTCCCTTCTAGAACTCTGAATTTCCACATTTGTGTGGGAACATAATATATAGCAGCAACGTACAAGTCCCTAAGGGAATCATGTCAATTGGCATTTTAAAAATTAATTCAGTGACCTACAATAATATGAGTTTCTTATGCATAATATTTGTCAGTAGGCAGTGTGGGAAGTTCTGAATTCATTTAGAGAGCCAAAGCCTTATAAAGGCAAACAAAAATATTCTTGAACTGTTTCTTCTAACTTGGTAAGTGTCTTCTGGTGAATGTTTGTAATATAAGAAGAAGGAAAAACTGAATATATGAAAGGGATCTGCATGCAGTGTGGTTAATATTTAAAACAGAAAAGAAAAAGGAATAAAAATTTCTGACAGTATATGCCCAGCCAGCTACATTATTGACCTGGTGAGACATTCAGAGCTTGTGGAAATTTTGCAAATCTGAAAACTATAGCATGGTAGGTCTTATATTTGCTTGCACAGCTCATTTTTAGTCACTATAAAGAAAATTTGCAACCATAAGCAGGACTTTGGGGCAGATGGCCCCATCTAAAAAGGTTTAATATCTAATTATATCAGCACTCCCTCCTTCTGATCTTACATGTCAGTGAAATGTCAGAGCAGCACTTCACTGAATGTCTTGTGTAAATGAACCGTGCACAGAGTTGTGTATCGTTTTCCACAGTTTGCTGGAGTAAGTACAAGTTGTCTTTAGAAACAGTTTTTTTCAACTTATTCCCACTGTTTCATGAAGCATGTTACACTGTGCACATGAGTTTAGTTTATCAATAAGAGAGTTAAATTGAGACGGAGCTATCAAAATTAGGGTTTAGGTATCACTGTATATGAAAACAGAGCAAGGATGAGAAACCCACACTATTATAATACACTCAAATAATAGAATATTCAATATATTCAATATTTACAAAGAAAACAAAATATTACAGTCACATGAAGACAGAAGCAGAGAAGTCACTAGTCAAAACCTAAGGAAAAGTTTCAACTTCTAACTTCAAAATCCTGCATATGAAGCTGCTCTCAAACATTTAAATGACACAGACAAGAGCCAATGTGTTTTGTTATGGAAGCACAATATTTAACATCTGAACTATTTTAAATGAAGTACCTATAGAAGAAAACTGCAAGAAGTGATTATTATTCCATGAAAGGATAATACAGTATACATTGTCAAATTTCCTATTTTTTCATGGAATCTGAGACAGCAAACAGTTCAGACAGTGATTTGCGAGTAATTGCCATCTGTCCTTCAAGGATAGTTTCCATTTCCAAACAGTACTAAAAATATTTGAAATAGTGAACAGGAATTATTTTCAATTTATACAGACCATTTATTAAATCTCCATACTTACCACTGGATAAATATTACATTTTTTTCCTCAAGGAGGTAACTACAAAACATCCCCACTCAAATATTATTCTCCATGTTTTTCCAGACTAAAATATATTTTTAAAACAAGAAGCCTTTGCCACTGCACAACATATCTCTGAAAAACACCAATATTCATTTAGTCAAATACATAACAGCTGACTGATAATCTGAAAATTAACATTCTCAGTAAGACGAAAATATTTTAATACATTAATCAAGTACAGCACAATGGCCACTATCACAGAACAGAGAATTTAAAGAGAAATCTAATAACATAGTAAGGAAAAAATAAAATGAACAGATTGATTTCCTACAAAGGATTAGTTTGTGGGGAGTTTGGTGGTTTGTTTTGATTTGGTTTGCTTTGGGTTTTCATTTTTGGGGGGGTTTTTAATATGGTCTTTACTTAATGGTCAGGTTCTGGTTACAGAGTTTGTTTCTCTCATGGAGAGTTGCACTCTATCAGCCACAGTTAGAGTTCCAGCAGAATTACTGCCACGTTCTCTATAATGACATCAGTGTAAGCATCTTCAGAAATAAGTACCAAAATTTCTTGTGCAAATGGGCAAGAAAATTAGGATCTCCCTACATCGCAGACTCTCAAATACAGGGCTTAAACTTTGATAAGGTTTGTTCTTTTATACTTTTTTGTTCTCCTCAGTGCTACATAATACAAAACTAGAACTCACACAAGACTGGAGATACTCAAAATGCCTGTTTAAGTGCCTTCACAGCCTGATCTAACATTAGTAGACAGACACCTAAGAATGAGAGAGAGGGAATAACAGCAGTGCAGGAACCAAAAGCCACTAACAAGCTGAAACTGGTCTTACACTGATGGATGGTAAGAAGGAAGTCAAGTAAGTATCTGACATCTGTAGGAGAAAAGCCGGAATCCGCATTAAGTACAAAATAAATTTCACTAATAATTACATTTTTATTTTTGCTGATGACAACCAGTTTTGAGAGCAAGACTGAAAGTGCAAGCTCTGAACTGAAATTGCAATAATGCTGAAAACCTCAAAAGAGACACTTTTGAAAGACTGCAAATGAAACTCAAAAAGGTGAAAGTAGTCCCTGAAGAATCTTTTATTAGTTTTAAACTAATAAGTCAGACTTATAATTAAGGCAGTTGGCAGATTTCATTACAGCAGATAGATATTAACTCAGTTCAGTAATCCAAAGCTGCAGGCTGGAGGGCAAGACACAAGTAACTAACAAAAGATATGACTTCACACTTGGAAAAGAGTGGTATGTGATACAGAAGGCTGAAGAAATCTCTCAGGTCAAAAATGAAATGCCCAAAAGAAAAGGAAGGGGGAAAAAAAGCAAAAAATGAAAAACCAAATATACTTACTTTGGGGACAGAATAAAATTTTAAAAATAAAGAATACAAAGTAAAAGCTCAGGAAAACCCTCCCAAAAGAAATACTGCTAGAAATAGTATAAGACGAGCATATGGGATGTAGGGCCATGCACGGTATTTGCTAAACAACATACAACTGCAGCCAGGACCTGCCAACTCAGAGCAAAATGAAAAAAGTCACATCTAGCAAGCAGATGGATGTACAGTGCATTCAAAAAGCAGGAGATATAGCACTGCAAACCTGCTCAGAGGTCACGCTTATAAGATCCAACCTGGAAAGTAGTACTTCTTTGGTACAAGCAAGCTTTGTGAATTTAGAGTTGAATTTAGACAATCTTAGATAAATGTCGTTTCTGGAAAATGCTTTAAAAAATTACTAGACTCAAAGCTTAATATAGCAGACAACTAAAATTGAGAGCTTAGAGTAAACAAGTAATGATAAGTCTTAGATTACTCCAAACTAAGGTGGCAAAACCAGAACTAGGCAAGCTTTTTCTTTTCTTTTTTAACTGTCATGAGCAACAGAATACAATCTTTTAGAAATACGGAAGTTTTAAATCTTGTTCAATAAAAACACAGAAAAATACAGAAGTAAATAAGTGTATTGAAACAGCAAGAGTCTAGTGACCCTTTATTTCTAAAATATATTTTCTCAAAAATAGTATTATACCCTCTACTACTTCCAGCTCAGGAAAAGAAGGGTAAATTGGAATGAATTGTATCAAGATGAGTTAACACTATGAGAAGAGCTTCAGAAAAATTCTGTCTTCCCTTTCCAGAAGAGTAATGTAGTAAGTATTTTAACTGATGTATAGAATCCAAGTACAAGTAGAAACCGCAACCTCTTCTTCCACTGTCCATCCCATTTAACGTAGGCTGAGCTGTCCCAATGCACTGGGACTTTCCCACTCTTGCTCTGGGAAATATGGGACTTGAGGAAGGCCTGAGCAATGAGTCACAACAGCTGCACAGACACAGCCCCTCCTTCTTGCAGATCAGGCTCTCAGGTTAGCACAAGGAGCAGTCAGGGTACAAGGACCAAGGCTTCAGAAAAGAAACCAGTCGAAACAAGAGGAAGGTTCTTCTTTCTGAAATTCAGGTGCCAGAGACAAAACTATTTATCTGCGCATAGAAACAAAACACTGGCTAGGAAAAAGGGGAGAACTGGAATAATTTTTAAAGCTATAATGAAGGAAATTCTTCCCCAGAAAGTCCAAATTATGGAATATGCTTTCTAGCACTTGCCAGAAAAACAATGAGCATTTATCTTTCACCAAGTAGCCAAAACAGTGTAATATAGGAACTGCTTCTTTTGCTTCAGATTTAATATGTAATTTCAGCCATACATGTATACAACAACAAACTAATTAAATAAAGAACTCATATGGAAAATAAAAACTAGAAGGATGAGGTTTTTCTTCTAGACAGCTTCAACACAAAATCAGACTCCAGTTGGGAAACAATATTTACGGAAAAACTTTTCCTTTATCCTCAGGAAGGATACACATTACTTCATGTCAGCTGAAAAAGTTTATAGTAAACAGTTCTAAAGATAAAATGTGGGTTGAAATGCTCGAGGATAAATGTCCCTCTGATAGAAATAATCCAAGTTCATTCAACTTTACACAGCACATTCTTCACTGTAAAAACGAGGCAGAGAAAAGAGAGAAAAAAAGAGAGAAAAAGAGTACATGGGGAGAGAGCGGGGAAAGGGAGACTGATGGTTTTTAAATTCCTAAGGAGGACATAATTCCAAATATAAATTAAGTTGAAATAACACAACGAAGCTTTCCTTATTCTGTCAAGAGAGGTAATTTCTTTCCTCCTTTACTTGTTATATCAGTATCATGAAAACAGCAGCTGATTTTCACAGGATGGAAGTGAAATTAAGCAGGCTTACTTGGCAGCTTAATTGCTGATCAGAAAAAGACAGCTTCAGTTAATAAAAGATTTTGCTCTGCATCTCAGTGAATCAGCCTTGCTCTAAATTTCACAAAGACACATGCTGGTACACAACTGATAAGCAATCACTGCTTAATTTTTTTTTCTGTAAAGCAGTTTTTGTTATGGTACTTATGAGCAGATGAGACCCTTAACTCATGCAATATTCACCTTGGTACTTAATACAAGCTAAAAACAAGCTAAAATTACACTCTGTTAGTATAGTATATTGTCAGAATAAAGATGTAGCCACAGCAGTCAAAAATTTGTTGGCAGAAATGTTTCTGTCAATCACAATTCAAGTGGTAAAAAAAAATTATAGATACTGCTTTCCATTTAGAAGCTATCTTTACAGATCTATATGCAAATTTATAATTATAAAAAGGTTTTCATATCTACAAGCAATATTTAGAGCATATCTGCTTCCTATAGAGACTCTAGTTTACATATTTTGTATTTTAAACTGATATGAGTCTTATTTAGCAGGAAATCAATTACTGCCCTTAATTCTATCTGAGTATGACTGGTCTGCCCAGAAAGCAATAGATCAACTATAAATTTATGGCTCAGTATGGATACCAGCCCACAGCTAAAAATTTGCAGCTCTGTATAACCAAGCACATTAAGCAGTCCTTCAGGGTAACGTATAAGCAGAAGTAACTCACATAATTCAGCACATACTACAGGAAGAGGTCTTTCAACCACGTCTGTCCACCTTTTTTGGTCCAATCCATTTTGAAAAGAAGCTGTGCATATTGTCAACATAATGAACAAAATCTCAAGACTCCTCATAAATTTTAAATGTCCTAAGGGGTTTCTTCACCATCATGTGAAATCTGAGTACTGTATGCTTAAACCGGGTNGTTAAATTAAATTATGTATTTTGATGACTGTGCCCTTTTATTGTCTACCTCAACATTCTGTAAAATGCCTGGAAGTAAAAACATTCAGCAATATTATAGCTGTGTTTTCCTAGATTAGCCTTGTTTTACTGTATAATCCCCTCAAACTTCACTGGTTTTCATTGCGGTAGCAGTTCTTCCCATATATCTTCCATTATGCTTTAGAGATTCTATTATTTAGTGTGAAGAACACTATAAAAAAAAGTATTTTTTAAAATGTACCATGAAATTCCTTAAGGAAGGGGTTTTTATATCATTCTAAGAAAATAATGTCTGAATTCTACTAATAAAGAGCATCACTTCACTGTAAATACAGGATAAGAATTGTGCATGTCTTCTGTCAAGCATAGTAACATCAAATATATTTTATTCTTTGTAAAGCAAATGTTCCCTAGAATAATCCTTTCAAAGAAGGAAGCTTTGCTGGTTTATTTTTACAACTGAACTAGAAAGCAATGAAGTGAGTATGTCAGTGTTGGCCAGCTGGGTATATTTAGCAAAACAAAATCTTTGTTCTTGTTGTTCAGCAGCCTTAAATATTGTCATGACATTCTTTTGTCAGTAAAAGGAAAATATTTGAGAGGCTGAGAATTTATAAAGTTAAACCAGTGTCTGTAAAAAAGAAATCCACTGTGCAATAAGAAATACAAAACCAGATTTACTTAAGTTTAAATACTACCATTTTCTTCAATACGCCTTGGTCTTCTCCCAGAACCATTCCTGTTTCCACTAAATTTAACACACATCAGAAAGGTATCACAGCAGGATTTTTTTAAACAATAAATAAAAGTATTAGATTATGAATCATTAGTATCAGAAATTTAAAAAAAAATTAAGAAGAAGAGCACAGGTGTGAGTTCTTTGTGGGTTTTGGTCTGTCATTTGGGAAAAAATATTTTGTGAAGATTTCATAGTAAACTTTAATGTTTGACAGCAGAACTTGAAATTATCATGAAAAAAACCCTACATCTAGCCAATAAATGTGTCTACAGGCATATTTCTCACTATAATAGACCAGTGAAGTTTAATTTTGGAATTATGTGAACCTTTTCCTTGCTTTCTTATATTGCATCAATTTCACAGTCCAAGCGAATTTCACAGATATGAGTTAGGAGTATGAAAAAATGGCAGAAGTAACTGAAAGTTAAATAAACGTATGTCATATTAAGAGCACCATCACTGAATCATCATGGATATAAAGAAAAGTTATCATGGCATTAATTTTCCTGTTTCAGAAATACTTCTTCATATGCATCTTGACATCACTAAGATACAAATTTAATACTAGCTTGTAGCTAGTAATTTTAATAATGGAAGACACAGTGTCAGGACTCAACACCTGGTCTATGGATATCTTCCTAGAGTATATAAAGTGCTGAAACTGAGATCATCTCTGAGTGTTTCTCATTTTTCTACCAAATCAGTGCAAAGGAAGGTGAAATATGAGCAAGAAATACACAGTCTTCACATAAATGACAACTTCTTATTTTTGAGAAAAGTCAATCAGAAGAGATTCTTCAATTCTAAACAATGCTCTGAAGACTGTGTTCAGACTCCCATACAACCCAGCATGAATTTTATAGAAAGAGCTACTGAGATTTGCAATATTGGCACAATTTTCAGATAAATCTGAAATTAAAATTTGAAATTAGTAATCAGATGCATGGATTTGTGACATTCCCTGGATGAATAACAGAAAATACCTCATAATTTTTGCTGTTTGTTGCCACATGAAGCTGTAGAGGAAGTAACATTTAACAGTTTATGGATCAGCTGTCCCTGACTTTGTTTAAAAAGATGCTATATAGATTCAGGTACTATTTAATGGAAAGAAACATATCCAATGTCTCTTAATGCTGAGGAACTACACAGGGAAGGACACACAGGTAGGGAAACCAACTGACAATTCCCACCTTGTTTTGCCAGTTTTGGAAAGAGATGCTGAAGTAAATGTTTTCTTTGTCAGAGAGTTCCAGTAAGCAGCCTTATATTTCACAGAATCACAGAATATTCTGAGTTGGAAGGCACCCAACAAGGATCATCAAGTCTGACTCTTAAGTGAATGGCCCATAGAGGGATCAAACGCACAACCTTGGTGTTATCAGCATCATACTTTATCCAACTGAGCCAATCTCAGTGGTCTTGCACTTCTGCCACATTCCAATTTTTGACTGTCTGTCTAACTTTGGCAATTGCTGTGTCAAAACCTTAATTTATAAATCTGTGGTTTAAAAGATCTCCCAGCTACCTTTCTACCAGAGCCCTCAACAAGGGACTTCATGTCAAGATTTACTTTGGCTTGCAAAAAGTTGGGGCTGGGCCAACTTTCTCGTATTTGTTCCTAGTTGAAGGTACTGTTCCTTTTACACCTTCCATGCTTAAGAAGAATCTAAATTATTTTGTTTTAAAACTTTTATTAATTTTGACTTTAATTTTATAATCTCCTTCTAGTGTGGAATAAAATAAAACACAGCCTTTTTGCTACATGATGAATGTTAGTTCTTGGTAATGTTGCTTTTTCAAGTAAAATCTCTGTAAGGAACTTTTAAGATGCATACAACATAATGTCCTTAAAACCATTTAATGTATTTGATCACAAGCTCTCATGTAACACTGACATCTCCATAAATTTATATCAGTAATTTAATGAAGATTTTTCAACTTTCTTGCATCAACTGGCATTGGATTTATCATTCCTTCCACTCACTTCACAGGTCTACACTGCATTTTCCAAAAGCTTACCATATTTAAATACCCAAAAGATTCATCTTAAAAATCCCAGGGAATTATTACTATATTTTCAATAAAGTTTGAAAAATAGGAAATAGTAATAATACAATGCTTAGTAGATTTACAGCCAGGTTGATTATTAATGGGGACAGGTAGCCTGAGAAAGACACAGGAAGAAACCAGAAGAGAAGAAGAAATTAAAAGGCATTATTTGCTCTGACAGATAAGATAATTGATTATCCTTATAGCCTCACTTACTTCTGATATTGTTCCATACCCCATGTTAAATTTAGGTATCAATAAGGGAACTAAGGGTCAGGAGTTCTCAGTATAGTCAACACTATCAATGGAGCTTGGATTTTGATGCCCCATTTCTAATGTGTCTGAGTTAGAGCTGAATTGCTCTCTGTTATACACACTCGGTGTTAATGCAGTAAACTATTAGTTTAAGATGAATTTTCAGGTTGAACAGCGGCTGAAGCCCCTGTACAAAACACTGTCCACTGTTTCAAAGTGCAAGAGTCTAATTAATTAATTAGCTAAATATCTATGTATTTAAATGAAAATATTGCTTTTAATTCTTCACTGGTGTGAGAACTTCAGCATTCTCTTTCAAACCCTCATCATAAAATACTGCCTGAAAATCCTCTTAGATCAATGTGGTGAGAATCTAATTAAATCAAGTTACTGAACTGTATCCATAAACAGTGGTTTTAATTCTGTCAACTTAGTATCACTAATGCCATCCATAAATTTTGTCACATTTACAAAGAAAGCATGAAAAAGTCAAAGTTTCACAACATAATCAGTTATGTTCTCTTGTGTGACTTTAATGGGCTCTGTTAGGATAACAGCAGCCAGCCAATTTAAAATTTTCAGGCTTCATTTTGTCAGCATCTGTGATCCAAGGGGTCATTCATTAAATTATGACCTTATTTCTTCTGTGTGGTTTAACAGACAGAGAGGAAGGAAGGGAAAAAAGAAAATAATATTGTAAACACAAGAACAGTATGGAAGCTCCCCAATATTATTTAGTTATCTGCATGTATAGCTCATTAATAGATGCTTTATCTCAACAGGATGAAAATTTGACTGTAAAATCGAAGACCCCTGTTGGTCAGCTATCACAGCCTCCCAAAAGGAATGTCCAAGATGGGTACAGTGAAAAGTATGAGATGTCACCCCGACATTTAAGATATAACATATAAAATATGTTATATTAATGATATTTATTAATTATTAATATTTTTATTAATTATTAATATTGTATTAATTATTAATTTTTTTCTCAGCATTACTAAATTGCATGTAAATAATCCTTAAAACTGTATGGTGAAACATATTCAAATAATTTCATTACTATCTGATCACCTAGTTTAGGAACAAAAGTGAAAAAATTCATACAGAAATATGTTTTTATTCTAATTAAATTACATGTCATTTATTTGGCCCATCGTTTAAAATAAAATGTCTAAGGATAATTGATAAAAACTCATTTCTGTAAGTGCTCGTTTTTCTCCATTGACTAGAGAGAAATTCTGGTGAGTAGGCTTGATTTATGATATCTAACTATTAAAACAATAGAGATAATTGGAGTAAGTTTAATGCAGAAACCCCCTTGAGGCGACAAATCTGTGTAGAGTTTCTTGAATAATGATGCTTTTGTCCAAAATCAGCACCCCTAGGCATGACAAAATATAAATAAGAANTAGGTATCAATAAGGGAACTAAGGGTCAGGAGTTCTCAGTATAGTCAACACTATCAATGGAGCTTGGATTTTGATGCCCCATTTCTAATGTGTCTGAGTTAGAGCTGAATTGCTCTCTGTTATACACACTCGGTGTTAATGCAGTAAACTATTAGTTTAAGATGAATTTTCAGGTTGAACAGCGGCTGAAGCCCCTGTACAAAACACTGTCCACTGTTTCAAAGTGCAAGAGTCTAATTAATTAATTAGCTAAATATCTATGTATTTAAATGAAAATATTGCTTTTAATTCTTCACTGGTGTGAGAACTTCAGCATTCTCTTTCAAACCCTCATCATAAAATACTGCCTGAAAATCCTCTTAGATCAATGTGGTGAGAATCTAATTAAATCAAGTTACTGAACTGTATCCATAAACAGTGGTTTTAATTCTGTCAACTTAGTATCACTAATGCCATCCATAAATTTTGTCACATTTACAAAGAAAGCATGAAAAAGTCAAAGTTTCACAACATAATCAGTTATGTTCTCTTGTGTGACTTTAATGGGCTCTGTTAGGATAACAGCAGCCAGCCAATTTAAAATTTTCAGGCTTCATTTTGTCAGCATCTGTGATCCAAGGGGTCATTCATTAAATTATGACCTTATTTCTTCTGTGTGGTTTAACAGACAGAGAGGAAGGAAGGGAAAAAAGAAAATAATATTGTAAACACAAGAACAGTATGGAAGCTCCCCAATATTATTTAGTTATCTGCATGTATAGCTCATTAATAGATGCTTTATCTCAACAGGATGAAAATTTGACTGTAAAATCGAAGACCCCTGTTGGTCAGCTATCACAGCCTCCCAAAAGGAATGTCCAAGATGGGTACAGTGAAAAGTATGAGATGTCACCCCGACATTTAAGATATAACATATAAAATATGTTATATTAATGATATTTATTAATTATTAATATTTTTATTAATTATTAATATTGTATTAATTATTAATTTTTTTCTCAGCATTACTAAATTGCATGTAAATAATCCTTAAAACTGTATGGTGAAACATATTCAAATAATTTCATTACTATCTGATCACCTAGTTTAGGAACAAAAGTGAAAAAATTCATACAGAAATATGTTTTTATTCTAATTAAATTACATGTCATTTATTTGGCCCATCGTTTAAAATAAAATGTCTAAGGATAATTGATAAAAACTCATTTCTGTAAGTGCTCGTTTTTCTCCATTGACTAGAGAGAAATTCTGGTGAGTAGGCTTGATTTATGATATCTAACTATTAAAACAATAGAGATAATTGGAGTAAGTTTAATGCAGAAACCCCCTTGAGGCGACAAAGAAATCTGTGTAGAGTTTCTTGAATAATGATGCTTTTGTCCAAAATCAGCACCCCTAGGCATGACAAAATATAAATAAGAATAAAATAATAAGCTAGAGGCTTCATCCTTAAGCCTTCATTAGAGATTTCTGAAACACAAACAAGTCATAAGATGCTATTAAGGAAGGAAACAGGCTTGCTCACTGGCATAAATTTAACAGGTGAACTAGTCTGGTTTAATCTGTTTAAGGAAGTCTGCAATGATGAAGCACAACAAAATAAACAAGAAGTAAAAAAAAAGGATGTCACAATCTCCTCTCTAGAACTGCCACTGAATAGAGACTCCACCAAATTGCAGCTAGGATCAACAAAAGAAAACAGTGTCAATCATATAATTTTTTCCTCCATCACAGGCCTGTTCTCAGCTTCCTTGTTTTCCCTCCAATCTCTCTGTATATGTTTACTGTGACTGGTTGAAAGAGGCATAATTGACATCCCAAGATTTACATACTCAAATGAAGTGGGGGATGCAAAGCAGTTCATTTTTCAGTAGCACATTGTCTGTGGCTTGGGTGTGACCTTGGATACAGATACGATCTAAGCACTAAAAACCATTAACTGGAGACAGATCTAAACACGTGTTTCTTTAGCATATAACCTCCATATAAATCCCAGTTACATTGGTTGAAGTGGTACAAATTCCCTTCAGCTTATTAGTATCATCCTGAATATAACAACCCAAAACCAGCAAGAAAACAACTTCAGGAAGAGATACTTGCCACAGAATGGGTTGGGTTGAAAGAGACTTTAAAGGTAATGTAGTCCAACCCCTCTGCCACAGGCAAGAATACACAGCTCAGTATGATTTTAACTTTTTTTAGTGGGCCCTAAATTGAAAAAATCCCTATATGTGTATATCCTATACATGACTAAGATGGTGAATTATCCTCATATCCAACTAGAGGATTACCATTCTAGGGAGAGGACCTTCAGCTGCTGCATACACACTCCACGCAGTCTGATGAACACGGATTTTATTTTCAAATACAATAATGTGTCACTCTAGGATCTAAACTTTTTTTATATACCATAAACACATCTATAAATTAATATATTAAAAGAATGTAAATACAATTTAATATATTTGACTTTTTAATAAGGTGTGAAATACATCCATTTAAAATTTTCCCTTTTGCCCTTTTTTAAGCCTTCTGATTTTCTGAACTGTTTCAAAATATATATCGGATTTGGATCCTAAGGAGAAAAAGTTGACAATATATTCTGGACTTGTGAGAGCAAAATGGAGATTACAGTCTCTCTTCTCACAGGCAATATGAACCTCATTCACTTTAAGGAATTCCAACAACAAGGACTCCATATCCTTTCACAGTCTGGGTTCTCACCAGCACCAACCATTGCTTTTGTTCCAAGTCACTGAAGGAAAGGAAAAAAATTACTGATTTACATCAAGAACATACACATTTAAGAACTTCTGCAGTGTGTGTGAGTAATATGCGGCAGTCATTCTGCTACTGCATGCCAACTGTTTCAAAATCTGACCTCTGTGTGTCCATAAATGATACTTCCCAAATCAATCATGTAATCTGAAATTGTTCTACAAGTATTATATACACATCATAATCATTACTAAATTATTATGCAACGCTCTTATTTGCCAGTTTGTCTATCACAGATACTTTTAAAAAAAGACTATAATCACACCAATTCATATTTGTTGAAATTTTTGCTATTACAATTCTTAAATTCTGAGTGTGGATTATTTTCTTCCTAAGTCAAAGATCATTTTGAATATCAGCTATTCATACAGGTCTATGTTAGTTCACCTTTTGTACTTGGATCAAATTTCCATAGCAATCTCCAAAATCAGTTTATTCTTAGAAAACACATGGGAGACCAATCAGGAATATATGAATAGAGCAATCATAACCCTGTTGTGCTCAAAAGGGTTCTTCATGACATAACATTAAATATTGTGCAACTTCTAGCTTCATGTAGATGAAGCTCATGATAAAAGCAGTATTGATGTGTTTGTTCACTTTCTCAACTGTGTGAGACAAAAAACAAAACAATATAATAATATTTTACTCAGCGCACTCCAGTATCAGTCATATTACTATTAATATATCATAAAGCAGGAGTATAACTGGTAGATTAGAGATATCAAGATTGATTACTGCTAGCCTGAAGTAATGCTCTGTGCTAATAAGAGCAAATGCTCTGTTCTTGTTCTCTGTATACCAAGAGCTGACACGTTTGCCAGCCCTGCTGCTACCACCTAGAGAATGTACCTGTTGCTGCCATGTAATACCTCATGAGCTTCAGCAAATAGTATATACAGCTGCACACAGGAATTGAAACAAGCCACACAGAAGAGCTAAATGTAGTTGCTAGCAGAAATTTCTAGAATAGCCCAGGAGGGCTTTTAGAAATCAGGACATGAAGAGTCCCTTCAAATCTAAATTTCCCTTGGTGGTTAACTGCCGCTGCATTAGCAAATCCTGTGAACTGGAAAACCCTGCTGAGCTGTCTCGCATATAGTTACGCTGTTGAAATGTGAAGCAACTGTTAAGAGCCTTTGCAAGCTTTAAGTATTTTCAAATACATCAATTCAATCACATATGTATTAGAAAGTTATATTATGCTATACCTGTTCACTAACCAGGTAATAGCTGATTAAAACATACATAACAAACATGCACAAAAAACCTTTTAAGTGTTTTAAAGGAGAAAAGTGTAATCTAGAATTAGTTGGAAAAATGGTGGCAGACTTTAGAAGGGCGGGAGACAACAGCTCCAAAGCGGCAGACCACAGTCCTCCAGCCTTAAGGTAACACAACTTAAAATCAACTATTACACTCCATAAATACTTACATAAACCCCAACCCACTTTATGCATTCACAAACTCTGTAGTCTTTTCAACACCACAAATGGTGACAGGATTACAAATGAGAACGGAAAAAAAGAATAAAATTGGAAGGCCAGCTACTCAAAACTCTCTCAAAGATAATCACTGAGATAATTTCTCAAAAAGGATAGTCAAAGAGGGAAATAAAGAGGAGAAAATATTCTATATGAACATGCTCACTTGTTTCAATTATAAAAACCAACAAGTATCTAGAAAAAGTTTCAGATATTAAGATGCCCTTTTTTTCTGCTAAATTTGGGCTCACACATTCAAAGGCCTTTGTTTTGCTAAGTCAGGTTTAACCTAATGTTAGTTAACATATATTTACATCGTAAATTTCTCCCAGTAAGGAACTACTCCAGCATTGGACTTTCCTATCACTGTCAGTTTTAAAACATGTCTCTAGATATAAAGTGGGATAACATAAGAGTCTTAGAAGGTTACAAGACGCCTATGAAAGATTGTTCTTAAAATTTCCTGGCAATGCAAAGTATTTAAAGTATGTTACAGTAAATGTACGTCAACTATACCAACATTCTCCTTCAGTTATCAAAGGATAACAGGCATGCTGTTCCTATGAAGTAGTGGTTATATTGACCTGGAACAATTAATGTTCTTACAAGTTTTACAACGACATCGCCACTCACAGTGAGGAAAATGTAGTTAACAACAAAGTCTATTGAAGCTATTTCTATTTAAATCAGAAATGTGACACTATCTCATCATAAGCTGCACGGAACAATGAATCTAAATCTCTAGTTCTGTCTCATGGATTCAGGTAAGCTATATCAATTAAGGATACACAAAATAATTTGTAATCAAGTTTTCCTCAGTAATGTTACACAGGTAAGCCTTTGAACTCAAGCAAAGTGCAAACTAAAACAAGTTTGCTGTGAAAAAAATACTACTGTCAGTGTCCTATAGGACTGAGGAACACACTGTGCATGATCACGCATTTAAAAATCTTCCAACAGTTTTTCTTTACTAAGGTCAAACTCAGCACCAGTTTAAAAATAGCCTGTTCTGGGGGCGAAGGGGATCTTATGCAGACGCAAACATCACAGCAGGCCTTCTGGGTGTACAGGATGCTATTACCCTTTGCTTGCTGACAACATACTTCCCTTTATATGGCAAGACCACACTTCTGTCATTACAGTTGCCCTAGTTCTTGAAACATCAAAGTTATTGTTCTGAGAATGTCACTAATTTATCCCTTAAAGCAAACATATAAAACAACACATAACATAAGAAATATGCTCACTAGCTATCTCTTTTTTGCCTTAAGATATACACTATTAATTACTGAAATCCTGAATGGCATTATGCTATGGATTGTGGGTTTATGAGAAGAATAATTTTATGTTTTTACTCCTCCCTTTTCCCTTAGTCCAAAATTTTGCTTATATACAATTTTTTTACATTTCACAAAGGTAGCAATAAAAAAAATATCTACAATAGCAGGGAAAATCAGAGCTGAGTGGTGAGAGAATTGCAGACTAGACTGTTCTGCTCCATATAGGCAGAAGACACAGGTCAAGTTCAAATCAATTTAAGTTCTATTTATGAAATAAATGAAAAAGATTTTTGTCAATTCTTCCTACATCAAGTCATTAAATTACAGACATGACACAAAAATGTGTAGGTAACCCCTGTCTTTGCTTCCAGTGTTCTATCATATTAATTTTTTCTCCTTCATTTTAGGTGCCTTTTATACTTTATTCCTGACACATTTTTCTCCGATTTTCAGTCCTTTATGAATGAATCCATTCAGACTTAATTGAAAATTTAACAAGTGAGCAAACAATTGCTTATGTACTTTAGCAGGCTCCACTCCTCACTTGAGAACTACTGTCCTCATCCATCGTCAAAGCATTTCCCTTTACTATAGTATGTTAAACATGTCCCAATCCTCGGACGTCTGCTTGCAGACTGCCACCCACCCCACTGATTGTTTCACCACACACATCTGCCTGAACCTACTCATTGCTTCTCCTTTAGAGAATTTACAATCTAGTTAAAAAACACAAATGAAATCTTACCATTCTCTGTATGTTCAGCTATTAACACAACAGATTTTCAATGCATGGCTGGGTCTTTTAGAAGCACTTATAAGACAAATATCACAACCACATATACTGAATAAAAGGTTTTTAAAAACTCCATTTCCATGCTATAAAACAAATTAAAAACATCCTAATGCATATTGTAAACATTAATTGATAATGTTGAATTCTAACCTTGAAAGTATATAGCTATTATGCCTCATATCTTAAAAGTTCCATTGCTGAAATTCCATTCGATGTAAACAAACAGAATAATTCAGGTTGGAAAGAACCTCTGGAAGTCATCTACTTCAGCTCATGGCCAAAACAGATGCAACTGGAAAGGCAGACAAGGGTGCTTGGGTTTTTGCTAGCCCAGTTTCAATTAAGGCTGGAGCTTTCATAGCCTCTCTGGCTAATGACCTGGCAATTCTAAATCTGCCTTTTTTTTTTTTCCATGTGTCTAGTCAGAGTGCCACCTGCTGCAGTTGTGGCCCTTGTTCCATCCCTTTGCTGTGCATCTCTGAGAAGGACTTTTCTCTATAACTAATCATCAGATAGACAGTTGACAATAAAGTCCCAAATACAAATACATATGCATGTTTTTAAAGCTAAATGTCGTTCAATTGCACTTTGAAGGAACAGCTGATTGCGCATAAAAAACTAATGTTACTTTCATCAATATAATTTCCCTAGAAAATACAGTGATGATAAGGTTAATTATCATTTTAAACCTGATAATTTGCCATTCCCTTGCTTTTGACTTTGCTAACAGGTTGAAAAAACAGAAAACAAGGCCAAGACTGCTTATTACATGCAAAAATATTCATGTCCACAATATACTCAGCACAGGTCAAGACCTGTGGTTTTTCTTCCAACTTCACCAATTAGATTGGAAATAAATATTTTTCCTGTGTAAGCAAAATTCACTTTGTCAGCATATGTGTGGTCAATTGAAAGATTCCTAGAAGTAACATTCTGTAGTTAATATTTATGGTTGCTCATAATACAACCGACTAAACTGGCTTAGGAAGTTATTACTGAAAGATACAAAGTCAGCTGTGGCAATATTTAATCTATAATTTGTCCAAGAACACAATGTTTGAAATAGCCTGTAAAATAAAATATCACCTCAGTATTTCCCAGATTGCATACAAAATGAAAGCAGGCTAACTGCAAAAAAAAAAAAAATAGCTAAAATGTATATAGGTATCTTTTTGAATACAAAGAGCCAATTTCATTTGGTTAATTGCTTACACCCAGAACTATATATATATCAGGCTTCATCTCTTAAGAAAAATGACTGAATTCTAGAATTCAAGAACTGCTGAATCATACTGAAACAACCTACATATATTTTTTTCTGTTAGAGCTTTCATACTACTGCAGGTAGCAGAATGTAGCATTGGAATATGAAAGCCTTGATGCCAAAAAATTGGAGCTCTTTGAAAGAGAATGGTTTCATATGGAAAAGAAAGAGTAAGCCTATTTACAGAGTTATTCTACAAAAAACAAAAAAAAATATTCATTATTCCCTCTCTTCATGAGTATAGAATTACTTCTTCATAAGAGGTGATATAGCATCTTTAGG
Source organism: Falcunculus frontatus (assembly GCA_013398115.1). Taxonomy (NCBI): domain Eukaryota; kingdom Metazoa; phylum Chordata; class Aves; order Passeriformes; genus Falcunculus; species Falcunculus frontatus. The sequence continues at coordinate 474,231 of VZRV01001123.1, forward strand.
TCCAAAATGTGTACCATTCAAAATTCAAGTAAAGCATTATGAAAGGTAAACTCTTAATATAGTGAGTTTATCTTAAACTGAATCTATTATTTCATGAATTCAGCACTCAGCATTTCATTAGTGCAGTGGTACCTAAGTTTAAGTACTTTGATTTGTTATCTTCTCTAGGAATCATAGTAGGAACATTGGCTTCACTTTCAAGGGAAGGAAATTACTTTCAATAAAGTATCAGTTTAACAATCCTCTAAAGTGTCAAGGTATCTGATCAGCAGATTAAACAGAGTATGTATTCAGAGCATATATTTTAAAATTACGGTCCATCTATATTTATCATAATCAAAAACACACTTGATCTCAAGTGCAAGAATAACCATATGAATACTCATTAATTTTTTTATCCTATATCATCACAGATTTTCAGTCTCAATTTATGTAAGAAGGAGGTGTCTAATCTGAATACCCTAGAGAGAATGAGCACTGGAATTCCACATTATTTGCTGAAACAATCATTCTGCCTGCCACTTCCAGCAATGAGATTGTGTAGCTTATTTCACTGACTTGTAAAACCTTTCCTAGTTCTAAGTACCTACAAGCAATGCCAGTCATAAATAACCAGTAATTACTTCTCAGCAGTTGGAAATGTACTGAGAAAAAAAGGTATCAAATATTTTTAAGGGTCAAGGAAAAAAAGGTTCAGGAAACATATACTGTTACCTTTCTGTACATACATGGCAGCAGATTCTGCTACAGCAAAGCATATTCCTAGCATCTAAATTATAAATATTTCAAAAGGTAAAAGTGACATTTTTCTAAACCAAGGCAGGTTTCAAGCTCCTTTTGCTCAACATGATCTTCATAGGGCGGTCAGCCATCACACTGTAAGGCAGAGTTACAGGATCAGAGACAGCTTTCCAGCCAACCAAATCACCACTGCAATTTCTGCAACATTCCAAGCAGCTGTCCACTCAGACCCAGGATCTCCAACATACTGTGACTGCCCATTATCTAGAACAGTATAAAAAACTATTCTGTGCTGTTCCATTTTCTACTGAATTTCTCTTGAAACAGTAAGAATTATGTCATTTGGTAAAATAGTTTTTCCTCTTCTTCATATGCCTGATCACTAAAAGGTGAAGTAAAAATAATTAAATTTAATTAATAAATCAGTAACTTTTGAGATTGCAAATTACTGTTAACACTCCTCTGACAGCAGAACATAGGGCCTCCTTATGTATCAATTAGCTGCTAACACCTGATCATCTTACAATTTGAAGATCACAGCATAACCAGTTTTTCTCACATCTTTCTCACTTTCCAAAGAATCAGACATACATATATTTTTGTGTAACTTCAAATTAATTTGTTTTTATTATTTACATCCTAATCTAGCTAAGTTGCAACACAACTATAACTCTCAGTTATTCCAGTGTAAATACAGATAAGTCAATACACTTATCAGTATATACAGTACCAATTCAGTAGTATCAAAATTAAAGCTGTTCTACACAGGATAAGGTACAGATCTGTATTCCTTTTTTTTAAGTATTTTGCTTTTGAGGCGGGCAAGACTGTAATCTCCCTCCACTTTCACTAGAATGGGTCTTAAGGAAATTTTATGCTACTCACCTCAGCAGTAAATTCAACCCAATATCATAGACTGTGCATCTGACTTTAATTAATTTTTGTCAAGTCTCTCAATGCTGTGTTTTAAATGAAACACAAAGACTATATTATATGCAGGAAAAGCAAAAACAAACAAACCAAACCCAAAACCTAAAACAAACTCCAACACCTCAACCAAATGCACAACCCCTCCACCCAAAACCTACCAGCAAAAGACACAGCAATAGTGATTAATAGTTTTCCAAAGTTGTACTCTTCAGCCGCTATAAGAGCAAGTTGTCAGATAAGAATGGATGGAATTATCTTACGAGCAGTCATTAAGATTAAACAATTTACTAACTAATAGGAATTCACATTTTAAACAAAATTTCTGATGACCAACCTGATGTCTAATTTCTTCATGGCATTCTAACTAGAACAAAATAAAAAAATCAAATAATGGTCTGTTATTAAATCTCAACATTTGCCTCTAGAGCCAAAATTATTGCAAGGTTCTTATAGCAAGGTTCTAGACCCACTTATATCTTATCAAGTTCCTGATGTAATTTAATAATTTTATCTCACATATATTGCTGTGATTGAACAACAATTTATTCTTATTATTTAATTAAGAGCTGATCACATTCTGGACTATGTCAGGTTAATGTGTGTAGGGTTCATGTCTGCTTTTGTCCAGTCAGCTTAACTGGGTAATCAATGAAGTGGATTTAGTAAACTTGCAATGTAGTATTCTAATAGATACTCTAATAAATATTTAGCAAGCAACAATTTGTTTCTTAATTCAACAGCAAGGTACTTAATTCAATAGCAAGGCAAATAAAATCAAAATCAACCAGAATATGAAGTTCTCACAGCACCACTCACAACACTACAGTAGTCTTACCAATCAATCAACCAATCAATGAATCAACACCTCTTTCCTAAATGGCAAAGGCCATCTGACTTCCCCATCATTAACTTTTTTAAAATAAATATAGTTATTTTTAAATCTCCAAATTGTAATTTAACCACTAAACAATCTGTAAGCTTTAACATTCATTTATGTGACTTTTTGGTCTAAAGAATCTAGCCAAACTCTTTCCAGCAGTGATTCTCACAATAAAATCTTGTAAACTTCCTAGTCATATCCATAGGCTTTAAATTAAACAACCATAACTTTAACCGCAACAAATTCTTTCCTCCACAACTGCTCAGTTTCCACAGTATTGCAATAATTGCCTATTAAACCCACCCTAGGCACTTCACAGTAAAACCAAGGATCGTGTATAGTATCTGAAAAGTTTCCTTAGAAAAAGGATTTTACTTTATAAATAGAAGATGCAAGGCTTTCTTCCACCAACAGTATTAACACACTTCCATATAGTATGATACCCACTCTAAGAATAGATTGTAACACAGATAATAAAAGTAGAACTACATATTTGATCTTTATCAAGAAAAGACATGAGAGGGTTTTTTTCCCAGCTAAAAGAACAGAATAGGAAAAGATTTTCTGAGGTCACTGAGGCACAGAAACTAAAGTGATTATTTAGCTTCTGTGTCAGCACAACCTCCTTGCAGTGTCCTACCTGCCAGAAGACAGATGACTTGGTACAGAGACCTAAGTATAAACAAAAATAGAATAGAAATTGGAAGACTTGAGAAGGCCAAGCAGAGGTATTCATAAAAGGTTGTCCAGTATTTTAGTGAGAAAGAAGCTTTCTTAAATGTAATGCAAGAACCATTAAATATCCATTCATGTTATATCTATCAGAATTTCATGATTACAACTAATTCCAATTCAAGGCAGTTCTTCCAGTAAGTACCTTCTTACTGATATTTATTTTACTAAGCTAGTCTCAATAATGAAATTCCAATTAGCGGTCTTCTATGAATAGCATATATTCAGTTTGCACCATTTGAGAACTCTCCTGTTTTCATCAACTAAACAGGACTGCATTCCTTCAAAAATTTGATTATTCAGATTCATGTGTGTAGGCTGAAACTTGTTGAACCATCACATAAAATCATCATCACAATTATCTTTTCCAGTTCTCGTTTCTGAACAGATGCCAGTGAGGGACACAGCCGCAGAAACAACCTCACATGCTGTACTTTGATTCCTCCTCCAGAATGATGATCTGCACTGGATTTTTCAAAGATCAAACTCACATAAATGCTTAGCAGTTTACCCAAATTAAAGGAGTTTACTGACGGGTCTGAGCATAATCTTACAGTCAGAGGAAGCAGTGACAGAAGCCACTTTATATCCCTTGTAAGGATAATAAGGATAGGAGACAATAAGTATGATTTAGGGTTTTTTAATGTCAAGGAATTTTCTATGTAGAAATTTGGGTCTATATTTAAAGCAATTATGCTCCTATATGAGAACTCAAAAGAAGCTGACAAAATACATAACACTTATTTCCTTATTTTTATAGCTGACCTTTAAAAACTTGTTTTTAAAAATACTGCCCATTTAGCTATTATAGTTCAAACTTTTAAAAGCATGTTACCATTCAGAATGTACAGAACAAACAGCATGGTTCTCTTTTTTTTCCCTCAGATTAAATTAGCATAGCTATTTTTATTTGACACATATGAATACATTCTAAATTAGAAATGGAGGGATACCTGGCAACCTATCCAGCAAGTAGGTTCCTGCTCTCAGTCAAACCTTGGAGAAGATGTTCTCTCTATTACAGACATAGAACAACCTCTAAATTAACCTCTAATTTTTGACCTCAAGGTTAAAATTAGTGTCTGTGAATATTTACAGCTTTGACTTTTCATCATTCAAAAATCTAAGCACCAAATCTTTTCTTACATTAAGACAGGAATTCTGGAATAAAAAGACTGTATGATTGTATAATCAGGACAGGAGATTTTCCATAAAGGCAACCAAAATGAATTCTAGACATAGAAATCACTCTTTGGCAACTTCTTTTTAGAACAATGTCTGCATTTGTACACAGTGAAAAAGAAATTATATACCAGTAAAGTTGGCAAAAATGTCCCTCAATCCACAGTAGAAGAGCACTATCTCTATAAGTACTGGGAAGTGCAGCTGCAGCACATATTCCCAGGAAACTGCATGAGCCGTACAACCCCAACTGTGATGCATACAGCTCCAGCTACAATGCTGCTGGCACTCAAACTTTACAGAGTAAAACCAGCTGAGAAAACACTACGCATCTTATAATGCATTCTGCAATATCTGATAAAGTTCTACACAACTGTTGAGATCTACTTCAGCTAAGCTCTTACAAAACAAAATGCCTGTTTCAACAAAGAAGTTACTGAAAAATCAAGGTCTGCCTGGCAAAAACATGCATTCATCTTTGAAAGATGACCTCATGTGCCACATGACTATTTTTTCCCTTTGAAGAAAAATAAATGCATTTCCAAAACTCAAAATATAACATGCTTTTTTTTTTTTTGTCTAAGGGATGGAAAGGTAGTATTGTGGAACACAGAATAACAGAAATTACTTAATTTATTTTAAAATTATTCCTGTTTTGATTTTCAATGATTAAGTCCCAGTAATATAGCAGTACCTAAATTAAGCACTCCAGCAAGTGATCAATTTAAGAATGATAACATTTCAGAACATTAGTTCTGAACCAACTTAAAATTGTGAGTTCAAAAGTTACAGCATGTAACATTGAGCTCTCCTAATTCTGGTATGAATAAAAATGAGTTCGAGCTAAAGGGAAAAAAATATTCTAAAGGCTGAGATAAGATATGTGTAAAACACTAAACTGCAATTGAAGAAATAATTGTTTGCTACCAACTTATTATCTCCATTGGTTTTACCTCACTCTAATTAAATATTTTTAAAGACTAATGCCATTCTAAATATTTTGTCTAAAACAAGGTAAATGCACATGTGTGCACACAGGGGCTAATTTTACAGCTATGGTTGAGATAAATGGTTCACCTACATCAGATACAGAGACCGAGATGACAGAGACACATGCAGTCTTCAGTACCTTCACTAGGTATAAACACTACTAAGTACTAGGGGACAGGGTGTTCATTTGCAATCAAAGTCATAAAATAAAAATATATATGTTTATCAAGAACTAGATTGAACAACAGAGGAAAAACTTTTGGATCTGCAAGCAGTGTCAGAATCATAACCACAGGCTCATGGGTTCTCTTTTGGGGAACTCAGGACCACCAAGACTAACTCATCTCTTGCTTTCTTCATACCATCAGAGATACCATGTCATTCTGGCTGGCTGCTGTTTCTATCACAATTCCTAAAGGGATTGTTGAGATCCCAACTAGCAAAGTCCAGTGTAAGTAGAGGGTCAACAGCCAAAACCTGGAGGAAAGAGATGAGTTTGAATGGCCCTGGTCAAGCTGCCATGAAGGAATATTTTACTTCAGTTCTTGTTCTGCAAAAGACCCTTCCACAGCCTCTGAATTACCTTCTGCTACGACTTGGCAAAGAGGAGACTGGACAAGTGTAAAGCAGTCAAAAAGGATACAAAACAAAGGTTTACACATCCATTTGCCTATCTCAGTCACACCAACACTTTCTCTACTGAATTTCTGACAAGAACAGTAAAGGAGCACCTAATCGGAGACTGGCCTTCCCTGTTCATGCCTTACCTAAGTCAGACTCTGAGGACCAGAAAGTAAAATTCATGCATATATGTGAGTTATAGAAATCATAGGTAAACAATCAAAATGAAAAAGACCAAAGTATTGACCCATTTACACAATAAAAGCTTTGTATAGCAAAATTAAGTCTCAAAAACTGACAAGTACAAAATCACATCCAGATACTATATACTGCAAGATTTTACCACACAATTAAAAACTTAACAATACAATAAGGAAGCAGGCCAAAACTGCTTCTAACAAAGCCGTAACATAAGGTACTTAACTTCTAAGTTGTTACTAATAGGTAAACATTGAAGGTCATTTTATATTAAAACTATCCAATAGATTATTTTTACATTGTTTAACTTCCTTTGTATTGATCTTAAAATGCTTTTGGAATTCTCTGATCTGATTATCCAGTGAACTTCCCAAAGACTAAGAAAAACTTCAGTACAGTGCATAAATACAACTTCTTCTATGTGGGTGTACATAAACTCCACCAAGATTAGGCAAAAGTTTCCAAAAGTACAAAAATCCCCACAGCATCTAAAATACTAGCTATCATGCTCAAACATACAGCCAAGCGAAAATAACTAATGCAGATGGCTCAGACAGAATCACGAACATTCAAGAAGTATAATAAGAATGAAACTATTAATTTTGTTTTCTGATCAGAAAACATGCTCATTTTCTGCTCAGTTATTAATTTCTAATCAGTTATACTGACTGTTTTAAACAATCACCAGAGCATGACTTGGGCAGAGGATGCACACACAGGCAGAATCACATTTTACAGCAATCATTAAATGACCTGAAATTGGAGTCCTTTTGCAATATTATGGGTAGCAAAGATGAATAAATTCGTATTTGTAGCTAGACTATTTACAGAAAATTTTACGTGACAGAAAATGAGACAGATCACAATGCAAAGTTTAGGTGTTTAACAAAAGAAGAATACCAAAGAGAGTTGGCTTTAAGAGCTGGTAGTGAAAATTGTCTCACAAATTACCACTGCTGCGAAGAGGTAGGCAAAAAAATGGGACAATTAGAAAATATATATGACAAAAAGGCAGGCAGATAATATGGCTTCCAAAGACATTTCTGTTACAGTAACATACTGTGCATTTCACTTACGAAACTAAAACCATAAGCTTAAACTCTTCAAGCATATAGTATGAGTATATATTATATCCCTCTGTCAGTTATGAGCACTTTGACATTCTATTTCTATATTATGTTAAGGCTGAAATGGAGTTTCTGTCCTCTGTTAGTCTTGAGTATTTTCAACAGCGAAACACTGCCACCTTTTGGCTTAATACATAGACCTCCTAATTTTAAATGCAGAATTATATTCTTTGCTCCATTTGTCCTTCATGGAGGTGGTTGAATTCTTGTGATCTTATCTAAAATCTTATTCAGTAGATATACTTCACCAGGAAGAAAAACATACAGTATTCGTTGATACGGAAAGTTTTTCTCATAAGTACATAGCCAAGCAACTTAAAACCATACTCCTTTAAGCCACATAACGTTTTATCAATTTTCTATCTCACAACTCTTTGTTCTTGGCAGTTTTGGTACACATAAACACTGTATCACATGATACCTTGCATTGCATGCCTTTCAAGTAAAAACTTGGTAATGCATTCTTTGAACATCTGAGTTTTGGAAACAGATGATAGAAATAACAATAATGCATTATTAAAAATGTTGTTCCTTGCTCATGTATATAGCTACATGATTGTAGATGAAACACCAATCGTTCAACATCTATATAAGCATGTATTGAAAGGTATGCAAAATTACTTACACCAATGACACAATGTCCCCACGTTGTACATCGTAATTTCTAATACTCCAGTGGTTTAAGAGTACTACATCAGATGCTTGTCTTCCCCCAGGATTCAAAGAAGGCTGAGAGAAGGGGAGAAAAAAAAAAAAAACCCAACTTATTTAGAGCTACATTTCCTTTATCAATCTTCCAGGTAAGTCTCTTTCCATCAACAGGTGAAATCCATTAAAATCAGTAAAAACATACCCACTTACTTTAAGAGGCCAAGAATCTGTTGTATTACAGGAAATACATTTCTTTATTAAATGACACATTAAATATCATTAATTTATGACAAACTATAGTTCACATCTTTCAATGCACTACTGCATGCAAATCAAATTACATAGGATACATACTTATGGCAAGCCTGATGAAAAGAAGGAATTGCCTTTACTGCTTATCATTTAACATTAAAATCAAAGGAGAACCAAGTACACTAAGTCCCAGGAAAAAAAACAAACAAGCAAACAAACTTTTTGCAGGCATCTTACTGTTTATAAAAGCATAATACACTAAAAATGAAATATGTACTTGTAACAATACTAATCTCAGCATCCTTTGCAAAGGGGAAAAACAAGCCCTATACCTACAGCCCTCACTGACACTGGCAATAAACGTGGGCCTTCCATAACAGGGCACATAAAGGCATGAATTAAAATAACCAAGTAATTAATGCATAATTAGGAGGTATATCCAATCACCCAAAATTATTTTTTGTGATATGAAACAAAACCAGGGTACCTGATCAATACTGGCTCTGAGTTAACTCATGGGAAAGGGCAGAGCAAGGAAGAAGCCCATCACAGTACCATCTTTATTTATGTTTGCAAGGCTTATTTTAGAACAAAGACTGCCTTTACTATATAGAAAATATTTAAGAGTATTCCAGACTAAAGTTTTCTTGCAGTTTATTTCTCAGAAAGCTTTTTCGGAGTCTTCAAATACAATTACAGTATCTCCCCAGTTGGCCAAGAGATAACCTCTAATGTAGATTCTAGAATTAGGTGATATATGCAATAAAGCAGTGTTGAAACTAGGCAGCCCCTCATTTGTATGATAACTGCAATATTAGCTAAAAATTTTGTTGTTGTTGTTGCCATTGTTGTTGTAGAAGAGGCACTTACAATATAACTTGAACCATCACATGAACCACTGGACTTTCACTGCTGATATTCCCCTCTCCAAACTGATGGTACCTTCAATGGGTGAACCAATTATAGTAAAAGGGCATGTTTTCCCTGGGGACTGAAATTAACTCTTCTCAATCCTAGTAATTACACAGCGTCAAACTTCATTCTATTGTTATTTGATAAACTTAGCACTCAAGTAAAATGGTTATTTAGTATCTCTTTTTAACTTTAAAAGCAATTTAGAAGTGCTGATTTCTCTTTACTACAGTTTCTTCATTCATCATTGCTAAACAGATTGGTTGAGAAAGACATAGTTCAAGTGGGATTTATGAAAAATTAGTTTTTCAAGGTGCAAGAGGAAGTCACGTGGTAGGGTCCTCAGAAGGTGTAATTCACATGAACAGGAAGCAATATGATAGGTCAAAAGAACAAACATGGTAGGGAGGGGGGGAGGGATATGACACAGTATGTTTAGTTAAAGAGCAAATGAGGCTAGTTACATTTTGGGCTACGGACTACAGGCAGATTTCTAGTCAGGTAAATCAGGGAATCAAAGCAGATCCCTTTAGCATCCATAGAGATATAGTCCAAATCTAAGCTATAAATATATTAGTACTCATTGCTGTTTTATTTACTAGAATCAATACACTGCAAGAACCAGATAAATGAAAACCAGGAGCTAATTAGCAGTTATTTTATTATTAGTTTTTAATCAGAATTTCCAAAATTATTTATCACCTTTACAGAATTTTCCACCAAAGGATCAAATATTTACATTCAAATGACTTACATACAAATTCATGAACAATTCAGTCACACTCACTTTGCCAAATTCAAGTCCATATGGGCCAGAAACTACCAACAGTACTAAGTATAAGGCAGAGGCCAATCTTACAAGGCAGGAATCATATATATGGCATATTCTCACAAAGTAAACTCCTTAGTACTCAAAAGTGTCTGCCTTAAATGGCCAAAAGAGAAGGATGAAACAAATAGAAACCTTAAAACCATTGTTCCAAAAGATAATGTATCTCACAGATGATACTTAGAAAAGATTTAAATGAGTGTTCACAAACTTTTTGTATCAAATAAACTTACATCAACTGCATCTTACAGAGAAATACACCAGGTATTACAGTATTGCCCTAGTTGTACTATCCCACTTGACTCCTATTTTTTTCCTCATTTAAACAAAGGAAATACCTTAGAATTGAAATACAATTAGATATCACATAAGCTTTTTAACTTAAAACATGCTAAATGCATTTTTAACAATAGCTGATGTCATTTTAACATATATGAGTGGATATCCAACTCATCATACATTAGAATTACGTTTGAGAAAAATACTATGGTGTTGGTTTTTTTCCTTCTCTCTCACAAAAAAAACCTGACAAGTGTGCAGACAATAATACTATTTTGTTAGAAGAAACTGAAGGAAAACTAGGAGACAACTTTCCATTTACATCAATAATTACTATTGTCTATTAAAAAAATAAAAGGCTAAATCCTTCAGCAAACCTTTCTCTATTGTAAATAACACAAATTGAGAGTCCACAACAAACAAGTATATAAACAATACAATTTATTCCTCATGATATTTTTACTAGTAGTACGGTTTAAGGTCTAGAAAAATCAAAATACAGCTTCTGTAAAAGCAGTCAACAAATAGTGTCACAAGGGCTTCTCATAAGAAACAAAATGACACAGAGGCTTCTTCCTTCTAGTCTGAAGCATTGTAACTTCCTTGCTCAAGTTTTTGGCATAAAAGTCTGCTACAAATGAGGCACACAGGTCTTAATTTAAACTGTGGTGCAGAAGCCACAAAACATTACTCTTTCCAATTACTAACTAATCTAATGTTAAAAGCATGCAAATTGAGATCCCCAGCCATATGATGAAGCCTCATAGGACATGAGGTTCCATAAGTAGGAGGGTAAAAACATGCCCTTTTACTATAAATAATGATTAACTTGATAGTTGTTATGCTGATAGTGAAGGTCAGAACTTATTTGCTTGTAGCTTGGGGAACACAAAGAATATTCACATGAGCTTACAGGCTTAGGTACAGTAATCCTAATAATAGAGTTAGGAGAAACTGCCACAGAATAATTACAACTGCTATTATGCATAATGGAATAGAATATTCAATAATGTTTCCTGCAGAAACATGAGAGCTTTGTCAGAGATTGCTGGTCAGGCCACTTCCTGTAACCCTTGGTATTGAACTGTTTGCAATAGAACTTGCATATACAGCTGCACATACGCTGTCATCTTCTATCCCACTTGAAGACAGTCCGTTTGATTTAATGAATTTACAAAGTTATATATCCATGGGGATTTCCTTTTCCACATCTTTATGTATGAAGTGTTCATAATACCAGACAAGCAATGAAACTCAATAAAAAATAACATAAATCAATATCAAGATGTCCCTATGACAACATTTAGAAGTATACAGCCCTCACTACAAAAAGTCACACACAAAAAATCCACAATAGGCAATTAAGAAATCTTATTACCAGTTATTTGTGTCACTTACATTTAATGCTATAAACAGATTGCAACTCACTAGAAACCCACTATTAGTAGAATGCTAGATGAGCACATCGATCTAGAATCCTAAGCAACAAAACTACCTCATGTGATGATTTAAAAACCCAGTAAATTTGGAAAGAAAAGTTAATGAAACTATTAATACTGTTAAAATTATAAACTGCAATAGTTCACTGTTATTCCCTATAGGTTAGAGTTAATACACATATACACTGACGTCAGCACAAGTGAAATTATGACAGGTGGCTGAAAGCACTGAAAAACCCAGAATCAACTTGAGACGATGGAATGCATGAAGTCTGTCTTAATTGATTGGGTCAGAAAATTTGTATTGTCATTAGAAGCTTTATTCATATGCTTGCCAGGGTGTCAAAAAGCATTCCTATCGTCAGTAACTATGAAGCAGCAGTAAGGCTGGTCCAGAACAAAAGGGGAAAGTGTGGGGGGAGAGAGAGCGCACAGCAGAGAACAAGAGTAGGAGAGCAAACGTGACACAGAAAGATTTATTTCTTGCTTCTTGTCAAAACTTTTAATTTCAGACTCAGCAGGAGCCACAATTATGAGTACACAAAGCCAGCTAGACATTTCAGAGGTCTATTACAAACTAATTCTTGGGAATCTTACCATGGTACCAAATTGAGACAATAAGGTATCCCTGGAAACATGTGATTGAAGGATACAATCTGACTACAAACTGAACTTCAGTCTTCCTCATATCTATAGCTGTCAGATACATTTAACATAGATCACTCTCCAAAGAACACAGTTAATAGACAGAATTGCAACAAGATCAGTATTCCTTCAAGCTACTCTTAAAGAGAGGGATATATTCCTTATAACTGTGTCCCTGTCAGACTTGCTTAGATGCCTAATAAATCTTGGCAAGGAAATTAGTAACTTATTAAAAGCACTAGGATTTTTTTTTTTGTAATCTGAAAAACATTACAAAAATAATGAAAAACATTCATATGTATAGAAGTTTAAAACAAACCTCTATTTCAGTTCTGTTTCAGAATAAAACCAGAGAGTTTTACAGACACTGAGGTGTCAGTAAAATTACAAATGTCAGGCTTCAAGCTATCCATATTTCAAACAACAGAGGGAATGTTTAGTTAACAGATACAGAAAGGGAAAACCTTCAATTTTAATAATCCAGTGAATATATATTGTTTTCCCTTTGTCAGGTTGAATAAATCTAAGCAAATAACTGTAGTGTTTTTCAAATCTTCCATGGATAAACCACGGTTAACTATACGCCCTTCAAGTGCCTGGAGAAGCAACACTCCAAAACAATACCAGAGCACTCCCAAACACTTGGGACTGGCTTCAAAGAAAACATAAAACTGAGGTTTTAACCAGGGGGGCACAACAGACTTGTGGAGAGAAAAATCTAAGAAATTTCCTTCCAGCTACTGAAATAAAACTATTAAGCAACAATGGATGTCAAACAGAACACTACATCCGAGACAGAAAAGATCAAACCCTGAATGGCAAGGTGGTATGCTGAAAAAACCAACACCTCAAAATTTAAATGCTAAGTCATACTCACTAGCAGCAAAAAAACCCAAAAAACAGAAACAACAAAGAAAACCAAAACCAGAAAATCCAACATGAATCTGCATCTTGAATGCTCCATGTGGCTCTAGACCTGCAACCGAGGCAAAAAATGGGAAGGTGGAAAAAAGGGGAGTTGTACTCATCTGGCTGATTTTGTACTTCTCTAGATGCTGTGTTATATATTTGAATTTCTCCTGTCTGAAGATAGTAAAAAGACAAAAAACTTGGTTTCTCCTGGTTTTCCCCTCCTCTCCTTCATTTTAGTGCAAATTTCTGGCTCTGCAACTGCAAGCCCTGAGATTCTCCTCTCTTTCACTGGTCATCAATGATATTCAGAATAACATCTGTGAAAAGGGCAAACATAACTTATGTTACACCTAGCTTTTGGCCTTGGATTGTAGAATTACTGGAGTAAGATGATTTTACTTTCATTCCTGTTCTTGATGTGAAAGCTGCCTGCTGAGGTTTCTTGACAGAGTTTAAACATCAGATTACAGACTGACACAAAAGACACAATGCCACCTTGCCATTCCCTCCTCCCCACCCCATGCTTTTTAGAACATTAAACATAAATCAGCCAAGTGCAGGATCAAGCCCAAGTTTTCTGGCCCATGTGTAAATTCTGCATAATTCAAACTCCAGCAGCTGGTCTTGATTGCTGTGAAACCTCTATTCAAGGTTCTGAGCTTATTAAGACAATCAGAAAAGAGAGCTTGACATCCAAGAATCAAAACCTTACTCTCTGCTAATTGGAATGTTGCAACATTGGAACAAAATACATCATAGTTATCAGTGGTGATGCACACCAATGTGCAGTGCATATCATTCAAAATGCAAAGTAGCAATATAGAAATTGTCTATCTACATTAAAACATAGACCAAATCAACAGCAAAAACAAAATAGTGTTCATGAGTATTCACTTATCATCTAAATATTACACATCCTATTTACATTTATTTGCTCACGCTGTATAAACATTCAATATAACCAAAGTAAAAACAGTGAACTGATACCTATTGCCTGATAAAAATAAGTAATAATATTAGGTTCATGCCACTTTCAGTATTCTTCCCTGCAATGGTGCCATATGTGCTCATTAGTAAGAGCAAGTATAGCAAGAAACAGTTTTGCCATACAGTTACTATAATGTAGCTACTAAAAATTAATAAAGCCTCTTTGTGAGTCATCAGTTCAATGCCAAGAGACAAAAGGTATTGCTCCAACTATTTCTAAATGTCTAGAAAGATATCAAAGCAATCTATCTTTATCACTATTTCTCCATATATTTTCCTTTTACTGACACAGAATTTTGGGAAGTTTTGTTCTCAAAATCTTTTTCTTTCACACCACAAAATATTTAACAAAGTAGAAATTAAACTATTCCATACTAGAACGTCATTTAATAACAATTGAGAAAAAGATTTTTTTTCACCTTATTATTACCAGTGGAGAGCCACATTTTAACTTCCTGACAGACAAAAGGTATTTCCAGCAATACCTGCATTGATGCTCCTTCCACCCTTGCAACACAGGCAACTCTATCCAGGAAAGTCACAGTTACAGGAACGGCAACAAAGAAACCTTTAAAAAAGGCTTTAATGTATTTCTTCCCCAAACCCCGAGCCTGTGCCATAATCTGAAAAACACGAAGGAAAGAAAAAAGGTTGTTATAAAAGAAATCTGAAGTAACATCAACATGTAGCAATTCAACATGGAACAATTAAGAATGAATTTATTATCTGTTAGAGTCTCACAATATCCAGAGTGAAAAAAAAAGAGTGTGCACATGAAAATGGAAAAAAACCCCAAACCAACAAACAAGAAATCTTCATCAGAATTTAAATGTCTATCCTACAGAACAGAGCTTGATACTTGACATTTACCCTTTAGCTAATTTGAACATTTCTTGTGATCCTGTGCTAGCAGAAGTACTTGATAAAAATGACTCAATGTAGCAGGTAAGCAAGAAACAAAGTGATACAACCAGACAAAATTTTAAAATGCATTTTGGAAAAAAAACATAATTTTCTCTCTATACACTGGTAATTATTAATTTCTCACCCCCAAAGGTGGATTATGTTAAGCAAAGGGAAGCTATTTGCAACATATTACCTTTTCTTTATTAAATATTTTCACAAATGAAAATGCACAAATGCATCATTTCCACGCTGGTAGTAACTGCAAACATAAATTCAATTCAAATTGTCACATAATCGTGGGGACACACCATAACACAATGACTGACTCTTTGTTCACCATGACATCACAAAGTTAGAAGCATGTTGGCAGACTAGGCAGCTACGTAATGACACATGGGATGATTCCACTCCAGCTCCATGTATTATACTATCTCCCATCTATTTATTTAGCCCTGAACCATTGAACATGCTTGGAAAATACCTACAAAGTGCACTGAAACACCAGCTGTTTGATCACACTTGTCATACCTCTGAAAAGCAAGCTGAATATCTATGTACTACTGCATAGACACAAGCCTAAGTTACATAACTGCAGTTTCATTATAAGAAATGCTGCCTTTCACCTATTGGCAACTCCCTTTTAAACTGCTGCTTCCACCTAATGAATCCCTGGTAGCCCTCCCTCAAGATCAGCTTGTGAAGTCCCTGCTCCCTTTGTCACTCCTAACTCCAAAAGACAGAAGAAAAAACAGACTGTGCCCTGAATTTTTGAGTCTCCCACTGTGTTTATATTCAATAATATGGAGTTATTTTTCAATTAAAATAATGAAAAACAGAAATATATGCAGTTTCATTCAATCCTCTTACAAAGTATTTAGAATTTAACAATATAATCATTTTTTCTTCATTGTATTTTCAGAAACATGGAAGTGATGAACTATTTGTACGCAGAATATAAACTGAAATTACTCCGATGACTGTGAAGTAGTACTGAAGCTAGTATTTCTGTCACAGACAGAGCTTCTTAATTCCAAAAAGCATCAAACTTAGGAGAGAAAGCTCAGTTCTACAAAGTAAGCCATCTGCATATTCTTCACTAGAATTCTTTATAGATATTAATAGCTTTGCAATGACAAGATCTAAAACTTCTGACATTCACCTTCTATTATTTATTAATTATTATTAGTTTAAATTATTTTTTTAAGTAGAAATATTTCATCATCTATAACTTGTTCATAAGTTCAAATTTGCATACTGCTTATAATTCGGTCATTTTCTTTCTGAACATTTCATGAAAACATTTTCAGTTTGCATCAACCACTTTTACAAATAATTTGAAATGGGCTGTGAAACAGAACAAAAACCTCACCATTTCAAGACAAAAGCTAAAATGATTTACTCTCAGCTTATCATTTAAGAACTTATTAGAATCAATCCATCAAAAGAGACTATTGCCTCAATCAGTACAGTTTAACTTTTGGAAAACATGCCACATAAAAATAGAATCTCTAAAATTCAGGAGTTTGTCTACCTTCTAACTATATCATTGCCTGCACCTTAATACCCTTCTCTCAAACTATTTACTTTGAACTTTGCCTCTTGAGTTTTCTGGTTGGAATTCTACTTCTCTGCTATGAGGTCTGGCATCCCAGACCTCCTCCACTCTAACAGCAATGTCAGCCACAAAACACCATTTGGAGGCCTCACCCACAAATATATTCACCATATTCTCTATAGTAATTTGAGCATGAAAATAGTGTCTGACACATGTACCACAATATGGCTGATTTAGGATTTTTTTTTTTTAATTCAGAAATCAGACAACTTTACTTCTCTTAAAATTCCTCAGAGTCAAACCTCGTTTTCATTAATAATGAAACATGAATATTCATCCCATCCTTTCTACTAAATCCCTGTACAGACCTTGTTATAAACTTCTTGCAGAAGCCCCATGCTAGTATCTACAGAAAAATCTAGTATCTGAAGAGAAGTAATTGGTCAGACAATCCACAGGAGACCAACCATATGCTTCCTAGAACCATAAGCTAATTAATAGTGACAGAGAATCTAGCCAGAGAATCTAAGACAAAATGCTACATTATCAGTACACCACTTGGACAAGGCAACACCACCAGTATTAAGCAGATATGGACGATGCTGGGAATTAAAGTCCTACTTTTGTGGGTTTGAACACATGCAGCATTACATGGCACAATACGAAAAAACATGAGAGGAAAAGCACCACCAGCATCCCTATAAGCAATGAATTTGCAAAGCCACCAAAACCAACAACAGCTCGTGTGCTGAAGGACTTCTCTACTCGCCCTGAATTTTCTCCTCTCCTCCTCTCTCCTCTCAGCAACTGATCAAACCACTGGTTTCATCTTCCCTGTACATCAAAACAATGAATCCTTCATTTATAATGATGTGCTACACTCTGAACTTTTCCTGGCTCCCCACCTCCCTTAGCAAAGGACAGCTTTTCGCCATGGCACAAACTGAGCCAGCCTGAAGAAGCCTTTCTTCCCCAAAGAAAGCAAACATTTGCACACACATTTTAAACAATTTGAGACTAACTATTTATAAACAATCTGTCTTTAACCCTAAGTCCTTTCATATACCAAAACATTTTCAACACAAAGTTAAGTTTCTACATGTCAATATCTGACTTAACAGTGCACACATTTTTGCCAGGTTTGTTTCATAAGCTTTCCCCTCTAAAAAGCACAGACAAGCAAACACGTGCAGAGCTGCCATGCAGCTGTTGACAAAATAGTTCACCACCCAACTGTCAGTAAATGGGAAGTTACCCCTCACTCTTTCCATACGAGGGGCTCCAAGTTGTCTTGCACTGGCACAGGGGAAGAGCTGGAACATAGGCAGCAGCAAGGCAGTTTGCAGCATTACCTTCTACCAGTAACCAGACATGTGAATGGATAATCCTCAACTGATAAACATTGCTGGATTAAAATGTGCAGTGTCGTCTTTTCTTATACTTTGATAGTTGTAGGAGAAAAGAAGGGAAAAAGGTAATGATAAGCATTTACTGCAGTCACAAGAAAGAATTTAGGGTGGTAAAAGGTAGATGCAAAAAAGACCCTTACAATTGAAAGAAAAAAATCTGGTTTGAGTTTTTTTATAAAGAAAACATAAAACAGCCATCACTCCTAAAGACAGTATTCTGCTCTTAGATATTTCTAAAACATCTGTAGATTTTAAAAGCATCATGTTTTGGGAGTGAAATATGGTGTAGTGTCTGGTTTATGACGACAGGTTTAAATGCATGTCAGTGAAGCAAGCAAAGTATTGTTTGCTGAAAAAATAATTTCCCTAACATATATTTCTGGATCTCTGCCCAGTTAGACACATTGAATAAGATCAAAAAATCACAACACTTAAGAGATGGGGGAAAAAAAAAGAAACAGAACCAAATACAAAAAAAAACAGAATAAAAATATTTTAGAGATGCATATGCTTTTCAGCATTTGTAAGTAACACTTGGTTTAGGGAAAAAAAACCCCACAGAATAATTCAGTAGAACTGACAAACTTCAAACCAACAACCTTGAAAACTTGTTTGAAATGGAAACATGGACAAGAAAAATCCAAGATCAAAAATGTTAGCATATAGCAGGTCAAAGCATTAAGAATTTCACATTGTGAAGCTCAGAGATTAAGGCAGATGGAGCACAGCATTATCTGGACTGAAGTATTTGGTGCACAAAAGGTCCAGGGATTATAATGAGCCTCTCGTGGGTACTACAACATATGAAGCAGAGATGCTATTTAGATCGCTCTCTATGTATAAAATGTTTATTTTTTCTTACACTTGCCTGCATATTAGAAGACACTGTTTATCAAACAGCCTGCAGAAAATCATCAAGTAATTCAGAAAGCCCCAGGTTACAATATATTTGCAAACATAGGTACTTAAAAATTACCCACAGAAGTATGATAGGAAAAATAGCTGTAAAAACAAGGCATTGGCAGTCATCCGTAAAGGAAATAGAATGGTCCCTGATGTGCTTCTACAAGAAGGCATGTGAGGCAACAGGAAGGAGGGAATTACAACCTATATGCAAAACAACTTCCCCACCAAGACTGCTACGTTAGTTTGAAATTACCTATTTGATCTCCTTCAGGCATTTGTAGCTATATCATATACAGTTCAAGAATCCATTGAAACAACCAACTTCTCTGTCAATCACAATATGCATTTTTCTATAAATCAGTGGCATCACACTAGAATTCAGGATATGTGGTTTGAAAATAAAGAAGACTTTGATAACAGAAAATACCACAACACATGAAGAAGACCAATTTTATTCTGTCCTATGAAACATAAAACTGAGGACAAAACCTTTTGTTTTAAGACTGGTCTAACCCGAAGATGAGGTTATACCTAGCCTAACAACCATGATTAACAGGACACTGCTCAGTATCAGTATTTGTGTGATCTCTTTAACATGTGCTTTTTCTACAATCTTTCATGATACAAGGCCAGAGCTAAATACTGCCATGCAACCTGACTCTCATTTCCCACTTTAGTTGTACATCTCAATAATTTTTACATTACAGTGATTACTGTAAGGGCACAAGTATGCAGATTTTTTAGTAGGCTGGTTTAATTCACATATATTTATCCAAGTACAGGCTTGAACATAATGGTGATGAATGCCACAGAAGAATCAAAATAGACTAGCCATGCAAGCTTTCAGTTAAAATAATCAATATAGATCAGTACATTACAATTTACATTTTAAAATCCTATCTTGTTCCAGAAGAAGCTCTCACTTATCCTTCAATAAAGCCAACTCTACCCTGATATTATTCCAGCACAGTGGTAACATGTCTACTCAATTCATGTATTTATACTCTGCACAGGTTTTACTCATTCTACTCCTCCATCATATTACTCTACCTGTATACTCTAGCATACACACAGTAAAGAACACCCCTCTATTGTGAGTTTGGAAATATCATAGGTCATGGAAATGACAGCTGCATTACTGAAGAAGCAAATCCTAACCTAATCTGCAGTTTCAGCAACTGCACAGGTATGCTCTGCTGTTCTTTTTTCTTTCCTCTAAATTAGTCATTTTGTCCTGACACCCATATGTTTTGCTTGTTCCAAATACAAAGCAGCAGACTTTGTTAGCTTCAACTCCATTTTGTACCATTTTCTTGTGCCTTTGCTTGAATTCAAGCAATTACAGTTTCCATGTAATAGCTCCCATCCCTATGAAATGCGCAGAATTTTTCCCGTATAGCACAATAAAGAAAAACAACAATAAAAATCCATTTTTCTAATCTTCTCAGTGCTGTAACATACAGAGAAGTTCCCAGAAGCAGACAAAACCAGATCAACCATAATGAGCTTTCAGCTCACAAACCAAATAGAAAAGCTTAAACCACAACAATCGTCAACATAATCAGTCACAGAATTATTGCTGGGGGCAAAAAAACAGTTTAATGTAGAACTGATTCTTCTTTTAATATAATATTACTATATCCCATCACTGGGATCTATGTCATGTACAAAGGCTTAGTTCACATGTTGGTTGTAACTGGAAAGAAATTCATATTTCTTATTCTTGCAAATTAATTTTGTGTTTCAAGTACACAAATTTTACCCTCATGGACAATCTTGTATTTCCAAACAAAACATTCCACTCTTCAAATATAAAGGAAAACTGGAAGAAAACACAGCTGTAGACCAAACTTACTCTCAGCAATCAAATTAACAACTAGTTCAGGATGGCAAGTAATCAGCCACCCCTCAGCTCTGACAAGTTATTCAGGGTTCCATTTTATACACACAAGCATCAAGAAAAGGAATTGCAATTAAAAAAAAAATAATTGTTACAAATCAGATTTTTTCCCAGCACTTAAAACTTTAGATGTAATGAAATATCTTCCAAGTACTATCACACAGGCAACTGGCAGAGTACCAGTTCTTCCAACACAAAAGTTACAATATTTGGTTTTATTCATGTTTCTGCACCTTCAAAGAAACTAAAAATCTTTAATATATACTGTACATAAAGTACTAAAATACATCAATTTTTGGAACTGACTTAAGTGAGCAACATAACATGTCCAGCTTCTAACAACTGAAAGTTCTGTGTTGCTTTCAGCCTAAGGATTCAATGCCTGCAACCAAAGTTAATTCTCTAAATTAATTTTAATTGTCCTTTGCAAACAACTACCAGCTGCTGCTGTGTTTTGCTCTCAAGTAGACTGCATGAATGAGGAGTTGCTTCAAAACTTACTGAATTTGTAAATTATATTTATGGTAAACAACAGCATAACCTTTGAATTTCAATAAATTTGTACGTTTATCTAGTCAACTCTCTGGATTCTTTCAAGTATCATAGAACTGTCATATTAGTTGTGCTTATCCAGAACCAAACTTAAGCAAAAACAACAACAACAACAACAACAAAAGAATATTCCGTTTTCACCAAAATACACAACCAATGAGCAGCCTAAGAATAAAAGCATTCAGCTTCAAACATGAATATTGTCAGAAGCAAACTCTTCTAAAAGGTTTTGCTTTTGGATTAAGAAGAACTAAGTTCAGTACAGAACAGGGAAGTTTCTTCCAGCCTAATGGAAAGTCAAATGAATACAAAAACAAATTAATAGAAGAAGCAAAATTCTCAGCTATTAATCTTTAAAACATGCCAGTATGCACTGAGTATATGAGGACAGAATAATAACTGAAAATAATATTTATTATGGTATGAGCAAACGATGCCAAAAGAAAGAATAGAAAATGATTTTACTATTTGAAAGGTTTTTTCCATTTTCAGCATGCTTCACAAAAATTACTAGTTCTCCCACAACTACTGTAAAAGCAGCTTTGCACACCCTTGTTCAAAGTGGAGAAATTGGGACTGACTCCCCAACAGAACATTCCTGTGAAAACCAGCAGTGAAACCTGATGAACCAACTACTTACTATCTACTGTCTGGGACAAAGTAATAAACTAAATGTATGAACTAATACAGAAAATTATGCCTTCAAAAAATAATTCCTTTATTTTAACAACTCAGGTTTTATCCTTGAACATTAGAGGTCACTATGGGACTTGTTAAGAGCGGACCTAGTGCACTCTTAACTACCATTCCTCACCATAGTGATTTTGAGTCTGGGATTTGTGACAACTTCAACTGCCATATAAGTTTCTCAGGTCTCAAGAATAAGCAAAACAACTTAACAAGCATAAAGATACAGATTTCCAGAAACAGCTGAAATGTGTGGTACTCTAGTCAACTTATAAAGATCTCACCACAAAATTCCAACTGTGACTGTGAAACCATTTGAATCTTAAAATTATTGTTAGCATGCTTAAAATATTATTTTCAGGGATCTGGATATCACCCACTACTATACCATGTGTATAGTTATTTACCACCAGTTTCAGGAGAAAACTTATTTTGGTAACGACATACAAGTTAAATAAAAGAATCTGTAATTTTAAAAGTGAATTAAATGAAAGACTCCTGGAAAATCTCTCAAATGCAGTAGTTAAAAATGTTACATTTTTTAACAAAATTCATATGTATTCAGTTAAAAAGCTGCATATTGGAAAAATCAAGTCTAATTCTGAAGTTTTCTGGAGAAATTATTTCATTTAACCTGAAAATCCTCAAGAGTTTCTGCCTTCCTAGCATATTTTGTTGAAAATTTCTATTTTCTTCCTAGCTGAACAATTAACAAGTATGTGTGGCAGACGCTTTTAGAGGAGAAAAAAAAATATAAAAATGTGCAGGTACAAAAAAATTATTTAGAGATATGTAAAGCAGCTTTGCCTTTTCTGGTACCTTGGTCAATAAATTCCAGTTCCACAGAACAAGGATGGTAACATTAAAAAAAAATGTAAAACTTCTATAACGGAATACCGGCTAATTAAAAGATTTTACAAAGTTAGAGTCTACTTGTTGTTCAGCTGCGCTTTTTCTCTCTAAGCTTTTCGCCAACTTCCAAGAAAATTTATTTTCCTTAAAAAAAGTAGGAACACCAGAGCAACATGTCTAGGAACTGGCTGAATCTCTTCAGTTTCAAGCATCATGGCCTTTATATGGAGAAGCATTTGACTAAGAATAGATTGCAGAACAAGCACGAGACGTGGAAAAGCAGCCACTTTAGGACAAGTTATGTCATTATAAACAAAAACCAAACAAACAAAATCCAAAAACAAATAACAACAACAACAAATTCTCTCTCAGATGTCCAGGATGTAGGGTAACAGGAAATCCACTCCATCAGGATACTAGAGAACAGCCATTAACTGTAGTCCTCATAGGACAAATACAAGATCTGATAGAAGTTTAATAAAGCAGAAAAATATGCTAAGTAAGAACTGCAATTCAGTCCAGGACCAAGAGCAGGGCACAGGACAAGTCCCAGCTGCCAAGGAACGGGAGCAGAACGCCGGAGTCGCTCCAAGCCCATTCCCCCGCTGCACTTCCACCAGCAGCAGGGCACGACCGCCTGCCGCATCGCCTGTGACAGGCGGAGGATGCAGACAAACAGCGGCGTTTCTCACTATTGGCTCTGCCGGTTCTTTTTAATTCAGTCCCTTCCCACTGGAAATAGCTATCTCGGTAATCTGAAGGACGAAGAAGGGAGGAACCCAACACCGGACAAGCGGCGGGGAAGCAGCAGCGAGTTCCCCACGTGAGCGGCGCTTCCGCCAGCCCCGCGGGGACCCGGCCCGGGGGCGGGGCAGGGGCGGGGCAGAGGCGGCAGCGAGCGCTACCGCGAGCTCGCGGCCGGGCTCGCCGCGCGCCGCCTGCTTGTCCCTGCCGCCGCACCT
>VZRV01001123.1:498293-748189 GCA_013398115.1 Falcunculus frontatus
CGCGGCCCGCGGAGCCCGCGGTGCTCCCGGAACGGCCGCCCCGGGCCGCCCTGAGGGGCCGCGGCTGCGGGGCTGCACCGCACGTCCGGCTCGGCCGGGCGGCCTGACAGGCTCACCTTGTGCCGCACACAGAGCAGGACAGGCCCTGCACGAAATAAGGTACTTGGCCTGGTCCTTTTTCAGCCCGTGTAGTTACGATTTGAGTCCCCAAAAACTTGAGGGTGCTGCATTGCAGTGGCTGTGTTTTCCTTCAGTACGGATGGAGATTCAAATACATAAGGAGTCTACTCTTGCGGCCATTTGTTGGCAATTGGACAACAATAAATCTGTTTGCATATTCATATGTAATATTGGGCGTTCTTAATATTTCAGTCCAAAGCAGTTCTGTACCTTGCATATATTGTAACCCCCACAAAATGGCAGGATTTTTGTTCAGCTGATGACTTCCCTAGTGCAGGACTGATGTCAGCCACATCTGCTGCACACAGAGGTGGCTGCATTGTACTGCCAGTTCTGGCTTCATGAATGGTGGTTGGGTTTTCCTGGCTGGTGCAGATGGATACACTAGAGCTTGTGTTTTCATTCAGCGTTCAGTTGTTTTTATCAGTTGCCATAACAAGTGCAGGTGCCAGTATAGTCTGAAGCAGGAGGTTTTTCCACATAGTTCACATACTTTCAAGAGTCAATGGGCTCATGGAGGGAAAAGCCATTACAGATTATCACACACTTAGGAACTACCTCTGGCTCAGGGGGTTCCTAACTAGATGCTGGGAGATACTTCTACTAGTGAGGCCGCTGTTGGAAACCAATGTAACATGACACCTCTGCCTGACTGTGCCGTCAGTTATTTGCAGTTTATTACTAAAATATTATTTTTAAGCTCAAATATGAAACTGTTTATAATTTAAATGATCTTGACTTTGAGGCTGAGTTACGAAAGTGTGAATGCATAGTTGTCCGTAATCTGACCATGTCTTTTTACAGAAATAAAATATTTCCACAGCTGTTGAGATAAGAGTCAACTATCTTAGAAGACAGTGTGTTAGAGTACTTACTAATAAATTTAATTGGAAGGAACACTGTAAGACCATTTTTAATACAAGGAGACATAATCTATAAAATTTGTTTACACATAATCGATAAAATTCCATGTTACACACTATTCCAAACACAACACGCCCTGCCTCTTGTAAAATCTGAATCTTTCAGCAATGCTTACCACTTCTAATGCTTTGTCTTGGCGGGGCGGAGGTGGCTCGTGGTGATGGGGTTATCCCATAGTCATTTTGTGCCCGGAATTGTCGCTGCCCTAACCTCCTTCCCCCTCGCCCCACCCACCACGGCTCGGGGGATATTGACATGGGTGAAGGAGGGCCCGGGATCCTGCAGGGGTTGGGGACTCGGCTGGTCCTTCCTTCCAGTGGGGGATTAAGGCAGCAGCCGTGCAGCACGGTGAGTGGATCTGACCTGAGATCCTATTGCCCTGTAGGATTTTGTTCGTTTTTGGTTTTTTTTTTTCTTTTTTTTTACTGCGGCACTGCGAGCAGGGCCTGCCGGTTTTTTTCCCCTGCTTCCCTGCCACTCGGGAGCTCAGAGCCAGTGTGTGGTGCCAAAACCCGGGACCTGGAGCGCCTCCCGACGGACCCCTGCGCCCTGCGGCTGCTGCTGTGTGGGAGACTCCGATTCGCCGCGGTCTCTGCACTGCAAGCCTGCTCGCCTTCTCCCTGCTTCCCGGCCGATTGAGGGTCCAGAGCCAAGGTGTGGGGTGCCACTGGGACTGGGGCTGCCCCGCCCGGGCCACTTCTCCGCGTGGTAGCCTGACATCGTGACCAGCCGCTGCCTGTGAGCTGTGCAAAGGCGCAATTTCCCTTCCTCGCTTCCGCCAAAGCTCCTTCAGGTGAAGATCAGACTGTTTCTACAGGATCACGGCTTCAACAGAACCACTTCATCTGGACTGCTACCACCACTCTGACTAACAGGGTGTCAGGTTGTGTCCTGACTCTGTCAGTGTTATTGTATTATTGCATTTATTTTAATTTTCTTATTAAATTATAATTCTGACTTGCAATCTTCCACTGGCTTGTTTTCAAACTAGTACAATATATTCTATAACAAGACAGAGAAACGACAATAACCACAGCAACAACAAAAACCAGACAACCCAATAACAAGTGGTAGCTCTTGTCTTCTGGGAATCCAGTAGGTAGGGGCTGACTGTGGCGTTCCAAACCTCAGATTATATCCAGGCAGGAATGCTTGGTTCCTCCTCCTGGGCGGAGCATCTCACAATGGGATGATGTAATTTTATGAGTCATGCATTGAGACTTGATGTCCCATCAACAGAAGATATCCCCGGAAAGATTTATCAGGGATGTGTTATGGAAGAGATAAAGAACACTGCCCCACCTGGTTTTAACGGATGGTGATAGAATACATACTTTTGGTTAAATCTTACATTGTAACCTAAGACATATATATATTTTAGTAAAGAACTGTTATTCCTTTTCCTATATCTTTGCCTGAAAGCCCTGTAATTTCAAGGTTATAATAATTTGGAGGGAGGGGGTCATATTTTGCATTCCAGGGAGGTTCCCACCTTCTTTGGCAGACACTTGTCTTTTAAACCAGGACATGTTTAAAACATTTTCACAAAAAAAAAAAAAAAACAAAAACAAAAAAAACCACCCAAAAAACAAAACAGAATTAGCTTTGGTGTGATTTTGTTTTTTGAAATACATGATTTGATATATATCACTTGATGCCAACATATTTGCTACCCAGGGAAAAACAGTGATTGTTACACTATTTCACTTTTTGTTTTCCCTTGACACATTTTAAAATACGCATTACCTTTACAATCAAATAAGTCTTACTAACTTTGTTATTGGTTAACCTTTATTTAATGCATTCTTTAACACATTTGAATAGTGTGCTCTCTTCAAGATTTTACAGGGAAGTTTTCAGTGCATTGTGTAGAAATTAATAGAGTATTTGGCCACTGCTATCCATGATCTCCATTTTCATGTAAACATTTTACTGTGCAACCTTCACAAATTGTTTAGAAATATTGCTGCGAAACACAATATTGTCTTTTTAATTGTAACATTAGAGAAGCACATTATGAGAATGTGCCTCAATGTTTCCATGCACTTGAAGCTGACAGTATGAAATAATTCCCACTAAACTCTTGAGCTGAAACTCTTTTCAGATTAAAGACTTTTTCTATAAACCTCACAAGATCAAATCATGGATTATCAGTTCTCTTCATTTTGAAATCAGGTGTGTGCTAAGCAACTAGCAGGAAATGCCCATTCATACTCTTTATTTAGTTGCGGATAAAATTAAATTTCAAAGTTGATGCTGTAATAAATATGTAAGCCAAATTGAAGATAAAAACAAGTATAAAACTTTATTTTTGTGTCCGAGAGTTCGAACACACAAAGCCACGATCGAAAAGGAGACAGTGCCAAGCCCGGGGTTGGAACTGGGTGAACACAGATCTGACCTCTATCGCATCAGACCTCCCTCCGTTCACAACAGCTACCTCCGCTAGCTTGTTTACATACAGTTTCTTTCCCGTAAAGTCCGGATTTGAGGTATTATTTTTGTTAATCAACTTATTCATGGACTCTGCCATTCATGGAACTGGGGTGCACAAAGCACATCCTGGGCTTGATTGTTCCCTCATCACCAGGGGTTGTTATCTGATGGTCCATGATGTTCCTTATCTTGGTTCTCGATCCGACCGTTAGCACCTGAGCTGGGAGGGGATCTTCGGAGATGATCTAATCGATGTGGCCGAGGAGGTCTTCTCGGAAATGTATTCAGCTCAATGCTTTCTTGATTAGTCGTTGTTCTCTGTAGCTCCGTTTTTGGAATGCAAATTTGTTCCCTGGGTGAGGTTACCATTTTCTCCAGACAGGTTCGGCTTAAAAAAACTGGTTACAACTTAACTGAGTACATATTTCGATTATTACATATTTGAGCACGAATTCCCCACTTTTATTTATAACAATGCTAAAGTTATGAGCTGCAAATGATACATTACCAATGTTTGCACCATTTTATTTTTCTTTTTTTTTAATAAGTATTCCTACCACAACTGCATTGGTACTGAGAAGTAAATGACAGGGTTTTTTGCTTTCAGCTCTAGCAAAGAGGTACAGAAAATGTTTTGCTGCTTCTATGCTTTGATGCATCTGTGACTGAAATTAAGAAAAAGTGAACCCTTTTCACCTACCTCTTCAATTACATTTCAGTTGAGAGAACCATTAAAGCATTCTTGGCAATCCACAAAACTTTTGCACTACAATATCCATTTAAAAGACTCTCAAGAGGCTGCAGCAAGCTTTAAGCTAAAAAGACATTTAGTTCAGTTTCCTCCAGGTTAATTTCATTTTGCATTTTAAGAGCACAGAAAATCTATAGGAGATATTCAAGACCTGTTTTGAGTTAAAATCAAGTTCCTTACGTTTGCAAATACAACTATCTGTAGGGTATTTAAGGCATTTTTATCTTCCTCCATATAGTAAAGGAATGAATGTTTGAGTGGTGTTGAGCGTACTGCTCTGAGGTAGTGTGTTTTGGAGAAAATACTGGGCCAGGTCCAACCACCGCAGAGCACAAAAAAGGTGCAGTGAAAAGAGGGCACAGGATCAAAAAGACTGATTGCTTAATGGATATCGCAGAGAAACACTTCCTATAGTCCAGCTGTGGCTTGAAGAACTTGTGGCCCAAGGGCAGCAATCAATGGTGTGGCACTAAAGAGGGCAATAAATCTTAAACCTGCTATTGTACTGGGAAAAATATGATTGCAGCATCTTCAGTATTGTATTATTACACATCTCTATTTCATTACATGACTGGGAACCTCACTCCTGCTACCTTTGACCGTCAGATACTGTTCATGTTATGCCTCATACACACTGAAACACGATCTGGTCAGAATAAAGAAGGTTTTGCTTCCAGTTGGTCAGGCCAGCCACAGAACATAAAACTCTGTAGTGACCTTTCCATCAGGGAAAAAGAGAAGAATTGAAACACAAGAAATTTATTCCTGAAATCCTATCACTGGTCAGTGAAAACAACATAATCTCTGAAGGCCAGAAAATATATCTATATATATCAATAATATATCAATAACTTATGATAGTCAACTTAATTGTGTTGGCTTTTATCAAGGAACAGTTATTGCACTCATTTTTGCATAGGAAAGAAGAAAACAAACATGATTTGCAAGGTCAAGAGTCTGCTGTCAACATACGTAAATTCTTGACAGGCTCATAAAAGATTTTTCAGTTCAGATTTAATAATTACAGAAAAAAGAAAATAGCGCTATTACTAGGAAAAAAAAAAAACCATCTCCATAATAGACAGCTAAAATTCTTATAACAACTTCCTAACATTCACCTCTGTCACTGGTGTTTTGCTCACCCTTCGGTTGTTTCCACTCTTTAGATGGTTTGGCTCAGCGTGATGGGGGTTGTTTGTTTGCTTTGTTACCCCTGCAAATGGCTTTTCCCAACTTCCCAGGTCAGTGTATTTTTAGCTGATCAACAGTGACTTGTTTACAGCCCTGAAGTTTCCAGTGTCATCTTGCACCTCCCCCCTTCTCCTGTCATTCGAACACTGTAATCCCCTGCAATGCATTATTATGATAAGGGCATAAACATTTAATTCTACCAACTGCTTATTACCACTTATTACTATATATTATGCTTGTATCACACAATTATAGAAAATTACCAAAAAATAAAACACAGAAACATAGAATATCTCAAGTTGAAAGGGACCCATAAAAATCTGAGTCCAGCTCCCCACTCGTCACAGGACTACCTAAACTAAAGCATGTGACTGAGTTGTTCAGATGCCCCTTGAACACTGGCAGGCTTGGGGCTGTGACGACTTCCCTGGGGAGCCAGTTCCAGTGACTGACCACCCTTTCAGTGAAGAACCTTTTCCTTGTGTCCAATCTGAAATTCCCCTGACCCAGCTTTATTCCATTTCTTCATGTCCTTGTCCCTAGCACTGGTCACCAGTGGGGAAATCAGTATATTAGACAAGTACCTCCTGATCATTATAAGATTGTTGTTACAGGTAAGCAAAATAAAACAGTTGCAGGAATGCTGAAGCAAGCTCAGCAAAGCCTGACAAGTCCAGAGGATTTGCAAAATCAGTATAAAGTCCATGTTCTGCTGCTGGCCATAGCAATAATCTATTTACTGAGCCTGAGCTACTGGTCTACATGGGTCCTAAGCATTTGGAAATGTGAAAGTAACTCAGCCTAATACTACTTATTGCTTGATAGTCTTCAATATATTTAATAAATTTAGCATCCAATTCTTTTAAATCAATTTACACATCCAATCCTTATCTCCCTTTTAAGTGAAGAGCAGAGGTTAAAAAGGTTAGTAGCAAAAAACAAATGTAGAGTAGTCATTGTAGGTTAATGATTATTAAATGCTTAGCATAAAGCAGACAACCTTTACCTTACTATTACATGCAGTACATTCTTTCAGTACTGCCAGATTTAAAGGCTTAAATTTACCTGTATGGAGTTAAGTATTTCTGTGCTGTCCTTTCTCATTATAGAAGCCTTTTTCTGAATCATTTCTCCTGTACATGCATTTTAAAGGTGTGTAATTAACTGGTTGCAAGTTGTTAGGCAGTTGATGAAGTGTGAACGAGGCGCTGATTTGTTTTCTTTACTTACATGTTTTCCACAATACTCTGATGAGAGCAGGATGTGAAGGCATTTTTACCCTTTATATTATTCTTTCTTTGTTTCATCAGAGTAAGAAGTGGTTTGTGAAGCCATTTGCAATTCCTCAAATTCCATTAAACATCACTGTCCAGGGAAGCCTAAATCAAAAACATAGTAAATGCTACATGAACACAGCATTGCTGTCCCTGACACAAATAACCAGGTTAAGGAAGTACTTTTTTCTGACTGTGGCAGTACATCTGACCACTCTCAGCTTGTTGTTTAATAATATGCTGTTTTTGAAGACCTAGACAATTCAGGAACTGTATCTTGTTTATTATTCAGTCCTCCTCCACCTATTCACTTTTAACCAGAGAGAATAATAATTGTGTGGGGCAACCCACCCTTCAACCACGCAGTAGGGAGGGAGACATTTTAAGACAGTTTCATTGCTGGGGTCTCACAAAGGCTCCCATCGTCTACTCTTTGCAAAGGTGTCTACCCTGGAGTGTTTGTAGCCACCTTTATTTTAAAATTGTTTCTAACATGCAAAATAAATAGCTTGCACCGTGAAAAGTCCATCCTCATGCATGTACCTCTGAAAAACCAACCCTTAGTTATACTGTGTTGAGTAAAATCAGCATGAGAGGTTTTCAGTAGGTGAGTGGGAGCTGAGTTAGAAGTAGGGGAGCAGGCTGAGAGCTACCGAGACAGAAACAACTGAAAGAGCAGAGGCACGAGCAAATTAAACCGAGTCGTGCATGGCAGAGTGTATTGAAATGGCAAATAATAGTCTGGAGGAATTGGTAGGGGACAAGCAAGCAGAAACAGAATAGAAAGCATGGATGAATATGAAAGACAAATGGAAAAAACAAAGAGCCCTTTATAATAGGCAGGAACAATTAATCTGTGTAATCACAAAATCCTGCTGTGACCGAACTCCTGTGCAATTAGTGAATGGACACATACCCCAAGCGCAGCACTTTGAAGAGTACGGCAACACTTTCCGTCTCTTGTCTCCAGCTCACACACCCCCGCCCCTCCACCTCAGTCAGCAGCAGCTCGTGTGGTATCTTTGTTTTCTGCACAAGCAACAGCAGTGCCGGCCACAGACAGCGACAGCAGCACACACCGGGTAATCAGAACCTCCCTGCGAGCAAACCCAAGGCCAGAGGGGCAGCTGTAATTAGTTCCTAGTCAGCACCATTAATTCCTAGTGGCACCATCAAATAATTCTTAAAAGGTTTTATTACTGCTATACATAACTTTGTTGTTTTTTTTCTCATCTATTGTTATTGCAGAAAGTATAATACATTCTTTACTAATATATTTAAAACAAGTATGTGACACGGTGTTACAGGAGAACAGTGGGTGTCACTGCTAGGGGCAATTGGTATCTCCATTTCCCTCTATTTAGTATGTATTTTGAGAACCTTATTACAGGTTGTTAGGGCATCATGTTCTGAGCACATCTTGTTTGCTGAAACAATTTTTACTTGTAATAGTATAGCCTGAACTGAGTTAAAATGTTTTCTAAGTTACATCAGCACCATCTGAATCCAGAATCTTCAAAGAATAACTAGCTGCAGTCTTTTTGAAACCTCTCCTGGGAAAAATTCCTTCCAAATACATTAAATTAAAGCCAATAAATGACTAAGGCATCAGATGCAGAACTGAAACACTTAAATCCAGAGTTATGGTCCAAACACTACTGCTCAGCTATTGCATAACCTTGTTGATAATTCTTCATTTGACCTGCAAGTTCTTTGTGAAATCCTCCTTTCCTGCAAGCTACAGTTGCACATACCTAAATCAGAGCACTGAACAGAGGAGGATTTTAAATCTGATCTGAATTACCAGAGCGTGACTTATACTTATCCCAAAGGATCAGGATTGTCAAAACATCTAACTTGTTTTAAAATAGCAGCATTTAGTGTACAAGCACCAATGCAGTTAGTGACGTCCATAGGGAAGAAGAAGATTTTGATCCTGGTTTCCTGCTCACTCTTTGGTTTCTTTCTGGAGCTCAAGAGTTTCTAGGGTTAATCCATACATTCCAGATTGACTCCATGTACAAGAAAGATATTGAGTGCTGTTGCTAAGATGTAAAAGAAGATGGTAACTTACTCCTGTAATTTACACAGCTCCTTCTTCATTCAGAGTGCTCAGTGCATACTCTATGACTTCCTGCTACGCCTCAAGGGTTGCAGACAATACGAGTCATTTCCAAAACCTGATCAGGTTGGCATAAAGTTTAACTGTAGTATTTTGTGGGAGGCAATCCTCAACTGTATAGCTTAATTTCTGAGTCACATTCATGTTCTTTGGGTAGAAATTTTGAGTCATTAGGGACCTCTTTTGTAAAACGCTCAGTCTGAAGGTTAATGAGTTTATATGAAGTTACCTGAGATAACAATGATTATATGACTAAGTGAGTGGAATTGGGTCTCTTCTTGCTGTCTATTCCCTCAGTATCTTTACACACACACACACCCCCACACCCACACACACACACACTCACCCACCAGTAAAATTTCTGGGTGTAACTTACCCAGCCATTCATCTGTCTGACCACTTTTGTCCACCCAACACACCCTGGTCTGTCCATTCTTTTGGGGTTCTGTTACCTGGACAGACAAACTCCTTTGTGCCAGCCCTACCCAAGGTACAGGACAGCAACAGGCAAAGGAGACATGATGGAGTTAAGGCTTTGACTCACTTGTCACTCTCTGTCTGCTGGTCACACCAGTAAAACACAATTTTCAGGGGCAGTAGTTTCAGGGGCACATAAATTAGTCAAATCTAATGTAGCCATTTTTTACTATACTGCATTTCAGTTCCCATCAGTTGACCTTGGATCCACTTCCTTGAGACCTGATGTAAGATTTTTCTTTCAATGAGAAAAGGTCTCTTTTCCATTGCATACTTGATCATTTTAAAACATTTTATAAACTCATTTTCTCAGGCCTTCATCTTGACATTCCTGCATGAACCACTAAAGCTGAAACTCACAAAAAACAGCCTCATCAGGAGCTAAAAATATGAAACCTCATGGTAGAAATTAGTGAAAACAATGGAAATTATTCTAAAGCTTTTCCCAGACTTCAGTTACATGTATGCCTATATCCTCTTGCCTGAAGGCATTGCAGCACAGGTGTTCAGGTCTCTCATTAAAATGAATCTCAGTGATAGCATCCCCTTAAAAACAGTCATGTTTTTAATTTGCTTATATTTGTACATTCACAAGTAAGCTTACAGGGCTTATTTTCTTTTGCAAAACTCATCTCAGATGTCCATTAAAGTTCATACACATTGAAAGTTTTAAGGCTTAGCAAAAAATAATTTGGAACTTTAAGATCAAAAGATAATCATCTGAATATAATATCTACTGGCTAGCATCTTAGAAAACTGTGAAAATGTGTTCAGTTATGGCCAGGTGAATTTTTCAGCAAACCGGTCAATAAAAGGATATAAATCCTTTGTAGGGAAAAAAATGTTATAATATACTCTGGGTTTATATACTTAAGGCTAGCTCCAATACCAACTACAACTACCTAGCCTTGTCTCCTTCCCTGACCCAGGAATGCATTGGCCTGATGGAAGCACCCAGGGGCAGCTGGTCCTCAGAGTGGCCACTCGGAGCTGCCTGGTTTCCTTGGTCAGTACTAAAGCTGCAGGACAGCTGTGGTTGGAGCAGCACCATTGCTAAGGCCCGTGTGCCTCGGTGCACTCAGGTGAAAGAGTCCCAAGTGCTGTGCCAAATCCTGCACTGATGACAGGCACCTGCATTAGCTCTACTAATGATAGAGTACCACAGTGTGCTGTGGTACTCGCCTGTGGGTGGTGATACAGGCAATGTCTTATTCCCTGAAATGTTCACCTAGGGAGCTAAACAAGTTGTGAGAGCTTCTCTCTGACTCTGCTTCAGCAGGCAACTTTTAAATGAAAAATTAAATGAAATATTAAATGAAATATTAAATTAAATTAGGCAGAATGCAGGCAGGTATGTAATCACATACCTGCTCCCTCCCAAATCACATGAATGGAGTCATGCTGTTTGACAATACAGCAAATTGCTAATTGTGTCACCCAAACTGAGAGAGCTGTATGAGGGGTGCTTTACCCTGTGCTGGGAGCCTATTAAGGAGAGCATTTTCCTGTGCTAGTGAAGCTGTAGATGACAGAGTGCAGCACAGTTTTTTTCCAATAAGAGCGACCAGTACACCACATGTACAACAACTGAGACAGAACAAGACATGTGACAAGGAAGAACAAATGCACATCTTCATTCTGCTGGGTTTGACATTCATATGGGTTTAACTGGGAATCTGTGTCCCAGGCTCACCAACTAATACTTACCACACTTAAAGTATAGTACATATAACAATAATACATGCCTACTAACCTCAACATAGTTAATAGTACATAATATTTAACGTAAAATTTGGGAAGGGACTACTACTGCAGGTTTGCCCCAAGCTGTGGTATGGTCTCCACAACCTTAACTACATCAGGATAGTCACAACAATGGTCAAAGATTTATCTGGAAACTGCATGTGGATCGGCCCCAGACCAGCTAAGTGGGACTACTATGGGACTACTGTGTGAAGGAGGAGGTACTGCCTCTCCTGGTCATATTTGGTAAATGCCTCCCTTCTAGGAGGAATGCCATGGGAGCTATTAGGTTGAGCACTGCAGACCTGCATGTGAGCTAAATGCTAAGCTACTCGCATAGTGCTGGCACTAATATGCCTTGGCCATGGCAGTCTGAAAACTTAGAGAATGCTAAATGCAAAGGTATACATTCATACAGACTTTTAAGTATCAACAAAGAAGAGTTAGGTCAGGCCTTGTACTTCTGGATCTCTTATTTGAAAACTTTCAATGACTTCATATACCAGGTGCCAGTTGAATACATATATCCCTTCAAGTGTATTGCATTCTGTGTATATACTGTGTATAATTAGTTAAATTCAATAGCTCTCTCCAGGTTAGACTGTTCTGTTCCAAGCTGCAGTGCTGTAAATCCAACTGCACTGAATCTGCTTGTCAAACCTCTTCTTTAAAATCACATCGAGATGGCTGACCCCAGTTTTGTAACTAAGCCACAGCATGAACTATTTCTTCTAAAGAGGCAGTTTGCATAAGGAATGCATAATTTTACAGATTTTCCAGGTGCCTGAGACCTAGGTTTTAAGCAAGGGGAAAATATCAACCTCTGAAACATTAAATGTGAACTTTCAAGCTTATAACATACAGTAAAATATTTATTCTTAATAAAGAAGAGTGCATGTCTTTTGGCTCAAACTAATTTGCAAACACTAAAAAGTCAAAAGCCTAGAAAAACCTATCTTCCATAAATACCACTACAGATTGTCAAAGTACCATGAACATTTTGGGCAGTTATTATGATGATGGTAAAGCATCTTTATACATCTTGGTTGAAAAGTGAAACAATATATCCACTTTTTGGATATATTGTGTCAGGTAGGAAACATTTCCATATGATGCACAGAGATTATAGCATGAACGAAGATTAAATATCAGAATAAAATTCCTGTATTTTCTGGAGAACATTGTAAATCATATGCACTGAGCCCCATTACAACTTTGCTTGGGAGGCTCTAAAATATAAGCAATCAGCTCTGCTAAGGAAAATTCTGTGTGTGAGGACAAAACATATATTAAAGGTAATAATTCTAAAATGTTGGTCTTTTAGGGATCAGAATATATAGGTTTGAAACTTTGGGGGTGTGTTTTTTTGGGTTGGGCTTTTTCACCTTTTTCTGTGTAGATTGGTGTGAAATCAGCGTGGGAATGCAAGAAGTTTTCTGAATTTGGGACTGAAGAGGTAAAAGGTTATTATTTATTTGGCTCTTCCAAATTGGAAATAAGTACTCTGAAATCTGTGGAACAGCATCCAGATCAATCCAAACTTTTGCTTCCACAAAGCTACTCTGATAATCATTCAGTGGCATAAAACATGTTTTCCCAGTAATGTTGTGTGTAATACTTCACCGGTAATTATTGAATTTGGTGAATTTAGTACACTAATTGTGCTTTTAGACTTATCAATTTACTTCAGGTTTTACATGATGCGTTTTTTCCAAACACATGTGAGAAATGTGTCGATTATAACATGCCATGTTGATCTCATTTATTTCTGACAGCTTAGAAAGACTATGAATTCCTTTACTTCACTTTCTTTCTACTAATTGCATGCAGTATATCGACAAGTCTTTTTAAAATTCTAATGTGTAGCATCACTTGATTTCAAATCACATTACAGAAATAAAACACAACTATGTAGTAATTGCAATTTTATGCTTCAATTCTCTACCACATCAGAGCATTTCAAGATTAGTCTATTGAAGACGATTGCCTCTGAACTATCTGATTGTAGATGGTTTTCAGAGCTTTCACCCCAAGTATTTACCTGATCATATACACCTTTTTCATACCCTTGTTAGATACAGTAATCTTAGAGGAAGGAGCTTAAATAAAATTATGTTGGTTGTAATCTGCCTAAAGCAAAAATACTTGCCCGTGCCCGCTCCGTGCCCATGCCCATGCCGTGCCCACGCCGTGCCTATGCCCGTGCCCGTGTCTGTGCCCATGCCTGTGCCATGCCTGTGCCATGCCTGTGCCATGCCTGTGCCCGTGCCATGCCTGTGCCCGTTCCTGTGCTGTGCTGTGCTGTGTCGTGCCGTGCCATGCCTATTTCTGTGCCCGTGCCATGCCTGTGCCCGTTCCTGTGCTGTGCTGTGCTGTGTCGTGCCGTGCCATGCCTATTTCTGTGCCCGTGCCATGCCTGTGCCACGCCTGTGCCGTGCCGTATGTGACGCCCCCTGGCAAAGCCCCGCGCGTGCCACCGGCCATGGTGGCCGCGGCTCTGTTGGTGCCCGGAGCCGGAGCTCAGAGCTGCCCAACCCGCTCCGGGAGCAGCAGCACGTCCCGCGCTGGGAGCACTGCGCGTCCCTGCCGCCGTCTCGGAGGCTCCTGGCCGCAGCCACTGCGCGGGGCGACCTCGTCTGACTTGTGCCTGTCCTCGTCCTCTTTGTTTGCCTTGCTCTGGCCCTGGTCCTTGCCCTCATCCTCGTGTTCATCCACACCCAGGGCCCAGCAGCCCGCAGGGTGCTTCCCGCTGCTGGTCGCCCCCAGCAGGGCCAAGTCGTGGCACACGCTGCAGAAGAGAGTCGGGGGGCTCTTCAGCAAGAAGCGACAGCAGTTGCCAGGCGGCAGCAGCACTTCAGGACAGCCCTGTGCCACCGCCACCGCTGCCTCGGAGCTCATGGAGAAGGTCCAGGGCAGGCTGCACCACGTGGCTCCCCACGGCAACCAGGCCTGGCTGAGGCAGTGGTGCTGGTACCTGAAATCAATCTGCATCGATGGGCGAGACCAAGAGATATACATGGTCAGGCAGTCCAACAGCTTGCCCCGGTAGTTTGTGCAGCTGCATCCATGTAGGTTTTGAAGAGTATCAGAAGGAGTCCTGAACAGCATGGCCTGACCTCATAGTTGAGGCTGTACTGCAGAGGTACTGGGCCTGAAGACCTCCCGAGGTCCCTTCTAAGCTGAATTCTCAAAGGCTTCCATGTACTTGGATTTGCTTGCAGGATGCTTGTAGGAAACTGGGACAATCTGGACGAGACGTGTTTTAAAGTGTGTTCGTACGATGCTGCGTGCTGCCGGTTGGCTGGTGGAGCAGCAGAACAGAAAGTCCATGTTGGCATCTGGCATAGCAGCAGGTGCCAACAGTTCTGATGGCATTGGGGGGTGAGGGGTCTGGTCTTCCAAAGGGACAAGACAGAAGAGCTGGGGAATGGTCCTGGAAGTCCGTCATGGCAGCCTTGGAGTGATCATCTCTTGAGACCTTCAATGGCCCCCGCCCAATCGGGCTGGAACCTGACCCCACCCTGAACTCCATTTTGGGGACCCTTCAGGAGGTGTTCCTTCAGGAGTGCTGCATGGATAGCTACATAAAAGCTTAAGTTAATAGTTTGAAACTTGTCAACATTGTATCAACAAAAAAATCATAATATGATTTAAATGAAGTCTGTTTTCTAGTTCAGGTAGACTCCTGTCTCTTGGCTTTTTTTGTAGAGACCAAGGTAGAAATCAGGAATAAACCAGTGGTTTCCAGGGCAAATTCATGTTAATGTAGCTGCAATATTTATTCATTTATTTATAATCAGTGTTTCTAGAACAAAATGTTACAACCCTGTGTTTCACAACACACAGACCTAGCAAACCAAAATAGCAAACTAGCCAGATGTTTTGTCAGCCCAGCATACTTTCACAGAACAGCTTTCCATTCTGCCAGCAGCAGCGACAGCTTTGGTTCCTTTTGCCACACAACCAAAGCAACTCACCTCTGCAATTATCATTTGCTGATTAGTTTGAGTTACGCAATCATAGCTGAGATTTTGGCAGCCTGTTCTGGAACAGATTTATTAACAATGATCAATTACGACCAGGTGGAATTTCTGACAGATTTTTTTTTAATTGTTGCTTGACAATATATGGGAAGTCTCCCATTAGATAAATGCTGTTAATGTACTGACCCTGCCATCTGCTGTCATTTCTGCTGCTGCTTCCACGGTTTCATGCCTGCTCAAGAGTCTCCCAGGTCATTCCCTCTCCTTCAGCTCAGCACGGAAT
Organism: Falcunculus frontatus; assembly: GCA_013398115.1. Taxonomy (NCBI): domain Eukaryota; kingdom Metazoa; phylum Chordata; class Aves; order Passeriformes; genus Falcunculus; species Falcunculus frontatus. Next base: position 513,658 of record VZRV01001123.1, read on the forward strand.
ACAAATCTTTCTAATGAGCCCACGCAGTGTTGAGGACTTGTCATTCAAGCTGTGCCTGGTTTCATGTAGCACAACTGCTGAAATCTTCACTTGCAAGATGGGCTGGTGTTATCTTCAGTAAAAATAGCACTGAACCAGAAAAGGCTCACTGAAAGAATTTGCAAAATTGCAAATTGCACCAAGTTTCCCAGTTTTCAAGATAAGTAAGTGTAGAGTTGGTGAGAATGATAAATAGCAATTTTGTCTTACAATTTGACATTTTGATTGTTTCTGTGTACTTTATAGAGCTGCAGCTCGTTGCAGGTAAGACAACTGCGTGCAGTACTGTGACAGCTAGTTGTGATACTCATTGTACCACAAGTACATCACTGCTGCAGCAATAAGGACACCAAAGAGAGGGCACCATTCTATGGTGCCCATCCATGTCCATACTTCACCCTGCCTGAGGCACATACAGAAGCACACTTCCCACAGCAAGATGGAACTCGCCCATTTTTTGTCCTTGTACATGGGTTTAACAGGCCCGCAGTAAACAATTTTAGTCTTTGAAGGTATGGGTTCAAGAACTACCTAGAGAATATAGATGTTCTTCTCTGAACATGGAACCATGGCATGGCGTGGGTTGGAAAGGACTGTAATCATCTGGTTCCAGCCTCCCATGCTGTGGGCAGGGACACCTTCCACTAGACTAGGTTCCTCTAAGCCCCACCCAACCTGGTCTTGAATTCTTCTAGGGATGGGGCATCCACAACTTCTCTGAGCAACCTGTTCCAGTGCCTCACAGTAAAGAATTTCTTCCTAATATCTAATCTAAACCTACTCTTTTTTGGTTTGAAGCCATTCCCCCTTGTCCATGACCACCTCTGGTGATGCACTAACCAGTCTTTTTTATCTTATTTCCGCTGTCCTACTCTGTCACAGGACTGAAGAAAAACAAACAAAACCCTGAAAACTACTTTCTTTGGGAAATACCATAATTCAAGACAAATACCATAATTCAAATCTACACAGACACCAGAGAAAACCATTTCCCAGCATTATCTCACACAGAGGGGAAAAACACAGTAAAGCATGTGGTGAAAATACAGTACTTCTCAAAAAGCACCAAATATTCCAGAAGTCAAAATTGATCTTTATGGCCTGAAAACCAATTTTCTTTCTTTTTCTCCCTGCTTGCTCCCCTATAGCCCCTGTCTGCATGTAGCAGGTTATGACTTGCTTTGATTTTGCTTGCTTATCATCATGCAGCTCAGGTTTTACAGCTATAAAAAGTCCACTGAATTACAGCTTCAGGGGGATTGACAAGATGTGCTTCAGTTCTGAGACACAACTTGGAGGGGGAACTATAGATGCAGGAAAACTCTCCTTGGCAACATAAAAAGCCTCTGTCCAGTGTGCACAATCCTCCTTTGCTGAACTTAATGGCCTAAGAAGAGCGCAGCACAGTAATATTTTGTTGTTTCATCTCCTAATACACTAGCTGAAAAAAGTTGAGTTTATTGATATGTTTTGTTCCTTGTAAAGTGTTTTGTGGTCATGTTAGACAGTTTTACTCTTGTCAGGTGGGACCAAATTCATTAGGTACCAGCTGCCTCCACACAACTCCTCTTGGACACATGCCATTTCTAAAACCTTGGTTTGAATCTTCAGATTAATTTTACTGGGTGCTGTATCACATCCTTGGATTTACCACAGCACTGTATTTACAAAGGTGAACTGAACATCCCAAAAAGAAGCACAGAGGTCAGGCCACATCATACTCTGTTCCAAATAGCACTCCTGGAGCAAGCTCTCCTCTCACAACACATGGCAAAAAGACACTAGCATGGGAGTTCAGATGGATAGCTGGCTCTCCAGGGCCTATTCAGAGTATAAGGGCAAATCATTGCACAAGTTGTATCCCTTGAATGTAAGGTGGCCCAAAGACCCAGAGTAATGGTCTCTCAAATCAACTAAGGCCTAAAGAGTAGATTTAGCATTTCTTCCCTGCCCCTACCCATGCTCAGCAACCCTAAAATAAAACCTACATACCCCATCCTGTGTGTCTACCTGGCATTACTTTCTCCATAAAATACCAGGAAACAAGGCAAAGGATTTCCATATATAGGACATGCTAGGACTGAGCCTCACCCTTTAGCAAAGCCTGTAGGACATTACCTACACCCCACCTCCTGATTTTAGTAGTTTAGCTTAGTCCCTGTCCTTGAGCTATTGCTCTATCTGTGAACACAAACTGCTACAGGAGTAGTTTTATAGGTAAATTTCCTCCTTGGTTTTTGTTCCCAAAGCCCTTGCCGATAGTCCCCCCTTGGGAACAGTTGCTGTGCTGCATCCCCTTCAGGCTGTGCTTTTGAAATATTCCCCACAGGAAAGGCTGAAGTAGCTCCTCGCTGATGGTCTGTCTTTTGAAAAGCAAGAGGAAACACTTCAAGTAAAGTCAGTAAGGTCAACAAAAACCAGCAGCGATAGCAGTCTCTCACAAATCAGCAAGAATGTAATGTAGAGATTTCCTCTGCAGAATTTTCCAGAAGTAAAATAAACTGGAATACAGAAGTGGATGTAGTTCCAATAGCAAATCAATGATGTAAAATATTTAAACATTTAAACAAAATTTCAGCAGCTTATGAGCTATGAGAGAAGCTATTTACTATGAAATTTGGACATTGATTTGCTCCCTGAAATACTGAGATGTTAATTGCAAAATGCACTATCAGTTATGCACCATGGGTTAAGAAAATAACTGTTTAGCAGGGAAATATTTTAATATTTTGCAGGGCTTTGCTATTTAGAAACTCTTTGCCTTTGCAACTCATGACAGTCAGTTTTCTCTATCCTCAGGTGAACCATAGCAAAAGAGAAGGCCTGCCCCAAGGCCTTTTTAAATTAAAAACACCCTCTATTTTGTCAGGACTTCCAGCTTCCCTTCCACTCCCGTCAGCTCAACCAGTAGTTAAGCTGGTATAACATCATGCTACAAAATAGCCTAAAGAAATATACTTGATGCTTCATTTTCAGGTAACATTTCAGTTTCTCCCACTATTATGTCTCCTGGCTGAGTCAAAACATACTTGGATTAATTGTCAGGCCATCAAGGATTTTGCCTAAGTTTTACTTGCACCCCTCTTTTTTTTTTTCCTACTGTGGACCTTCTTTTCCCTCCTTCTAACCCAGTCTTCCGGGGATGAATATAAGTCAAAGAGGAGTTCTGAACTGTGTCCTTAACACAAGTTCTAACCTGGGTAAGTTTGCCCAGCTGTGCCTGGAAGGCTCGTGTCATAGGTTGCATCCCCACTGAAGTCTGACAGCCCTCAGCCTGTCAAAACAGACACACCAAGTTCCTCACTGAGCAATCAATTTTTAAAAAAATATTTAATGTTCCTTCTTCAGCAGCCTTATTTTACCACCCAGGACAAGTCCCTAACCCAGTGCTTATTGCACACAAGGTATGCAGCTCTAAATCTTTCCTATTCCTGAGGTCTGAACAGTTGAGCTGTTTAGTCCCCAATTTTTTTTTGTTACTGTTAGCCAAACTAATCATTCTAGTTTCTTATATAAAGTATAAGTCAAAAGCTGAATTAAAATGTTAAGGAGAAGGTAAAGACAAATTAAATTAATATGAAAAGGGCTTTCACCCACAGAATCTAGTTCAGGGTGAGAATCTCAAGGGATCCAGTGGTGACCATCCTTCCACAGTGTCCCACCAGATGGGACTTTGCCCTTTGGCCAGCATATGTCAGGGCTCTGCCTGAATCATCAGAAATTCCAGCAACCAGCAGAGTTCTGGAGCAAAGACCTGAATCTGTCAGCACCCGGGGTTACTGAGACAATGCTGTTACATGCCTCACTGACCACAGTTACATTTGAAACAAGATACTTTTCATCATTTATACCTCAAGCACTGACTCCTGCTTGTTGGTATGTTTTTGCTCCATCACTGTTCTTTTTGCAGGTGCTGTTGGACAATCAGTGAACAAGAAGGATGGTCAGGCAGGAGGGCAAGGTGCTACTTTCATACAGAAGATTTACACATAGCTATACCCCATTCCGTGTGAACAGGGCCATAACTGCACCGCCCTGAAACCTTTACTGCAAGGGGTAACTTCAGGTTTGTGCTTCTTTCAGGACACAGCAATTGTCCTGACACAGCATCTGACCTGGGACATCATAACTGAGTTCAGTCACACTATGGAGCTATTATGCCATCATAAGAACCAGCCTGAACTGCATCATTTCAAAGCCAGCTGCCGAGTTTGAGGATGTTTCTCTGGCATCCCAGAGACACCAGCATCTCAAATACGGTATTTGAACACAAGATTATGTCACCTATTATGCACACATTGGCTGACATTCAAGCTATTGATTGGTAAGAGCAACTTGTTCTCATTGGTCTTCCTGTATGAGCTGCTGAATTACTCACCATTATCCAGAAAGTGATAAAATTATATTTATGACTACTACATAAAATTCAAACAAGACCTTTATTTACATTAGGTTTTCAAGCGGTGGGCGTTGCGACATACATAACAAAATTTCATACTACATTTTTAATAGGTAATCAGGTTGAAAAACTGATCTACAGAATCAATTTGTCAAAGCTGGCTAAGCAGAAAATGTGTCTACTCGGCTTAAGAGTACTCTGTCAATTTTACACCATTTCCTATCGTTCAGAGTATTTCTGATGTCCTGGTTAATAAAAACAGAATGCTCATGCAGGTTAATTTACAGTGAACTCTCTAGTAAATTTTACGTTCTTCACTTGTTCAGAAGAGTGTGTCAATACTCTCCCCACCTTGTCTCACAAAGCAATTACAAATCCAAACGGGAAAAAACTCAAACTATCAGGAGATTTTTAACAGAAAAAAACCTGATTTAGCAAGACAAGGAGTCAGAACTTTCATTCTGACTAACTAAATTAGAATCTCTCATTCTGTAGAAAACAAGTTGTACTGTAAAGATTAATCAAGTTCTTTTATTTCACAGTATTATGCAGCAACCAATTTGAGTGTCTAGGCAAACAGAGACTTTGTGAAATGTTTTGCTGCAAAGCTGACCAGTAATGAATGCAAATTCTAAAGTCATCAACTCTGCTTACTGCCAGAAATAAAAAAAAAATGGCTTCAGGAGCAAATAACACTGATTCATACTGTACTGTGCTCAGGCACTAGCCAACAAAATCTATTAAACTACATGGGTGGAAAAAAAAAAATCAAAGCAGCTTTGTTATCTTACTTGTGACACCTTATTTAAATTTCAGGCATTACTTCTTTATATCAGCATAAATATGTAGCCTTCTACAAGTTTTATGATGTGGTTACAGACATAAAAATGTTATAGTAGAAAGCAAGAGCTAGTTCAAGGAATTTCAGACTTTGAAATCAGCAAGATACAAAGCTAAAATTCATATGTTCCTTTTCAAGTTATGAATACTTTCACTAAAACATAAATATTTTAACATATATTATTTTTTTCTGACATTCAAAATTGTAAATTCAATATGGCAGAATTACTGTTAAAAGCACATATTTACAAATATTCTTTTGTCCATACATAAAGTATTTGGCATAATTATAACAATCTTACTGCATACACAACTGTTTGCTTCTTTTTCACATAATGGTACACTCCTTATTAAAATTTACCAATTATGTACAAAAATACTTGAACATTTATTATAGAAAACTTCTAGAACTACTGTCAACAGCTTGTAACTGCTGAAGGTTTAATTGAGAGAATATAAAAAAGTGGTCACTTTCTTCCAGTTAAACTATCAACAAATCAAACACAGCTAAGATCAACATGAGCTTCCCAACAAAAGAGGGAGAATATATTTAACAATATTATTTAAAATGCAGTTCACACATCTGTTCCCAAGCACATTTAAACAGTCAATAAAAGAAAGAGGATACAAAACATACATACAGAAGGTGCCTTTTTTTTCCTTCCCCTCCACATTCCTATGTCTTGGCATTAGCTTTCCAGAGCTTTTCAGATGCCAGTCACTAAAATTCAACCTAAGGCCAAACACCATTCTCAACAATAAAGATGATGGTGATGAACTCAAGCTAAAAAGCAAATCAAAAACCTGGCTCCAATGGCACATACACATCCAAGGAACTGTTCAGTTTTTTTGCGAGATTTTTACAAAATTATTAATGACCTTCGCAATTAGCTTTTGAAATATATGCATTGAAAACCAGCCAATTGTATTTTTAAAAATTGGCTCATTTAGTGGATTGCCTTGATACTAGTCAGTACTGACTCTTGCACATAAGTTAAATGAACAATTCATTTGTACCTGTTTCATACATGGATTGTATTCTAGGGTGAACTTTCGAGAACAGCAGAGAGCCTTCACTAGAAAACTGCTAGCTTTAAAAAAAACAACCCCAAAACTAAAACAACAACAACAACAAAAATACATTAACTGGAAGAATAAAAGTAAATTGCACCTCAAAAAGAAAAAAGGATGTGTCAGGTACATACACTAATGGCACAAAACCTTACTGGGATTCACCAGAATGGTGCTGTATGCTGAATGAAATACAGGTATTTTCCCATCTTAAAAATAACATAAGCCAAGTGTGTGTTTCAAAAATTCCAAACCACATTCTTACAACAGTTCTCTGCTGTATAACTTGCTTTATATCTCAATTTTGCCACATACATTTGAAATGACCAACCTGTTCATCAGATAAGAGAAACAACTTCCAGCCTACTTGCAGAAACATCCTAGTCTACAGACTACTTTGTTAGAAAGCGTGCATTTATCTCTAGTAGTAAAGATCAAGTCAGTATATTCTGCATTTTGTAAGAAGCATTCAGCTAACTCAGACGAGAGTTGTAGGGTTTTAGATTTAATTTTTTAAAATAAAAATAAAGTACAAATAAAAGCATTTATCAGTATTCACCACCATGAAATTAAAAAAAATCCTCCCATTCATGCTTCCTATAATATCTGGCAACCTAAATTAGTAATTTCATTTCAAATGTGCAACATAATATTAATAGGCATTTCAAAATTACTCAAAAGAAAAGGTGGACAAAATATTAAAGTGCCTAACTAAATGAGTTTTACCATTTTTAGAAAATATTATTTCTCAAACAGTAAAGAATGTTTTGCAATTAAATATAAAAGTGGCTTCTCATAGCTGAGAGACTTTGCGGGGCAGAGGCCTGGGCCGGGGAACCTGCTCAGTCCTTCTGCTGCTGTTTTCCAGGTTGTTTGGCCGAACCAGCTGTGGCTTGGGTGGCAGTGCTGGAGGGTCTGCGGCAGGCGGGATGGAGAGGCTGTGAGGTAGAGGAACGGGGCGTTTCAAAGTCCGCTCATACACGCTATAAGGTGGTGGGGTTTTGCTTTCTTTTCTCACAGGCTCCTCAGAAATGCTGTAGCTTGGGACAGTCACTGCTGGTTCACTGCCTTGGCTTTCAAAGCCTGATGTCTCTGATGTGCTACATCGGCTGAGCGAAGAGATGCCGCTGCTGTAACTCCCTGACAGCGCCGGGGAGTTGGATATGAGCCCCGAGGAATGATACTCCACTGGAGACGGTGTGAATGATTGCACAGACCCCTGCTCAAAAGAAAGGGCAGAAGAAGAATTTACCTGGCATATAGGAGAGAGAGTGTTTCTGTGCTCAGACTGAAAACATACACAGATACAGTGCAAGTACTCTGAGCTTTGATAAACAGAAATCATTGTGTTCCTGTTTAATCAAGACCTGGTAAGAAACTGATAAAAAGCTTGTTTCAGTAGTGCCTGGCACCACCACCTTAGTAGTCATGCCAGTAACTCATGTAAGTGGAAATAAAACTGGTTTTAAATGTTATCTTCCTATCATAATACCCTGGAAAAAAATCTGGAAGTGCAGAATGCACTTCTTTAGAATGCACCTTTAGTTTTCCCAGACGGAAGTGGAACGCATCACCAGGTGCAGGGCATACCTGGGGGTGTCCTGCCCCCTAATGCCAAAGCCCAGCCACTACTGCTACTGCAGGTTCTCATATCCCAAATTCAGTTTTCAAAGCTTTTCCTCACAGCTTTTAGTGCATTGCCATGCAGTGAAAAGTGCATTTATATCATGGCATCATTTCCGAGTGCACCATAAAACCAGCGTCGGAGGGGTAGCACAAAGCACGTGTCAAGGTAAGAGCTGCTGCGGGGTGCCGGCCCCCTTCTCTGCTGTTCCTGCTCCCATTCAGGGCAGCAGCAGAATGGTAGGAGATGAAAGCATCACCACCCTTCTTCTCCCCCATCTCCCAGATGTTCATTGGACACACAAACAAAACATACCATGTGTGCCTCAGGGACAAGGGCCATATGGAGGGCACAGGTGGCCAGTGGCTGCACCAGCAGCCTCACAGGTCAGTGAGGGATGGTGAGGGACTGGGAGCTGAGGGCCCAAGCAGCAACAACAGTGCTGATGATGAATAAAGGGCAAGGACAGTAAAGGCCTACCTAAAGCCATCAAGCAGTTCTATTCCAGTGTAGCAACTTCAACTGAAAACTGTAAAAGGTTAGCCCACACTTTCCAAGTTGAAAAGTTTTTGCAACATATCTAATTATGACTGGAGTCATCTGAGGCAATCCAGACTTACTGGCCTCAGGCTAAAAAATGGATGGAGAAATCACATTAAAGACAAATGTCTCACTTCCATTCTTGTTAGACTCGTCGACGCTCAGCTGCTCAGCTTGAGGTGAGAGTGTGAGCCATGCAACAAAGGATAGGAGTAGAGGAAGAGGAGAGGGGCAGGGGTGTACAGAGCTGACTGCACTGACTTTATGCTGTTGTGATAATTTTAGTTATCCATTTAGGACTGGATCCACAGAGCACTGAAATCAATGGAGAAAAAAAATCTTCATTTACATCATAGGATGGTTTTCTCTGGCTGCACACTATTAGCAGAAAGGCTAAAATCTGAGCCCTGTATATGGCTATGGAAAAGCAGAGCAAGTTTTATTTAAATCTCAACGCCTGGTGAAGACATTTCAGACTTTCTGAGTAGCCTGTTTAACTACTTGTTTCATGTTCCATTTCTCTGTATGTGAGGAGGTTGCAGCTGCACTCCTACTCCCACAAACATACAAGGTCAAGGTTTTTATATAAATTGTGTATTTGGCTCCAGTTTCAAGAACACTTGGCACTAGGATTAAGTGACCATATATAAGATTTAGGACTTTTGCTTCTGTCATTCAGAACAGCAAATATATGTAAAGACTACTCAGGTAAGCGCTTGATTCCTGACAGCAGTGCAGACTGCTTTTACCAGTAGCAAGTAACAGTCTAGACATCAAAACACTCCGGAAATTCATGGATACTCAAAGTGAGATCCAGCAGTTCTCAGAAGTATTTTGGGCCAGCATTCCTCTTTTAAGCAGCAATCCAGACTTTGGCTGTAAAATGCTTAAATTCTGTCCAGACCTATAGAAGAAAAATGTTAGGACAAGCTTCAAATATCCCTAAGAATCATCAGTACTGTGTCCATTCAGGATGAAAAGGAAGAGTAACTCATCTTTGTACAAGATCCTAATGTTCTAAAGAGCTTCCTCGTAAGCAATTAGGGCAAAACCTGGGACTGGTGCTCACTTCAGCAGAACGGTAATAGGACTGTGGGGCACTCTGATGGCCAGCAGAATTGCTTTGTGATGAATTTGGACCACTGTGCAGACACAAGCAGAAATGTTATATGCTTATGGGAAGGCAAACAGGACAATGATTGTGAACTTGTAATTAGGGACCTCAAGGGGAAAGGAAATATTTTGGGGTGCTGTTTTCCTCCTCAGTCAATGTGTACCTCTGCAGTATTAGTCAGGCATTGGGTTGCTGAGGGGTTACTTTGGCAGGGCTCCCTCCCTCTGTCCTTGCATCTGAGTGCCTGAAGCACCAGTCATGCTCCTTTCTATTTGCTCTCCTTCCACATTGTTGACTCTTGTATTTCTACCTGCAGAATCATCTCTGCTTCAGTGGGGTGGAAGAGGCTATTCCCAAGACCAATGTAATGTGCTCTGCCAACACCAGGGTTTGCCTGGAATAAGCAGGCTGTGTGTTTGTGTGCTCCAGTGCTGTGGAAAACACAGATTTCCCAGTCAAGTTTTCCAACAAAAAAGCGGGTACCAATATGTGGGTACCAACACATGCAAATATCTTGAAACAGAAATGAAATATACTCAGTTTAGCCTGTATCTCAAATTGCTTTGGATGTTTATCTGCCAGAGAAGAACCACTGCTTATTCACAACCTATGCTTAATGTTTCCTACTGGAGGGTGTCGAGCTACTTGCAACTTCTTACAACCTCTCTGTATCATCCTGCAGAGGAAATGGATATTAAAATGAGTGGAGCAGGGAATACGCTCTAACAGACTCTCTAATCTAACAGCTCTGAATGCTGGAAGAATAAGATGAATGGGTTGCACAACAGGTTTTCCTTTGCTGGCACCTCCCCTTCTTCCACACTGGAGACAGAATACTGGTTTTTGTATAGGTATATGATAAGAAAAAGAAACATAATATAATCACAAATAACGTACATTAAATATACACCATCTACCCCACAACACACAAGACCTGTCCCACAAAGGCAATTCACTGCAATAAGACAGTACCTTCATTGGTGATCTGCCAGCAGGAGAAGGGGAAATGGAGGCTATGTGTCTTGCTGGTGATGCTGTAAAGTTAGAAAGATTTCAGTGCACTTGTGGCATTACAGTTTTCACTAGGAAATCATTTTAAGGGGATAGGAGATAATTCGATACATAAACATTATTTCTAGTTCCCTTGGCTGATGGCTGTAAATAGTTTTAGAGGTTTTGTTTATTTTACTTTGTTCTCTGGATTATCTTGCAGTAAAACCAAGTAAAAGAAATTTCTGCATCTGCCTTTTCTGACAAATTTTCTATCACTGTAAATTGATTTATAATCTACCAAATGATAACAAGTTAAAAAAAGAGTCAGTATAACAACTTTTCCCTTTTTGTTCTTAAGAAATAGATTATGTATTTGCAAGTCAAATAAGGAAAATAGAAAAGACATAATATACTTATATCAAACATTTACCTGCAAATGTACTAGAAATATGCCTGGACAAACTCAGAGGCATAAGTATAATACGCAAAAAGTTTACTCACTCCCTTGAGAACAATTATATTTATAGTATCACTTGAGAAGCCTTTCCTTTAAATGGAAATTAATCTTTTGAAATGCAAAATGGTTATAGTGACAGAACTCATGTACTTTTGTGATTGCTGTGCATTTTCTGGCCAGTGAGATTCCTTGTGGTTAATGATCATTTCTGATTGCTAACCTCCAATTATCATAAAATCAAAAGACTAAATTTGATCATCCTTCCTCATACTAGCATGAACTGTCTGAAACTACTCATTCATTAGTGAAGGGGCAGAGTATTGGAAACTGCAGAGAACATTAACAAGATGAAAATACCTGCAGAGGCAGTTCTACAGCCTTTCATGTAAGAAATCAAATAATAAGTTAACCTGCCCAAGAAGTTAAACATTAAACAGAGTGTAAAGAATCTAAGCCCTCAAGTACTGGAGCTTTACTTGAAATGTCCATTAACTCACCAGTCTGTGCAGGTCTTGGTGGTACAGGAGGAGATACAAGCTTTCCACTTTCTGACGTGTTTCTGGCTTCCTTCCCACTATCCAGGCTCCAGCTGCTGGGGGTGGAGTTTACAGCTGGAAGAGAATGAAAAAACTTTCATAGGCACCAACACTTCCAGTTCTCTGACTTGCCTTTATCCATGAGGGTAAAAATAGACAGAGTGAAAATGCCTAACAATTCAATAAGCATGCCTGAAAAGCTCTTGTGATTACATCTTCACTTGCAAAGTTCTTAAATAGCAGCTGTCAATCTCATGGATGCCTGACGGATGCACCTGGCCCTCAGGTCAGTTTGTGACCAGCAGTAGGGGCCATCAACAGCAGCAGCAGCTGAGATTGCACTCTGGTGCACTGCAAATCCAAACACAAAGGGAGATAAGCTTGAAGCCTGTTAATATAATCAGTTTATCTTTGCACCAGACTCTTATTCAGAGGTTTCCAGGCAGAGGGGAATAGACTATTCATAAACTGTTTCCATTAAATCATTTTATATACAGAAGGGACCAGAGAAAGGAACTCGCCAAATTCCTATCAACATCCTTCATAAAGCTTTCTGTGCTAACAGTCTTGTGTTGCCTGCACAGACTACAAATTCAGAATTGAAAGAACGTGGAAAGAAGGGCATAAAATGTAGGAAGTAGAAATTGGAAGAAATTAAAAGCATCTGACAGAGAAAAATATCAAATTAAGAAATTATTATGGACTGAGAAAATTCCTATACACTGTTTATATGTGTGGTCAAGGATCTCTGCTTGATCATGTAAATTGCCCATCACCTTGACATGGATAAAATTGGCTGTTTTCTTTGTCTGTGTTCCCCTGACCAAAGTCTATGACTTTAATTGAATGATCCCATAAGGTCTGGAACAGCTTCCTTGATAGAACTGGATTATCTCATGTCATCAAGAAGTCACCAATATTGGAAAGAAGTCAGACAGACAGAAAGACAGGGAATTTAACATGGACAGGACAAAAGCTAATTTGAAAAACACAACTTTCATGACACTTACTGAAGAAAAAAAAAGAAGAGTTGAAAATAACTGCTTCAAACTTTCCCATTCATCTCCCAAATACACCACCAAAAAAATCCCTCACCTTAAAAGCCTCAAACCTCTTGCCCTGCCATGATAGTTTCCTTCTTGTTTACTTGTTTCAATTGTGAGTAGAGAATCACATGCAAGGACCCTGTGTTTATTTATGAAAATGAAACGAAAAACCAAAGTGTTGTTGCTAACCGATGACATCAATTACCACTACTGTACCCACTCCAAGAGCTCTCAGGACTGCAACCCTACTACACACCAGACTTAATACAATAAGTACAGTAAAAATAATACTGTATTATCTCATATCTGAAACAATATTGTTACAGTATAATTGCACTTTAGTTGACCCTGGGATCAATGCACAGAATAATCTGTTTTCTAGAGGATCATTTTGCTTTGTTATTGCCAAAATATGCAATACAGTATTTGATTTTTATTGTAAGCTGTCACTTAACAGTATGGCTTTGCCCTCATCCTAAAATCACCTGGCACCAGACCTAGGTATTTCAAATGCCTGAATCTCTTGACAAGCCAATTCTTTTCTTTTAAGTCATCCAAGCAGTCAGTTCTTTGGACTGCTAAAGCCTTCAGGAGAGAATACTTAATTTTAATAGTTCTGTGATGTACTTGGCTGCATAGGCCAGTGGAAAACTTTTGCTATTTCCATGTTAAAGTATTTCATATGTTTTTCAGCCCGGTGAAAAAATTCCACCTGTGTTTCCATAGAAACATAAACACAAAAATACTTATAAAACCCAGCTCTTCTTAAAGAAAATCTGATTCCTGGTCAGTTCTTATTACAATATATTCTTAAAATAGTTACTTTCTATACACTTATTTTACTGTATCCTTTATTCAGCATACCACAAAGGTACCATAATAAAATGATGAAGCATATTATAGATGTGAGGAACATAATGAAATCATCGCAAACAATTATTATGCCAAAAGCACTGGATTTCCCCATGTGCAAAATTATAAGAGGCAATATTTTTTTCTATGGAAATGCATATATTTCTCATTTACTCTAATTAAAAACAAAATCCCCCAAAAGCAAGAAACCACAAACTTTTCAATCCAAGTATAAGCAGAAGCACACTGAGTTATATTTGGTAAAGAGGACTCGCTGGTACTAAACTTCAGGACTCTGTCCATCTCTTTACCTTCTCCCCATTCTCCAGAAGTTGGCTTTTCACCCCATATATCTCTCTTGAAAAGCAGAAAGGACAGGTCTCACGGGCAGCCTGCTGCAACCGGCTGCTCCATCACTCCCTCCTGCAAACTTCTGGGCCTTATTTGAGTGCAATACTCAGTTCAAACATCATATTCTTCCCTTTTTGGCAAAATGTTTCGAAACTTAGATTTGTTAGCATAATTTATTTAGTCAGTTAGAATGTTTTGACACTTGGAGATGACAGTATGCACTGAAAAGAATGGCATTCTACAGGAACATGACGGAGTAATTAAATTTTCATTCTTCCAAGACTGGCATGTTGCAGCATTTCCACTGACCTTTGTCAGAGCCGGGCAGATTGGAATCACTTCGTGGCAAAGCACCATCTCCAATATGATTAAACAGCATTCTCTGTAAATTGAGAACAGTATGGTTTACACATAGTTGCTGTTGTATCACAGTAGCCTTTAAGAAAACAAATATATTTTTTTATTATCCCCCTTCACCCCTAGGTCTATTTTGGAGGTAGAGTGATAAACATCACATAAGAACATAAACAGTTTAATAAAAGTATGTGTATACAGATAGGGAGTAACTAGTTTTCTGAAAACTGCACACACTGAAATTGGAGGGAGGATTATTATGTACTGAATTCTGACAGTTTCCAGCACCTTAAAAAACATAATAAAGCTCATTCCTAAAGAGATATCTTAACAGATTACTGAACAAATAGAAGGATAGATTTGCAATAATTTCATTACAGAATCAGGATCTGAACAAGATAATATTCAAGTTATGGCTGTTACATAAAAAAACCCATTGTGTATTGTTCTCCAACCCTGACTTTTTTGGTAACACTCTTCTTACTTCTCTTGTGGGTAAGAACTGACCCATAAAACATGTTTGTATTACCTTTTCTTAAAACTCATTTTGTTTATAAATCACAGTAAATGTATAAAAAAAAATTAAAATTCTACCATTTATTTCCTTTCGCAGCATTCAAATAATCTGTGGGTCACTAGTTTGTCTTGAAAACACATGTAAAGAGCATACAGTTAATCCCAAAAGTAGTTCAGAGGTACTATCCAGAGGAAATGGGAACAGACAAACTTTACTTTTTTTTCTTTAAAAGCAAGATCAGACAATCAGTGAAATCCAAATAAAATCCTATTATTGTGTCTCTTTCCACTGTTCACAGAGGACCATGCCAAGTTGGTGAGGCACTATGCTGTGGTTCCACAAGATGGCAAACTCAGCTGCAAAGTGATCATCATTGATCTAATACGTTGCAGCTTCATGTTACAAAGTGAGGAACAAATACTTGAGCCCAATTCAACTCCACTTTAAACATCTCAGAGACAGAATGCTTTGGTAGACTTTGAGCTACAGTAGGTGTGCTGTATTAGACTCATACTGGGTCAAGTAATATCTGTTTTCCTGGAGTTACCATTCAATTTAGGTGGTATAACTACATATGTACTCCAATGTGACAGAAAACGTGATCATATGTTCCTGCCTGGTCTGGATGGAATGTTCACTGCCTAGCGAGTCTGCAATGCACTAGGATGTGGTGGACAAGTGTTGAAGTCCATTTTCTGTTGCAAAGATAAAGAGCAACGGCTGAAAAAGCAACTGAAGTTGGAGGAGATAAAGAGACAAAAGCGGAATGAAATACAGAGAAACAAAGACATACTAAAAAGAATGAGATATAAAACCATATGGAAGAACAAGAGAAATGACAGGATGTTTAATGACACGCAAATAAAAACCCCAAAAATGTGAAATTCAAAAAGCTACATTAGAAAGAATAATAGCGCAAAAACTAAGGAGGCTTGTTGACCAGTCAATGACAGCAGGCATTCCTCTTCAAAGTATGGGAAGAGCTGGAGAGACACTGTACAATCATTCAGCCAGAGATCACAAAGCAAGCACAAACGGATGTTGACTAAAAACAGCTGTACATAACCTTGAGCATCAATTTCAATGAGGAAGTGGATGCAGTACTGCTGTGGTCTTGTTCTTTGAAGTCCATCAAATTTCCTTAAATAAGGTAGCTATGGCCTGAAAGATTTGAAGTGCAGGAATTTGCCTGTGTATCTCTTTTCTCTCAGTTGAAATGCTAATGTGAAAATTGCTTTAACAAAGTAATTCATAAATGGGTGGTCCTTTCCTCTCAGTGTGAAGCTCCAACCAAGTCTGTTGAAGTGGTGTTAGAATAAAAGTAGAAAGGACAAGGAACAGTTTGAGCAGCTATATTTAAATGAGAGTTGTACGTATCTCTCAGATATCTCCTTACAATTGTCCTGAGGAATTCTTTTCCCCTTTTTTATCAGAAGGCAGAGAATCAGGATTTTTTTTCTGATCACAGTCCATTTTTACTGCTGAGGGAACAGCACACCAGAGAAAGAAATTTCACTTTTCCCCAGAAAGATATATCCTCATTTATAGTTACAAAGGCAGAAAGAAACCGTCAGACCTTCTCATCTTTGAAATATACTTCAGTGTATGAGCAAGTTAATTTTCTACTTACCCTCTCATGGCACACTGAGGGTAGAGACAGATTGGGAGATTTTCCTGCTGGACGAGTCTCAGAGAGAGCGGAGACTGGGCCTACGAGCTCCTCAGCCTCCCTTATGCAATCTCGGATAGAGTGGGGGATAGAAGTCGCATTCCACTTGGCAAAGCAAGAGTTTGTATTCTGGGAGCAAAAATGGGATAATTTTCTTTGCGGCAAACTGTAAAACCGCTTTATTGAAAGAGCATCTCCTGATATTTCCTATCTGTTGTCTTGGCTCCACTACCAGTGAGTGCCCAGTACATCTTTCTGCTGTAAGTAGTTCCCGAGAACTGTCCTTCGGTCTGCCTAAGCTTCAGTATTACCTCTTAAGCCCCCAGGTAATAGCATGAGGACTTAAACAGAAAAGAGATTAAAAATTAAATCAAGAGCCAACTCAATAACCAAAGAAACAAGTAAAGAGAAAAGAACTAATGATAAACGAATAAATAATTTCTTGAATAAAGAATCCTGGAGCTTGTTTTTATCAGAGGCAAAACTTCTGGTGGACATGAGAGTGTTGAAAGGAGAGCCTTTAACACTGTACTTATGTTCTCATCCTTCTCAGCTTCAGCAAGAGGTGCATTGTGTGATGGCAGGGATTTAAGCAGCAGCTGTGTTAAAGAAAAGCACTTTAGGAAAATAGGCCCATTAAGAAGAAAAGATGAAATAAGGATTCAGTATCAGCCAGCTTACCAAGCTCATGTTGCATTTCAGAATACTCAAAAAATACACGTTTCATACAGACCTATGTAACAGTATTTTAAGACAAGAACACAATATATTCTTTTCTCTCGAGTAACAAAATGTCTATCGTTCTTTTCTGAAACTACATTGAAAAATAGGAATTGCCACATGGAATGGGTTATTATCTCACAGTTGCTAGGATTAGCTTTCTCAGAAGAAATAAAGGGGACCTCAACAAGGACAACTGCCATGATAACAGTTTTTCATTCTTTGTCTTCTTCCCTAGATTGAACAAATGCTGTTGTTCCACACAAGCAAGCTGTATCATCTTGTGAGTCTCTGCACCTCGCTCTCACTTCAGTGAGTAAATGTAAAGAAACAGACCTATATCTAAAGAATTGAAGCAGAAATGTGATCAAGCACTATGTATTCTATTCACGTCTCTTACATCTAAAATATTTTAGAGTATTTGCTTATAAAAACATAAAAAAGCCCTTGAAAATTTACAACAGTGAACAGACACTGAATCTGCTCAAAGTCTGACATGTGCCTTTTATTGTCTTCTGAGCTATTTGTGCTCAGAGGATTCCCAAAAAATTTCTTACCTGCGAAGTTTCTGAAGGAGTAGGGTAGATGGCACTGCAGGGCCTCTCTCTGGGAGACAGGCAAGAGTTTTCTCGGGAATGCTTATGTTTGTCAGACAACAGAGGAGATGCTAGAATATAAATGTGTCAAGAGATTAAATTCATGCAGTGAAATCCAGAATAGATAGAATTTCAATTCTATGCTTATGACAAAAAAATCTTCTGTCTCCAATAATTCAGATTCCTCAAATAATTGGTTAAATTTGATGTCTGACCAGTGACATCATGCAGAAATTTGGCTGCGTAATGTATCAAGAGTTGTTTAATACGGTTTACCACAGCAGATGAGCACCGACCTCTGGCACTGGATGGAGCAGAACTGGTCACGTTAGGTGAAGCAGAATGAGTAGAACTCAGGCTTGAGGTAGATGGACTAGGCTGTGTATAGAAGAGATGCTGTTGTTACCAAATCACAATTACTGGTGTGGAAAACAAACATTTATAGCATACTTTTCACTAGAACAAAGAATTTGTAACTTCTTGAAGTAGTTTAACAGTAATTCAAAATAGCAAACCAGTATAAAGAGCATTAATTTAACTACACAAAGATGTAGCAAAATACTAAATGAAGATAAATGTAATTATTTTACTGTCAGATGATTTTGCATCATAGTCCATTCCTACTTGTTACGTTTATAAAAAATGAATGCTCTAATTTAAACAAGAAAAAACAGCTACATAGAAAAGTTACTTCTAAGTGAATGAGGTTAACATCTCATTTAAAGATTTGGTTTTTAAAAGAAGCATCGGTAATAGCTCTGAGATTTCTGAATGAAATAATAGAAGCATTAATTGAGTAAATAGCCTTGTAAGAAAGATTCTGTATAGTTTAAAGACTGACAATAAGTTATACCTGCATGTTAAAAACTTCATCTGAGCTTTCTGACTGCCCAGTGATGTTGCTGACTTCAGCAGAAGCTTGGGATGATAGTGATGAGGACGAATATCGATTGACAGCTGGGTAACTCAAGGGGCTATTATAAGAATAATGAAGTATAAAATAGTTAACTCTAATTCTCAATCACTTCTCATGTGGGAACAGCACATGTTTATTAATCTTTAAAGTTTAATTGGGGTAGGCGAGGGGAGGGCAGAGAGAGAGAAAGAAGGAGGGAGAATACATATACGAGCTATTCAAGGCTGAACACACTTCAGCCAGACCATACAAAAAAGCATGCACGTAATAGAAGTATTTATGGGTCATCTTCCATGGGTAGCAAAAATATGTCATTACTAGTATTTAACTTGCCTGCGTCGTGGTATTACCCTGGCAGCATCAGGGCTCATAGAAACAGGTATGGAATTCCGGCATACACGAGGACTTCCATTTGGGAAATGAACAGGGCTAGCTTGTACACAGGCAGAAAATTCCTGGTGAGTTATTAAAAGAAGATTAATTAAAATGAACATAATATCATTAAGCATTTTGTAAGATACAGATATGTAGATAACTACATAAAAATGTAGTTATATTGGCATTTTGGATCAGCTTCATCATTAATATGAAAAATATTTTAACTTTTCACTAATTATAGTAAAATGTGACTATTAGTAAAACATGACTACTTTTCTCTGCACGGTATGGGAAGCTTCTGTTTCTCTTTGCTTTGTGGTACTACAAGAAAGCTACAAGCTGTAATGGGGACAAACAACCAAAAGATGTCACTGTCTGTTGCTTGGGAAAATGAACCAACCCTTAACGCAGCTGAACAGTCTCCTGGTCTATCCATTGACCTGCTCATGTACCTGTATTCCCAAGCTTGACTTCATCACAAAGAACTGATCCACCAGCTTTTTGTGCAAGGGCCTCATGTCCTGTGGCACCACCTTCTCATGCACTGCCAAGCCAAATTCTAGAATCTGGGCCTGCAGAAAGGGAAAAAATATTTTTGATCCATTTTCTTTAAGCTTTCATCACTAATTAAAAAAAAATCCCACAAAATGCACGTTGCCTTAAAAACACCTATCTAAATCTCTGAAAGACCTGTAACCAAACAAGGCCTGGGACCAAAAGCAGTAACACACAAGAGGATATAACACCTCTTCCCATTCAACTTTCCCAACTCTGTAATATATTTGCAGTGAAGTCCACGGTCCCCTATCCTATTTCAGCTCCCCAGAGACATCTGTTAGTGGTGGCTTGATGTATATTCTTTACACAAGGCACAACAGGCTTCAGAATTACAGTGCTAAAACTTTAGTCTTTCTCAAATTTGGTCACATGCATTCAAAATATTGAATTGGTTATGTGAGGAAATCAGATAAATTTAAAAACAAAATAGCTACAGTGTGCTGTAATATCTTTGGATGAGAGCTCCTGGCTGATGTTTTCAGGCAGCCTGAAAGCGGGCACGCAGCTGCACAGCATCCCTGACCTTGGGTCAGGACTGCAGCACATCCATTCACACACAGCTATCCCAGCCTTTTGGAATGCTCCGTGTTAAATCAGCTGTGGATGCCAGAGAGGGTTCAACTGCTATTGCTTGAAACCCACATTTTCATTACAGGAAGTTATTAACTCCAGTTTTACATTGTAAAGATTAGTGAGATTAACTACAGCTTGAAAAAACAAAATTCTAATGTCATTTACTATATGTTGCCTCAGTGAAATTAAAGTGATGTCAGTGAATCTCTTCTGATTTATACTGTCTGAGGACCTGTCACTCGGCTGATCCGACCAAAAGATACCACAATGCTGATGAAAAATGGAATTTCCATCTGGCCAAATTCCAATACTGTGACCCTTTTTATTCAAAGCTGGCAATAAAATACAAAACTTCAACATGCTGCATAGAACGAAAGTAGATAAAGGCCAGTTTAAAAAGCTGAAATATTAGTAAGATCTTTGATTTTAAAAAAATCAGCATTTTCAAATGGAAAAACTTCATATTTGAGGCTGGTAGGTCATTGGCTTATAAATGAATGGAGAAATAATGCAAAAATACATAATGCATAGAATACTCATCTGCTTCATTGAATCACTTTGTACCTACTTTGCCAATTACTACTAGATATCTTTCAATGCAACAAGATTTTGAATGCTTTTCTGCTCTTATGGTAGTGAAAATATTTTTCTGTAATATTGGTACAATACAAATATATGCTGAAGCCATCAAATGTTTCAATGAAATGTTTATTCTGTAGTAGTGATAAAATATTTTGTGCAAATATTTGTGTATGAGCACGACAAGATAGGCCTTTCACTCACCCTTTATTTTACACAAAACAGTTTGAAGTGATTAAGGTGATGATGGAAAGGACTAGGGAAAAAATATTAACATGGCCCAGAAACCTGTTTGTATAGAAAGTTACTCTCTACTTGGAATCTAATTCAGAAAACAGTGAAGACCACAGGGCAATTATTAACCTCTAATATTTTTTATTTTATTTGGGGACATTTTTAGCTAGAACAGCTGAGCAGGCCACCTTTTCATTCTTTTCCCCATTTTACCTGCTCGAGCATCAGTTCTCTCAAGCGTGCGATCTTCTCTCCATCTTCTGGATGGTTCAAGACGTATTCTTTGACAAAGAATGCCTAAACAGAATAAAATTACAAAGTAAAACAAAGTGAGTAAAAACACACCACTTTTGTTTCTTTTTTTAAAAAACAAGTTTCTATATAGTATTTTCAAATGTTTTCAAAGTTCCTTTCAACTGCAATAATGGGTAATGGATGTTAAATAAGTAATTAATCATATAGTCATTGTTGGAGACTATAGGCAAAAACATGTAGCCACTCTTAAATGGAATTTATAAGTTGTTCAATATCTAGGACAGATCCTGAAGCAAAATCTGAGGCCTGCAAATCAGAGTTGAAATTAAACACAGGTGACATGAACTAAGTATCTCTTTCCCAATATTGTGACATAGAAGTTTCAAGTAATTACAAAGAGTTTGCTTTTCCTCTGTTTTCATTCCAGGAGCTTCATTACTCCTTAAATGTCAAGACATCTTGACAACAGTGTGGAATTGTATGCTACTGTGTGCGTTGAAGCTGTGACATTATCTTCTCACTCTATATAAATAATGTTTTGAAGAACTTACAGTGACAATGATGTCAAGAAGACACACTTTGCACTTCAGGAGCATCTGACCAACATCCAGCTGTGTTCATGAGCTTACACGACTTTCCAGTCCATCTCCAATGCTCAAATTGCACCAGCTATAACACCCCAAAGTCATTTTATCCACCAGCAATGTTCTGGACATAGCACTCCCCCGGTTTGTTCAAGACTGCATCTTTCTTAATTTAGCAACTATTCTCCCTTGCGAGGGGATTATATTGAGTGCACAACAATTCTTGACAATATATTTATTTCACATGGTCCTTTCACTGCAGGTAAGTAACTTAGAAGAAGTCATTTTAAAATTGTTAAAAAGAGCCCTCTAATACTTGCTAAAATCCAAACTTCTGCCAGCTGATGGGGTTTTTTTTTCCCTCAGCTACAAGCTAAATGTTCTTCCAATATTGAGCAGGTGGTGCCCTAGAGATTTTGGTTTTATACAGATCTATAATTAGATATAAATATGTGAGTTATAGACATTATTAGATTATTAGAGTAATAATCTAACTTCAAACAAAATCACAAATACTTATCAGAGTTTGACTAAATCCAGTAACATTTTTTGAACCAATGGCTTCCAATAATTAATCATGAAAGGGCCTCTACTCTTATAGCACATGTGAGAGGAAATGTAAGTTATAGTACAAATTGCAGTTAAGAGGCGTCAGTGGGCACAAAAACAACTCTTCATATTTTCCAATAGTGTTTAGAAAGTTTTTTTTAAAAATCAGTGGTTCAGTCTACAGCCATTTTTTAGCATACATAAAGTGCTGCATAATAACTATTACTTGTTTAAATTTTCCTGGAATCTGTTGCTGTACAGAAACTAGTGAATGGATAGCTTTAACATCAGTAGTACCAAGATGCTGAATAATTAGAGATAGCTGCCTTTTTGCCATCAGAAGAGTAAAAAAATACAGGAAAAAATTTAAAGAGGAAAAAGGGGGAAGAAGGAAGACAGAATCAAGAAGGCAGCAGATGGTCAAAGGACACGTCTTAAAACTTGCAAGTTGCCTGAAGGGAAGGGATATATTGGTAAAGACATGGTCACTCTTACCTTAAGACCAAATGCTCCAAGAATAACTGAACTTTGAGCTTCGTACAGGGCAGAAGGGAAAAGCAAGTGAAACATATGGGCAGGGAAAAGCATTTACAGAGAACGGGATAACAAGAAAAGGTAGAAGATAAGAACTGGCAAAACAACAGGAAGACATATAAAGACTGAAAAATGGACATGCAAAGAGAAGAATCAGAGGAAAAAAAGCCTCGCAATTATTGCTAACAGTTTCGATAAATACAAAACAAATTGCTGAAAAGTACTATTTCAATATAGTGAGAGACAGAGGGCAGAAGGGAATCAAAACATGAACACTGTCTAAGAGATAAAGAATTACAGCCAAGAACAATGGTAAGGAGCAACCTAGAACCTTTGATAGGCTTGTGAAGAATGGAAACTGTGCAGAGACACTGAGCTAGCTCTGACACTGCTAATTCAAACCAGACATAGTTCTGACATGACTGTATTTCTCCAGGGACTCCCCTCATGGTGCTTCACTATGCGAAACAGTTTTGTTGTTGTTTAAAGGCAGTTAGGAAACATCAAAAACGTTACTGCTTTGCTTCAGTCTCATAATTTTCATAACATTGCAGTTTTGATGACAGATTCTAATACTGTACCGGACTCAATTTATGTAGTTTAATTAAGATGCAGTTTTATCAAATTTAACACTGTTGAGTGAACACTGAATCTCTCAGCCTTTGAAACAAGTGGACAAAATATTATTCAACTCGACATTTTCAAAGGAAAAGCCAGCAGACTCAAGTATTTCACAAGACTGTTAGGAGAAAGAATAACATCAAGTCGGGCTACAGAAGGCTGAAAAAAACCCTTTCTTTTTACTGCAGTTTCAAAATTCCACAGAATTTTGTATAAATACAGCATCCCAAACATTTAAGGTTCTCCGGTGATTCAGAAATTATAATAATGAGGAACAACTGTTGGAAATAAATCCAGTGTTAGACATTTCTAAATTGTATTTATTTTTTTAAATCCCCTTCCCCCTCCCCTCAAAACAGCTTTTCTTAAAAACTTGGAAAAGAGATACAAGAAGAATCTAGAAAATTATGATTCTTCAGGATAATGAACTTCTCATTGAGAATATATATATATAAACTAGAATGTCAGCACAAAGTAAATTTGCTAGTTGGCCAGAAGTAGCTCCTGTCCTAGAGTAGGCAATGTAGTACAATAATTTACTTACGATTAATCACTTAATTGAAAATCTCCAAACAGATCACTGAAGAATGCAGGGTAATTGTGAATTGAGTCATTATTGGAATAGGTTTATGGTACTATTTGCAGCAAAGTGGTTATGTTAATAAACAACATCCTTAATATTACCTAACCCAAAACTGCAATATAGGTATAATTGCAACTATTATTCATATAGTACTTTCTGTCCTTAATTCATACAGAGGAGCTGCATGTTTCCCTGCTGTTCAGGGAAAGAAATCAGATTTTTAATTAACAAAAAGTAAATTGCTTACCTCTTGGTATCTAGCAACTCCACCATTAACTGCTGCATCAATGACCCCATTTAGACACATTGTGAGAGGGTTAATGTTCTGCATCTGTCGAGTTTGACACTGAGTAATCAGTGTTCTTAACTGCTGGTTCTTATTTTCTAAGACTTCAATAGCATTCTCAAGAGGACTCATTTCCACCTGAAAAAGGAGTGAGAAACATTGCAAACAACTTAATCTTCAGTTGAAAGATGAAATATATTGCAGGTAATTTTTGATTTCTTAAAATAAAACCAATATTATTCTATATCCTAGAGTTCTGGGATGGAGAAGCACTTCTCACCTGGGGGAGATATTTGATTTTATCATGTAATTAATGATCAGAATAAACAACAGTCACTCTTTTGTAGATTCATTATCTGACCTTGAGAGAAGATCCAGCCCTTGCTGCAAAACATTCACATACCTTCGGCCAGTGGTGGAACTCTTGGAATTCAGGATTAAACTGTCATTGGTAACTTTACCTAAAATGGGCTAGGGGTTGGGAAGCTGCACCAGTTTAAGGGTACAGAGCAGAGCTTAAGTATGGGTGAGTCAGTTTCCCCACCCAAAGTGAAGTCAAGGAGTAGACTTTATGGATCAGGAATTAGGATGTAAGCTTTGAGCTAAAATGATGATCAAGTAAGTTATAGTCAAAGGCGGCCTTGAGCAGGACGTGCCTCTCATCTCTTGAGGGTGAGGAAGTTCTTTCACAGGTAGTGAGAACTGCCAGAAAAACCAAAAGCTGAGCAATGGGAAGAGTACAGGCCTGCAGCTGCTGTAATTTGCTGAAACATACAAGCACAAATCCAAGGCATGCCCTCATACAAGCCCAGGAAAAAACGTTACAGTTTACTTTTGGAAATGGTGACTATAATGGTAACATGATAGTAAACTGAAGGTCTTTGTATTAGTGGTCATATTAACCTAATAAGGACTCAGCAGGAGTCAACTAACAAAATTTCTCATGTCACACACAATTTTTTGATTTTTACTGAACTCTACTTTTGGTTTTCTATGGGAGAATGTCAAGATGGTGAACATATGACATTTTCCTGCTATTACAAAACTCAACAGAGCTTTAGAGAAAATCAATTGTACTATGATGCCCTTATATTTAATGGGACTATTCTAAGACTGGCTTTGACAAAAAGGAAAACAGTTATACATGTTACACTCCAGGGCTCAGCAACTGACCAATTATTTAGAGATCTTTATGGGAGGAGCACTCCTCCAAATATATCTGGAATCTATTTAAGGTTTTTTTAAGAAACAGAACAAGCAAGGAGAAGAAATTACAATGTGTCAATAACAGACTGGTACATTAGACCCTATTCCTACAGGTTCTGTTCAGTAGTTCATGGCACTTATTATAGTACAGGAACTTGGAGAATGTTTACTTTTCCAGGACACTGAAGGATACATTAAGCTACAGATATTCTAAGTATTAAATGTTACATGGTGCTGAGTTTTAAGGAAGTAATTTTCTGACACTAAATGTTGCCCATTATTGTTCTCAATTTCTTTTTCCTCAACTGTTTAAATGAATCCTAAGGGTGGTTCTTAATAATACTTTTCAAGACAAGAGAGATCAGACAACTCAATAAACTTTTTAAATAATTTTGTTGTAGCCATCTTGAGACCTTGGTCAAAGAAATCAAATACATGTAATAAATCTTAAAGCAGTTCATTGAATAACATATGATTAAGGAAGTAAACCAACTCACAATATGTATTGACATGAGTCTCATACTCACCACTTCACGTTTTTCTACTTCAAACCAACGAGATATTCCAGGTAAACTCTGCACCAAGATCAGTGTGGTTCTCTCTACCCATAGACTCTAAAATATATAAAACCAATTTATTTCCCTACTTGACTCTATATCTTCCTTAATCATTACCACTTTTCTTTATGAACACCTTTACTAAAGTAACAGTATACATCAAAAAAAAAGCACTAACATCCAAATTCCTACTGAAATGTCTATCCCATAAGCCAACGACACTCACTTTTCTCTTTACTTTCTAAGTCTTAGCACTAAGCAGTAATTTCTGCTGATTCTTCACTCCTAAAATTTATTATATGTTGTCCCCAAATCTCCAAAAGTGACTCACGACTGAATTGGCATTTTAATATTTCTTTTCTGAACTAACATCTGAGAAGAACAAGAGTTCAGAATCGGAACAACTTACAGATCACAGAGCATGATGAGCTCCACTCTGTGAAGCCCTGTCTGAGATTCTAGAATGCATAGCTGATGGGATACTCAAATGTACCACTGGTAAACACTTTGTGCAAGTGGTTTGTGAAATGACAAATCAACACACAGAATAGTGCTTACATAATATATATTTATAAGCTGTATAGTTAAAACAAAGCCTAAACTTAAATTAGAAGACAACAGTGCCTCAATTTAGCTAATTTGTTACCCTTATAGTTCTTTCTTCTAAATTTATAACAAAATTATTGTAGGATAACTCTTTTTGTGTCTGAATACCAGAGTATATTCTGCATCAGGATGTGTTTCTAGTGAGTCAGAATTAAAATTACATCAAAAGATTGTGACATTTTTATTAGGAGGAACAGAAGGGATTTACCTATTAGGGAAGGAACTATTGCTTTCCCAGATTACCTGCTTAACAATGTTTTCCCATCTGCCTGAGAAACTTTTCAGAGAACTACTCTGCTCTCTCCACTTCTGCCTTGTATATATCACAGATGCAAAAAACCAAATGAATTTTTTCACTCCTAGTCACATATGCAGCAAGACCTTTGCATCTCCCATATATTTTTGATATTATTTTATTAAAATAAGAAGTGAAATAGTCAAACCTGAGATACCATCTCATCTACAGAATGTTATACCACACTCAGTTGAATAATGCACATACAGATGATGTTTCAATAACGCAGCTGTTGTTGATATTACAAACAAATCCACAGGTCCAGTAGATCAGGAAAGGGCATGATACTTTACCTTGAATTCATTTTCCTTGTCCTTGGTCCCTTTGTGAAATGGCCTGTCATATCGAAATCGCCAGATGTGATTTACTTTGTAAAAGCTCTTGATATTATCAGGAATTCCATCTCTCTGCAAGACCTCCTGGTTTTCTGGAATTGGTGTCACTGCATAAATCTGCAAATCTATATGTAAAGAGTTAAGGCTATCCCACTTTATTCAAATTAGCAAAGTATATTGACTCCTGAAGCATTACAGAAGAAAAAATATTTAAAAAGTGTGTATCATGAAATGACTCTATACTATTAATGGTTTGGAAAAGGAACCAGAGAGATTTTTTGATCATTTGAGATTTCTTTGTACTGTTTTGTTGAAAATTTCATCTTTTTTTTTGAAATAGAGCTACTTATATAGAATAGTACATAAAGTAAAGGGATTTAATTAAATATATTCTTACACACACAATATGTCATGCCATGCTAACACAATGTTGTATTGTAAGAAGTTAAATTACTGTAACTTGAACTGCTACACCATTATCACAGTGGTGATAGTTCTGTAGGTATTTTTAGCTAAGGAAATAATGTCAATAACATATCAAGGAATTTTTAAATAGAACCAAAATTACACAAAGAACTTCCAAACATAATAGAGTGAACTGGGACAAAAGGCAGGGGAATTCTCACCTACCATTTATTTCAGTGGAGGCACCATGTGATTGGAATTGGCTATAGGTGTACCTACATTTTTTAAAAGCATAGAAGATGTAAGTGCAGAGTATGGCTTTGTGATTATATGGATACACTGTGCTTCCGCCTGAAAAATGGTCTCATCTGGCTGATTAGCATGTTGCATAGCAATGGCATGTGGGAACTCATTCAACATTCGCTGCTGGAAGGCCTCCAGCCTTTCATAGTCATGTCCTCGGCAAACAAATTCCTTATTCTGAGCGGAATAAGAAAACAAAAAGCAAGAGCAAGTTATGTGAAAATAATTGGGATCCAAACACATGCTCTTAAATACAGATTTTCCAGGCAATTTTTGCATCATTTTAAGAAGGAAGAAATAAGAAACAAGGCAAGAATAAAAATAAGGCATATAGAAAGAACAGGTTACTTAGAAGAAGGAAATTTTATCATTAAGTTCTGTTTTATTCAAAAGTCTGGAAAAATGGAATAATTACACTTCAAAGTTTAATAAAAATCTGAAGGGAGAAATTGTTCGTAGCGGATCAAAGTATGCAATTAACATGACATGTCAGACTGCATAAAATATGTAACAGAAATAGAACCCAACAAACAGTTAAGACAATGAAATGTGTTGGAAGTCGATTCCATGAGGAACTAAGAAACTTTGGTCTGATGTTATACAATTCTGAAGAAAAACATTGCATAAGAAAATTGTAGAAGGCATTCTATTTGCCTTTTCCTCTAAATGTTTATCAATTATCAGCCTGGAAAATAAATAATGAGCCAGTTTTTACAACATAAAGTAAAAGAATGCTCCTGGCATTGAATTCTGAGAGCTGAGACTTCCATGGGAATTGCTACAAAATAAAAAAACCAAAACAACTATAACAGTATTATTGTTCAACTACAAATTAAAATGTGAAAGCTTTATTATGAAGTTTAGTCTTTATTCCTTCTACAGCAAACACAGCCAGACTTACAAACCGCTTTGTCATAAAAAAATTAAATCAAATGTATTAAGTTTGTCCTTGTTGGTGTTGCAAGCATAAATCTGTGCTGTGCATGTTTAACTTGAAAAGTGCATAAGAAGATGCATAAGCAGTGAAAGACCTAAAGTTTGAAAGTACTGTACTATTGTGCAACTTCTTCCACTACTTTTACTCTATCAGTTGCTATTTAGCAATCTAAACATTAAATGCTTTCTGATTAATATTTTCAAATTGGTTTATACACAAGTTATACCCAGATGACTATTAGGTAATATCAAGAACTACCTTCCCATCAGACTCTTTGAGCACCACTTTTAAAGGGGAGAGTTTCATGCTATATTTACCAGTTAGAAATTGTCATTTTCCCCACCACTAAGGCAAAGACAAAGCAGGCTTAGGCCTCCACCATATAGAGGAGGTTCCTTCATCACTTATTTCAATTACCACAGGAAGAGAAGCTTGGATTATGATTGCAGCTGCTCCATGAATAAGATGGATTCTGTCCTCTTCCCAAGGTGACAGTCAATGCAGCTAAACTACTGCAGACTGTGGAAGAGGGGAATGGTGTAAACACCACTAACATTTTCAAGGGCACTTCAGAAACTTCAGAATTCCATATTAATGATCAAGAGTAATAACTTTATTACTTTTCAGTTTTAGTACATTAATAATAAATGAAATTCAGCATGTGGAATTTCTAAGTCATTAAAAAAAAAGGAACTTGGGAATGTAATTGCTTAAGTGCTAAATTGCTGATGATCCCACCACCAATGGATACTACTTCTGACAGTCTTTCTCTGAGCACCCACCAGCAGAAACAGAACAGGATAAAGGGAACAAACTACCATGAACCACTGGTCTGTGGAACAGTATAGGTGCATGGTTTCCAACATAAATATGAATACTATATTTATGTAGGACTCTAGAAGCCTAGCATTCGTCTTTTCATTAGTCAGGACCTTTTCTTAACCATGAAACATGAGGGTAAAGAATTTCTCACAGGATAAGAACCTGTATATGGTATGAACAAATTTTAACACGGTGAAAGCGATTATGAATGACAGTATTACTCCACTGTGTTTATTTTCACTTCACTTACCCTCAAGAAGAATGGGAACTTTTTCCCATAGAAACCAACTCTGAAAAATTCTGGCTCCAAACGCTGTTGATCCATAATTTTATCATACAAAGATGCTTCCATCATCTGTGTGAGATTGAGAAGAAATGCAATTAGTCTTTTTTGAAAGTGTATTTTTACCAAAAGATATCACAAAAGGGAGTGTCTTTCAGGTCTGGGATACTGGAATTGCAAAATATCTCTGAGCAACAACTAGGACATCCAGAAGTTTCTGAAAGCATCAGATTAAGTAATTATACCTCTTAGGGATCTGAAAGTTTCCAAGATTAAAAAAAGAAATCCTTTAAAAAATGAAGTACCTATATTAAAGGGGTAAAATAGAAAGACAGTTTGAAATATATGACCCAGTAATCTGCTAATCATCCAAACACAGGGCAGTAGTGTGGTCAATTAAATCAGCAAAGTCTAATTTCCATATTCAAGACAGTTTTATCCAAATCATACCAGACTCCAGTGATTTAAGCATCAAACACGAGTTCCTTTAAAATGTCACAATAGCATAATTTTTGATCAACACATATGGTTTTTATTTCACTCAGAACACTGACACAAAGGGATCTTAATGCCAAAGCCCCTTTTTCTGATGATATTTTCAGCAAAGTTTTTAATACTGTGGAAAAAACCCAAACACAGTCTTAGCCCAATTTTAGGTAATGCAGACCTAATATTTATTTAATATGCATATGCAGTTATTTAATATGCATATGATATCAACAGCTGCCTAATCATACTGCTATGAGAAATCCTCACACGTCTGTTTTTGGATTAACATCGGCGGCACAGATACAGTAAAAGGATATTTCAGACACAAAACACATTCAGTAAAATTAATTAAACATGCATAAACTAATCATTTTATCCACATGATGACAGTCAGTTCACTTTTGCAATGGCAGGATTCTGCCATTGACATATCTAAATATACATGGAATGAGCAGATAACAGGGAGTCTTGCCACATAGCTCTGTGTTGAGAATTTTGCATAATGTTGTTAAGCAGCTCTAGATTAAAGGGATTTCACCCAGTCCTAGCAGCAAGCATCCTATATGTACAGGAAATTTTAAAGGGAAGCTGCAATACAAAACTGAATCCATCAGAAGCAGACAAGAGAAGACTGAATAATCTTTAAAATACACTATCTGAAAGAATGAGAAACAACATTTAGAGTTCTAAAATGAAAAAAACAACAGGAAGACTGTAGCAAAAAAGATTCATTTTTACTATATAATATTAAACAGACCATATTTTTAAGCAGTATATTAAAAAAATGTAAAGGTGTACATTGCTTGTGGCAAGGTCTTTGCTTGCAATCACAACTAAAAAGACATGCTGCTGCTCCTAGTGAAGGACTGCACAGAGCACATTCCCTGGATAAACTGTAGAAAACTAATGAAAGTGAATTTGTAGTATTATTTTTATGCACAAGCATGCACACAAAAAGGATGCTATACAAATATTGGAAGAACATTAATTTTATAATAATATAAAGCAACCCAGTCTAGTGGAAGGTGTCTAGCAGAGAGGCTGGAACTAGATGAACTTTAAGGCTTCCAAACCAAACCATTCTATGAAGATAGAATTTTCTCATGTTTCTTTAAAAAGCTCACACTCTTTTTCTATAATCCTTATTGTAGAAAAAAACCCTCAGGGTAAAAAATTAGATTTGCAAACCAAACCTAAGGACCAATCTGTGGTAAATTCAATTTTCAAGGTATTATTTTATAACCTAAATTAAAAAGCTTTTGGATTCCTGATTAATGAAAAGTATTCAAGTACATTACCCTCATCTTGCTGAGGTTTCTGTAGTCATAGTAGCTCTCATACTGTTCTGCAATTTTCCTGCATAAGATAATGCCATTTTCCCAACACTGCAAGCAAGTAAAAGATGTTCAGTAATTCAAAGCAACTGTTTGACTTGTGATTTATTAGTGGTCTGTTCTATCTACACTAAGTCATACTTCTTGTAACTGAAAATATTTGAACAAACTGTCCACTAAACATACTGATAACTTCTGAATAATACCAATGAATTCTTTGAAGAATTAAAAATATATTTAGAGACTTATTTAATAAATTATTCTTTTTGGACTATGTACAAAATGTAAGTCATTGCAAGAGTGATGGACAATTCTTTTGACACTATGTGAGATAGATTCAACACAGGATGGTCTTTACATTTTAAAACTGTATTCTTAACACATCCTCCTTAATGTTTGTAAGTTGGAAAATATGCCATTGCACCAGGTAAGTTAAACTCTATATTATAATTACAGAATTGTTTGAAAAACATGATAATCAACATCCATTTTATTACACCGATTAGGCTTACATGGATTTTACACTAGCTACACAGAATTGCAATGCATTGCTTGTTTGTCGGCAGGACAAATCAGAGCACTAAGTGTATATAAAATTTTAGACTACAAGATAATTGCACTTGCTTAATTCAGAATAGGCATCATTAGCTTTATAAGGCTCATTTTCACTACCTTTAAAATGGGGAGAAATTATATCACCTTTTATAAGTGACACTTTGAAAGTTACAAAGCCAACTGCTACACAAGAGAAAATTATTCTCATATATAAGTGGGGGATTTCTAGGATACAACCACAGGATTAGAAGAAACCTACTGCATCGCTAAGTAATCAGGCAGGGACGAACACTTCCCCTGAAATATAAGAAAAGACTGCAACCCTGGAACTAATATCCTAAAATGAATAAACTACCCTTCCCAGATCCACCCAGTAAAATAGGACTATTTTACCTTTCCCCTATCAAAGTTTTGAATGATGGTCAGATGGAGACACTCCTTACGTTGCCACTCTGTTTGCATGGGGTAGTTGAGAAATTCCCTGAGCGGCCGATCAGACCACTCCAGCAGCTCATCGTACAGCAGGAGTGTGTAGGCAGCCTCTGCAAGACAAATTACAGCATGGCACTTACCAACACCAAACAAATAAAACAGATAAAGTACACAGAGATGTGAATGCTTTTCTTGAGATGCACCTTTTTAATAAGTAATTGATTTATTTTGAGTATTAGGCAGATGGCAGTGCTGGTTTTGGTTTGGGTTTATTATTTGGAATAATAAATTCAGCTTAAAATTTTCACACGCTATTTAAAGTGGAGTCACTGGGACAGTTCTCCTGGAGTCTGACAATACAAAGGAGACAGAAATTAAGCAACCATTATCTGCATCGCCCCAGTCTTCCCTGCTGCTAAGGAGAAACTCTCAATGACACTGCTGTCCGAACAAAGGAACAAGGACTGGAGGATGAAGAACATCAGTAGTGAAAGAGGGAAAAAGACAAGACTGTGGACACAGTCCAAAAGAGATCAGGGCTGGGAGGAAAACAGAGAGGCAGATGTGTGCTTAATAGAATCCACTCCTTCCATAGAGAAATAAATTCCTGATAGCTGAGCCTTACCAGCTGGCCATAACAAGAAATTTAGAAGTGCAATATTTTTCTTTTTTAATTTTTAAAATTTTATTTAGTTTTTGGTTTGGCAGGAATCAAACCTGGTGACACAGAGAGCTGTGTAGTAATCTTTACATCATGGTTGGTAGAAATTATTTGGGAATATAAAAATTATTATTGTTTTTACTTTGATTTCAGGAATTCCTCAGAAACAGTGTACTAAAATAGTATTAAATGAATCTTTTTAGTGGAAAGTCAGACTTTGGCAAATTACAAAACAACAGAATTACTACTGGCTATGACAATTCAATTTGGCTAACTGAGCATATGTATTATTGAATATCAAGTTAGTATTCACAGTTCATGTTTCCACTCACAGGACCACTTTGCATGAGTGAGTCAGTAAAAAGATGGGCCATGTTCTGGAGATGTACTGCACTGGAGAAAGATGTTCCCTACTGGACTTATTTTATTGCAGATTTTATAGGTTGTACATAAGGCAAAAAAATAAAAACAAAGTACTAAAGTACTTTTTGTGCTAAGCCAAGTTTGCCCCAGACAACCATATCCTACTTCTGCCTCTGCCATGAGTTCCCATAAGACAGGTGACTTAAGACAAACTCTACAGTATTTTTTCTAGCAGTAGTGTTCCTCTACACATCCAGCTAAGAACCTGTGGACCAAAAAACATCACTGCAGCAGATATTTGTGGGAGAGAGTGCTTTGAATCCCAGTGCTGTAAAATGCTAAGCATGGTGCAAACTGATGCTGTGCTATGATACATCCCTGCAAGGGAGACTGGCTCGAGTTGCACAGACAACCTTAATTCTAGCATCACACAACTCTCAGGATGCTTGACTGGTAACCACCTTTGTCACAGTTTCAAGATACATTTTTGTACTCAAGACATGAAGCACATCTATATACCAATTTTAAAAATCCATGAAGTTGATAATAACAAATCATTCAAAATCATAAGGAAGCAAAAGGTAGCAGAACATAAGTACATGTTCAGGATAGCTCACCTTGACCTTTCGTTTCTAAACTTGGCATCTAAGTCCTTCACTTCAACAAAATTTTGTCTGCCATAACAACGTTGGTTTTTTTAAAATTATAATAAATCCATATAGAAGGTTTCTAAAATAAGAATGACCATACTGGTTTTAAAGTCTGAAGGGTTCCTACCCAGTATCCTATTTCTGGCAGTGGCCAACATAACAAATAAAATACTGGTACTTCAGGGAGAGGTCTGTAACTACTGACTTGCACCAAAGCACTAAGGAGAGATAAATAGGGTTGACTTATGATGTGGGAAATTCAATTTATACAGGAAATATTCAAAACTAGACATTTCTAAGGTGGATAGGTAAAAAGATAGTCTCATTACAGTTCTCAGGTGACCTAGAGGACACAAGGAATCAGCGCATTTATGTGATTCAGCCTCAAGAGAGGTATATTTATAGCTGTAACTGAGTGCTGTGTAAAGAAAGATTTGAAGTAATGTTTTGTATAAAAATGACTTTTTTTTAAAACAGCATTTTTAGAAACAGTCCAGTAAATCATAGTATGGAAAGGAGAGAAAAATAATTTCATCCCTAGGATGAAACTATGCAGTTAGCGAACTAATGCTGCAACATATAAGAATGCTGCTGAAGTAACAAACTTTTTCCCTAATCCCAAATTCTCTAGATCAGCTGATTTACAAAAGTCTGCGTTGTCTCTGATAAGGCAAGGCAATGGATTACACAAGTCCATTTTCTAATTACAGATCTGAGACAATTCTTCTTTAAGGCTCTCATAGCAAAAAAAACTTTAAAAAAAATATATAATAATAGCAATAAAAATAAAATAAAGTGGTGAAATCTACCACAGCAAAGAATGCAAAAAATCACACATACTGATAAAAAACATATAGGAAATACAACAAAGTCCTGGAAAAAAAAATTGAGCAAAATACTGCTTAAAATCAGAATGGATGGCAAAACAATTAAAAAAATTAGGTTCATATTACAGTTGGAGGTAAACTGGAGACAGAATAGTACCCAGTGCACAAAGGGAACTCCACCCTGCTCAAAGAGTTACTAAGATCTATTATGTAAATGAATAGCTCAGCACAAAAGCCAGCTGTGGCAGAGAGACTTCTTGATAATCAAAACAGTCTTGTGACTCACTACTACCAGGTCACATGAGGAAATTAAAATCTCTCCTTAACATATCCTGCTCTCTAGTCTACATTTAAATCCATGAACTGCAAATGGACTGTGGAAATTCCAAGTGAACAATCTTTCCTATGGATAGCAGAAAAGCATACAATAGTACTGCAAATGTGATAGGTGAAGATTCAGAAAGACATAATGAAATTGCAATACTTGTCACAGGTTTTAGGGTCTCTACCTCATCATGAGTAAGTGATATAGGTCTTCCTTTCTTTTATTTTTTTTTTTAACCTAAAAATGAGGTTCTGAAACACAGCTATGTAGAAACACTTCACCAAATAGCCAGAAGCATTACAGGAAAGGGTATAGACTCAGATACCACTAAATGAACTCATAAAAACTTCCTCTGAACTTTACTCCTTTTGGGTGAAAAATGACCGTATCACACATTTATTGCTAGTGTGTATCAATAGAAGTCATTTACATTCAACATGGCTCAGCAAACAGTAGAGCTGTGGGGCTGAAAAAAGCAGTGTTTTAAGAGACATCAATTAGGCAAGGAAACTCAGCTCTTGCCTGCGTTGGTATATTCTGCACTGAGGATACAGATTTACAGGTTTGCAAAAGACTGCAAACCACAGACCTAAATATCTTTTTCTAGTTTGTATTCGGTTACCTGTGAAGTTTTGTGCTTTCAGATGTAGGTCATAGAGCTTATGAATATAGCGAATATACATCTCTTCCTTGTTCAGTTCAGTCTTGTAAAAATTCTGAAATAAAATTGAATTTTGTAATAAAATGTAGTAGTTAATAAATTTATGATAATGGTTACAAATAAAAGACTTCAAACATAATACTCTATAAACACATGCACAGATTTGATTTCTGAACATATAACTGCTATTTGTTGTTATACGGATAAAATACGGACTGCAATATCATAGGTCTTAGTTCAAAACATTCATTATCTATTTACAAGCCCTAAAGCAAGGTACGAAAAAATTACAGGGAGAGGAGCACAACCGTATAGCACTGTTCACAAGTACTGCCACATTCACAATGGACGTGCAGCTGAAGTCCTCCTGCTAGACATAGTCAGTGTTCAGGATAATCTGCTTTGGTTAATAAAAATCTATAGGCTAGAAGAGTCTAAGCACTGCTTCTTATTAGCAATTAATGATTTCTGTTCTATTATTTGAATCACTATTTTGAACTCTAAGCAGTTTTTCTTCTAACGTACAGTATTCTTATTCTGTGCTGCTGTTTCCTAAATTGAGTTATTATCAAGGAAAAAGGTGGAGGAATACTCTGAAAACATAAAAATAAAAACTTTATAGATAAAATATTTTTTCAACTGATTTGAGAAAATTTAGCATTCGTTGTCTCTCTGTTGTGAGAGAGTATTAAAAATTTCTTTGAAAATTATTAGGATATGAAATCCACCTTAGCCTGTATGAGTCATCAAAAATCCCATTAAAAAGTAATATGGTGTTTTGGGAATTTTAAATATTTTAATTTTCTTTTTGTACAAATCTTGGATGATTTGCTAAAAATAGATTAAAAACTCCTTAGGGATGAAAATAATCCAGGTGCTTTACAGAATTCAGATCATGTTAGATATTTTGACAGCAAGCCAGCTGCCTTATGGCTTCATAGTAAATATCATCTCTATTTAGAGCACTGTTTTTCTACTGAACAAATCCTTTGTTCTCTTATGTATAACTGCTACTTAGAAGTGATACCAAATTGTTTCACTGACGTCAAAAATGCAGAACTACAAGTCAGCTTATTTTGGACTTTTTTCTCTGGCTAAAAATACAGCTTTTCAAAAGATTCACCATGAAAATGGAAACTTTCCAAGGTTAACAGAAGTCAACAAATTTGTCAGTGGAAACTGGCCTAGAATCAAAATGCATCTTGTAAACAAAAATTACATCTTTTTCATACTTATGGTTTAGCACTGTTGGTTTGTTGTAATGATGATAACATGACAACAGGAGGTCTTGAGCAGCATTTGTCTCTTCTACTGGGGAGAGAATAGTCAGCCTGCAGTATTCACAAGATATCCCATATTATAAGCTATAAGAACCAACTTGCATCAGTTATTGGGGAAGAAAAGAAACAAGAGAAACCACGTAAGTTTTGATGGGTTTGGGAGAGGAGGAAAGGCATGTTTGTTTCTATGAACTCAGAGACTAATTAAACTTGGACAGTTCTTTGCTGAAGTTTATCCAGTAGAAAGAGACTTAAAACTGAATAAAGCAGTACTGGAGACCTCTCAGAACCCAGCTATGAAATGCCAAGGAAGACTAACTCCCTACTGTATTGACCTCAGCCTGAAAAAAACAGTCAGTGATTCTAAGCATACTATTATTCTATCAAATTCCACTTAAATTGCAACAAGAAGCAAAGTATCTCCTTTTCAAATGTGTATCTGTATAGTAGAAAATGCTCAACTGAAATCAAAAAGGAAAAGTATTATACAAACCAAAAGGCTAACAGTGCAGCCAATCTTTTTGCCATCCACTTCTCCCATTTTCATGCAGTCCCTAGAGCAGAAAGTAATGAAAGTCAAAAGGAATTATGTTTATCCTCTTACAATGAGGCCCACCTCAGAAAACACATATATTTGACTTGGCAAGCTGACTGAAATGATGGCATATGGGTGAACAGCTGACCCAAGTGGCTAAGGGATTTCATGCCTCCTTTTGTAGTACATTGAATACCCCAGTTATCAAGAAAGTCAATGTTTTCTTTCTGGCTCTGCCATTACTATGAGAACTTTTTTTATCACACAGGGAAAAATAGCCAGTATAACCATGCTGAAATAAAAGAATAACAGGCAGACATCACCACGTAGTCACTAAAAGAAATTTAACATAACTTTAAAACATTCTTGCATACATGAGCTAAACAATTGCCCCAAATACTCTCAAAACTAACAGCACGCCACTGTTTTGAAAGACTGGGAGTCCTAGAGGTTGTAATCCAACTGATCCCTGAAGAGAAATAGCAGTGTCATGCTTCCAGAAATTAAGAGTTCAATCTCTTTGTTGATGAAATAGCTTTCCTTTCAAACCATCAGTGATGATAGCAAGTGGAGTACTAGGTCTCACCACGTGTCCCTATGGAATCAGGGAGAACACCTTACACTTGAGCTCTACAAAGTGCTACAGTTGATGGCAGTAAGAAGGACTAAGCTGAAATCTGAAGCCTTTACACAGGCTCACAGTTGACTGGGAAAATCGCTTTTAGTCTCGCACTCCTGAAAGAGAGTACATGCCTCTCACTGCTCTCTCCTTTGATCATGTGGTACAGTCAGATGCGAGGTGTTCACCCAGAGATCATGTCTGTGTATACATACTTACTGTGCCAGCTGACACTACAACTAAGCATGATTGACATAGTGATAAGAATTTTACATATTGTGTAAAACAACTGTCAGGTGATTAGTACTGAGCTCTGTGTCTTCAGTCAGACTTGAGTCACTAACCTACCGCCAGAAGTTACTACATTCCCTGACAGGAAACTCATACACGCTACTGGATTTTTACACCATGGGGAGACTGCTTGGTTGTTTTCATCGTACCAGTTGCATTTTCCTGTTGACTAAGCAGCTGCTGTCAGAGATCCTGAGTACTTACCGCTGATGTATCCATGTATCCATGTGCAGTCACCGTTTGAGCAAGATAACCGTATTTGTTTCCTAATATTTCTAAGACGACAACCCTACTTCTAAATTGTCATAGTCACTCACCTGTAGTCCAGGAGTCTCTCCATGAGGCGAGTCACAGTGGCAATTAATGAAACGCCACTTTCCCTCCATGTTTCCCGCTCAATTTTCTTCAACAGACTGAAAAAAAAGAAGCCAGAAAAATTTCACTGTTTATTTTTAACTGTTGCTATGACAACCTCTCTCCTTTTACCAGTATCTTAATACCTTAGCAACATCTTTGATAGTTAGATTTTCTTTTACAAACACCCTCCCAAGAAGCACAATTCGCAAACCATGTCTTACCTAGGATAAGGACCAAAAAGTGGAATTCTAGTCCAGGAAGCATTGACAAAACAAATGATTTTTATATTAGCTGCATCAGAATAAAATATATCAAATACCTAATTTTCAGAATATATTAATATCCCAAAGGCTTAACAAAACTCTTCCATAAAATTTATATATTCACTTCATGCCGGTATGTCAGAAAATGCAGAATTTAAAGGTGTTCCTAGAAAAGAATATTCATCAGCTCAATATACCTTCTCAATTTAAAAAAAAAATTTTCCTTCTCTCCTCTCTTCTCTAAAACTTTAGTATGCATGAAATTTAAGAATAGGGGAGGGATTTTAATAAGATGATTCCCCCTCTTCACTTAATATTTCTTTCTGAGAACACACTATCAATGCACATGTACAATTCCATTAGCTTAAAGTGTCATAAGATTCTTTTATTAAAAACTGTTATGCTGAGTTCTTACACCAATGTAAATGCAGATTACACATTGGAGTGGAAAGATTTCAAAATGGTAATGTAAGTGGAGCTGTCAGTAAAACTATACTTAATATAATTCTCTTTATTATTATTCTTAGTATAATTCTGCTACAGGCCTTTGATTTTCACTGCTTAAGTTTATCAATTTATTTATTAATCACTTAGGCATGAATTTCCCATATTTTCTCTATAAGAATAAGCAAGGAAATATTTATAAACAGAGCTGTGTTACTTTTATGCTTTGGTGCAGGAGCTTAAGTGGATGACACGTCCACGGAGATATTTCAGCAGTCTCCCTGAAAATGCACTCAGTTATGGTTTATTTAGAAGCATCTCAAAATTGCCACATCCATATACGTAGAGCTTTTAGAGAGTTGTTATTAGCATCTCTGAACCTTCAGTCTGCAGTGGGCAAGCTGTCAGCTCCACTGACCTTCATCTACCCTGAGCATGCTCAGTCCCTCAAAACTCCTACGTCCAAATATCAAACATGTAACAGCACTAAGGAACTCCTACATGCCAAATGCACGAGCTATACACTCCAGCTCTGCTCCTTACAGATTCAGGGAAGTCACAGATGCAATTCTCCAAACTAATTTGACCTAAACGAAGCTGTGCTCTGCTGGAAGTGAGGAGGAAATACTGATCTTCATCCTGCACCCTTATATGGATCTTAAACTCACTTCTCCTCAGAAGGCATTCAGATGTCTTTCCCTCACAATCAGAGACTGGCTATCTGTCACTGCTAGCAGGCAGATGACAAGGCCATCCTTAACCAGAAAACGCTGAAGCATGAAGCTGGCATCTCTGTTTTCTATACAGAATACATAGGCTACCTTAGTTCACTTTTGAACCCCTTATGTTCCTTCCAATACAAGTTTTTGTGTCTTGTAAGAAATAAGAGTAGAGCCTGTCACATTATTAAACCTTGATTACTGCAGTGATTTTTCCTTTCTACTTCCTTTTAAAAAGGGACATTTCAATCTAGATTCAAC
The DNA here is from genome assembly GCA_013398115.1 of Falcunculus frontatus. NCBI lineage: Eukaryota > Metazoa > Chordata > Aves > Passeriformes > Falcunculus > Falcunculus frontatus. The sequence continues at coordinate 554,841 of VZRV01001123.1, forward strand.
AAAATAATTACCTATTGTTCCTCTAGAAAAAAAATAGAAGTGTGACTTCTCTTTCAAAACGGATGGCTCTTATCTGCATTTGACTTATGCATTTTCTTTCAAGTTGCATTGACATGTTCATTATAAACATACAATTTCCAATAATGGGTTGAGTGGATACATTCAAAGTACTTATTCAAACTGACATCAATATCGTCGGTTGAAAAAATTTATGAATTGCCTTCTGATGCATGTCTCCCTCTCCTCACCACAATGCAAAGAACAAACACTGAGAATGAAAAAGCTACTCAAATGTATCCTCACTAAATGTAGGTAGAATTGAATCCCTGTTCTTACAGATCCCAAAGCATAGCCAAGATTCTTGGCTGTCTTGTACAAAGCACTAAGGGGGTTGAACAACATAAGGAAACAATAACAATGTTTCTGTCTATCCATGCTACTGTAGCCTAACACCTGGGCTCACCTGAACATGCATGGTTTGCTTTGCTTTGTTTGGTGGTGGTGGGTTAATTATTTTTAATCTTGGGTACCCCAAGAGTAAGAGAATGGTGACCCAGAAGACCAAAGTTCTCCAGGGACAAACACCAGGCTTAGAACAATGCTCAGGCTAGCTCAGACATTTAGTAAATTAATTTTGGATGCCTAAACCTCAGAGTTATTCAGAATTTCAGCTCCCAGGCAGCTAATCCTAGAGGTGCCTTAAAACATCTGGATGCCTGTTCTGGAGTACAAAGACCTCACCATAGCCAGAAGTTCCCTGAACGAGTCATAATGGCTCTCAAAAGACTCACTCTAGACAGAGTCTAATGGACTGGGCAGTGGTGAATTCAGTCATGCATTTGGGGAAGAAATTAAGATGACTGAAGACAGCACAGGAAAGGTAGCAGTTATCACTTTTTATGTAACAGCTTCATGGCTAGAGAAATCACCCATAAACTGGCAGAACTCAGTAATAAATGCCTGCCCAGCTGAATGTCAGCTACAATCTCTTCAAAGAGAAGCCTCGTTGCCAGGTCCCCAGCAGAACTCATTAGTCCAGGTTTTGTGCTTCAGTAATGTGGCCACCTAACTTCCAAATCTGAAATGGCTTGTCTTAGGCCAAACTGAAATACAGCTACAAAAGTAGTAAACTGGCAGCATCCATCGGATCCAGAAGAAAGAGCTTCTTGGCTTCTGAGGATTTTATTTTAACCAGCAACTGTTTAATAAAGTAAAATAATTTTTTTCCCTGTGCTAATTAACTTAGGAATTCAATTGCAGTATTACAGTGTAAATGTAGATCAGAACAGCTTTCATACCATAATTACAATAGATACCAATTGCAACATCTAGTTTCTCATGATAACAAAATGTTCACTACTTCATGCTTTGCAGCTCCTTCAAATGACATCAGGAGCTAATCAGTGAATGGTCAAATCCAAGTCCCTAGAAAGACACTGATTCAAAATAAATAGTAGTCACCTTCCCCCTACTTTCTGTCTTTTTATTTATATAGATAATTCCACTGTAGGCAGTAAATTCTAAACACATAGTATTTTAGCTATCTCCAGAGATACTTATAATTTATCCTTGAAAACAGATGTTCAGAGGAAAGATGCAGTGATTGTATCTGGGGAAAAAAAGCAGTTAACGTGGGAGTTAAGAGATTTAAATTCATTTTCCAATTCAGACAAAATAAACAGAAAGCATGACAAAACCTGAAAGTGTCATACCCGCTGCAGTTCCCAGGCTGTATTCAAAGTAGGTGTGTGCATCCCCTTGGCTCCCCGTGATAGCTATCAAAAGTAACCACGCCTAATCTTTAGAAAGTTCAGGTAATATTGTAGCATTTGCTTTCAATCAAGACTAAAAAACCACTGCTTGCTGCAAAACTGTATTACTATTTCAGTTTTTGAGTACCTGCTACATCTCTGCCACTTCAGCCTACACAAGTCTGCTTTCTTGCACTGTGTAAAGACACCCCAATACTGCTGTGTAAAGATCCTCTAATACTGCTTAGTTTAAATTACCCATGGAAGAAATAAAGAAAACCCAAAACCTCAGGCTAACTGACCCCATCTCTTGCAGTCAACTCCCTAAACTGCCCATCCGATTTTCATCATTTTTCTTCACATACTCTAGAACAATATCTCATCCTCCATTTTAGAATTAGTATCTTCTACAGACTCTCCTCTTGAGAAATGGTAATACATATTGTCAAATCAAAGTAAAAAACTAATCATAAATACTATGTTTTTTGTTAGCTGGGAGTACTAGCTGGGAGAACTTGAGCAGTTACTCTGAAATTTCCCAAAGAGTTTAGTTTTAACTTCTGTTATACCATGACAGAAACCACAAGTATACTGATGCTGTGAGACATTTTGCAATTTAAATTACCATGACTATGTCTTCAGTATTTAGATTTACAAAAGGCTCTCAGCATCTTTCACTGTACCATGTTTAACATTCCCCAGCTGAAACCTAACTCAAAACCATAAAAAATTAGGAACTGTGTTTGATACAAATATGCTTTCTTATAGAATTTTAAGTTATTTCAGTGACAGACACACTGATGTATTTTGCATAGGCTTAATTTTATAATTAGAGCTTTTCCTTTAATGACTTAATTTTACAGTTAGAATACTGTATTACTAAAATATTGAAAACATCTTACCTTTTATTATCTTTACTCAGATTATTAAAATGTCGCGAATAATTACAGGAAACTTCTGCTTTAGCATACTGAACTGCTGTTTGCTATTATTCATTCCATTCCATACTATTCTGCCTAATCTCTCTACCCACTTTTGCTTCTAAATAAATATTTAGGAACTTTATTTTTTTAACTCGGTACAATTACAGATTATTATGTGCTTGCTATTTTCAGACACCAAGACCTGAATCTTGTTCTTTAACCAAAGACAAGAGAGCTAAAAATAATACTTAAACAAAGAAGGAATGATTAAGAAACTATAAAAACAGGAAAAAAAATGTATTTAGTAGTACTGAAGAAAACACAGCAGCTTGGAATCTTGAAGAGGAACAGTACATTTCCTACTAAAATAAACACATCAGAAATAAGTGAAATCTTTCACTTTGGTGGAATTGAGCTCTGAGGAACAAGAGACAAAGTCCAGTTAGTTATTTTGTATCTGCACTCTGTGACAATCATTTATTTCAGTCAGGGGAATAATTTATGGGCAACTTTAGGGACTTCAGCATTATCATTTGTTTTTCCTACTAGATTTAAGTGACATGTCATTTATTAAAAAACAATAAAAGCTTAGCCAGTAATTTATAAAAGAAAATTAAAAGAAATAATCTTATCAGAATAAACACAATTGTTTACATCAAACAAGAAATCAACAAGTGACATTACTCAGAGGAGTACCAGTTTGTAGCAATAGAAAATCACTTATTAAATACTTTTTGTTGAATTGTCATGCCTTGTTTTCAAAATGCTCTATCTGAGCTCTACCTGCACCCTATGCAATTAGAAAGCATTTCTTGCTTTCCTGATTTTAAAATTAGTAGGTAGAGAAAGAGAATGTTCTATGATATAACAGATTTAGCCTTTCCCAATTATAGCTGTATTCAGGAAGTACTGCCAGACTTTACAGATGCTATACAACACCATGAAACGTTTTATTCTTCAGATTTTAGGGCAACAAAAAAAAGAAAAGAAAAAATGAGCATCACAACTGATTTAAGAATTACTTCTCTACAATGACATTAGCATCTGATACAACCAACTGAACCCAAGGAATTATAAGATAAACATATTACTCACATACTGTTGAAGAGTTCTCGGTACGTTTCATCACCTTTACCTTCTGACATCAGGCTGTCCAGTTTGTCAATCAGCTTTGCTTCCACCTGCAACATATAAGTGTGGTGTAAACAGCTTCTTTTTCCTTTAATGAGATTAGAGAAAATGGAGGGAAGATCTGGTTTTATATAAGGGACTTTGCTAAATGCATATTTTAGAATTATTGGTCAATCATGTGATAAGTCACTTCATCTCTCTGAAGCTGTTATCATTCCCGAGGTTTGTGGGGCTTTCTTTTTTTTTTCAGTGGGTTTTCTTTTTTTTAATCACATGTCCAGGGTACTAATTTAAATTGAGCAACGTGACTTTAAAACTACAGGCTGAGTAGCATTTGCTGCTGCTAAGGCAGCTATCTATTTATGGAGTCAGAGGAAAAGCACACAGCCCAAATAAATTGCCTGAATTCTCACTGCAAGGCTGTAAGCACAAGCTATTTTCTTAGACTTAAGTAAAAATACCATCTTTTCTGACCTGCACCTCATTCTTTATAATTTAATATTCATAAATGCCTGCACTGTTCAGAATACTTGGGAGCTCAGACTCTCCCAACCCTCTTACCTGACACTGTATTTCACTAGAAATCAAATTTGCTGGACTTAGATATTAGCTATCAAAGAAACTTGGTGGTTAAGAAAATCAGGTGGTTAATGACTCTTCCAAGCATGTTTTCAAGTGTACTGATTGTAAAAAAATATAGAGCTGATGCTACACTGTGTATTTATGTTTCAAACCTCCTTTTTAACAGTAATGTATTAACAATCACAAATCTAGGGGGAGAAACCAAGCTGTTGTATTATCTCATTACAGAATACATCTACTACAATTTACACTTAAACCCAAACTGAAAACACAGAGAAGCAGAACAAGTGGATTTCTTTCTTTCTCACTCCTTGTTAACATTTCTGTGGTAATTTTTAACAATAAGCATATATAGTGAAAAGCTACCTACTTACATTACATGCACTCTTCTGTTCTTAGTAGTTTGGTTTGTGTTTTGGATGCAGCTCCCACCCTAAGCATTATGATTGCCTGGGAGTAATTAAAATGCTTTTACTTTCCTTCATTTTGAAGCATCAGGAAGGAGAGCACTGAGAATGGTTTGAGGCAGTCTGAAAGAACTGAGTGGGAGCTGTGGGAGCAGATGGCACTCTTGGTCGCTCCTTCCTAGCCCATTAAGAAAGTGTTTGTGCAACAAGAATACTTGGATCTTTACTGAAGAAGAACATCTGATCTTTTTCCATAGTAACCAGAAGGGAAGCTGGTTGAATCCTGTCTAACCAGAAGTCTGTACTACTGTAAAGCAGAGGTCAAAAACCACCACAACAACCTTGTTGAAAAGAGCTCAAGGTTTGTTCTTCACTTCAGCAGGCCATGGATTTTATCCCTCATCTTGCATAATTAACATGATAGTATTAGCTGGAGAATCTTACTAGCCTTGCAAAGAGTAAAAAGGGAAAACCCTTGTAATCCCTCTCCAGCTGCAGAGCTGTGGATACCTTCTCCACCCTGAACCACCAATAGAACTCCAGGTGCAAGTCCACTAGGACTCTATGAAATGCTTGATATTCAGTCTTGTTTTATAAACAGCTTCACACAAAGTACCTGCTTAAAGTTGCCACTTCGCCTTTGCTCCCAATCCATCATGTCATGGAAAATAGGAATCATTACATTCCTCAGGTCTGGCTGAGGGATCAGGGTCACTTCCAGGAAGGGGCCAATCAGTGCTGGAATAAAGTGAAGCTTGTGTTCCCCTAAAATGAAAATGAACATAAACTTGAATGTGAATTGGGTGTCCTGTGAGTTATCAAGCAATCCAAATGCTATCTGAAGAATGAAAAAGTAGCATTCTAAATGTCTATAGATTTTTTTTTTAATCACATGTCCATCACAGCACAGGCTATTTCTTAAGCCCAAAAAGTGAAAGCTATAAACAATACAAGAATACAAGGCCAACATAATTTATCAGATTTTATTATGCAATACTGAGTTCAGAAGTGACAGTGGGTTAGCCGTATGCAAAGATAATCCTCCAGCAAAATAACATAGACAGACAAAGCACTCTCTAGGCATTTCATTTCTATTTCACAGGAATAATATGGTTTCTAAGCTTGACACCCTTGTGTTTACAAAATGGTTAACTGTCTGATATTCTGTGCTCATCAGAAAGAAATAAGTTCTCTGATTTTTACCTATCTTTAGTTTTGCAAGTATAGAAATGGAAATATGCGTTTCAATTGCAGGAAAAGGAAGATATGACTCAGCTGTTCTTAAAACAACTTGCTTGAAAATCAATGCTAAAACATCTTCTACTATCTCACCACATTTCACTTAACAGAAAATTAAGTTCTTGTCAGAAAAGCTAGAAAGGGCATACAGTAAACACTGACCATTCAGTTTCAGTTTTCCACAAGTAAGACTTCAGATATCCTCAAATTTAAGGGATTATGAATCAGGATGCTTTGTTTTTCCAAGCTAGGAATTAATTTACGTTCAGCCTACCTCTGGATATTCCAGTGGGCATTCTCCCCTGCTTGCTGCTCTGTTCAGCATCTGAGTTTGTGCAAAGGGAAACAAGAACTCCCTTTTCTGGAAACACCCTAGAATGCTTATCCATATGAAAGCAAGGTGACTGTACAAGGATCAAGGCTTACAATGACTCTTATTGCTACAAGAATTGTAAAATTCTGACTAGCATAACACCAATTAAAATAAATATCCTGACTACAGTATTAATTGGGCACAGTATCAAATGAGCTCCACACTGTGTCCCACAAAACTCATGAAAGGCATCATTTGCCTGCATCTCAAGTTTCCATTCAGCAGAAAACAACACGCGTGGGGCGGTGATGCACACTAAGCTGTGCGTGCAGGAATGAGATGGGACCTGGGAGTGGATCCTTGATATACCAGTTTTTAAATACCCATAATGTATCCACAGAATTTAGAGGGATGTCTTAGTGAGTAAGCAATACTAAATATTGTAAATAAGTAAATATGCTACTTATCAGACGTTAACAAGATATCAATAAGAAAATATTTCTTATTTTGAACATATCTCTCTCTAGTACAGGCTGATCTGAAAGACCAGTTTTTTGCAACTACATTATCTTTCTGGGGAACAGATTGATAGAACTGAAATGACAGTATCTCAGAAATCACATCATCAGCAATCTCATCATCAGATGACAGTTGCTATATCTTTAACAAACCCTCTGATGAAATGAATATTGAATAACTGAAATATAAAGATGACAAACAGTGTCCGAATCTTCTACTCACTTTTTATTTTTTTCCCAAACAACATTCAACTGCATTTCTCTGACACTCATACTTTCAAACAGTTTGCAGAGTTATTGCTTAAAAATATAAATGTGTTCCTAAGTTAATATTCAAGCATGTATTTTTTCCGTGTTGTCCAATATGCCATTTATACTTTAGTCACTGACTTGTTTATGCCTTTATATTTCAGTGCAACTAAGACTTCAGAGAAGACTTGATGCAAATCCAGCATCTCAGGAGAGCTTCAGAATTAAGACATGTCTTGTCCTTAAACTATTTGACAACAGGACTAAAAATAAGAATGTAAGTATATTTCAAGGCATAATAATTCTGCCCAAAAAGAGTAGCACTCTCTTTCTTAATTTTATCTGCTGGTATTTTCTCAGTTCCCTGTGAAAAAATAGGGATAGGTCAGATACAGTATCAAGGCTTAGAAAGCTGAGTTTAGCTATAAAGAAGGAACTACAGATGACAAGCTTTTTCCTGAACTTGAATCAAGACTTCATGTCTTGAACGTAATTATCAACAACTCCTCTATCACTGGGAAGTATATATAATAGGTGAAGAACTAATAATTTGCTTTCATTTTATGAGTTACTGATGATGTGTTTAATCACTTACCTAAATTTTGCCACATACTGAAGATTTCACATCCCATTGTTACCCGCATGTCACCGTATCTGCAGTGTATTAAAAAATAAAGCAAGAAAGTGAAAGATAATTTAAGAAAATCAAGTTCATACGCCATTCTGTGACATTACTAAAGGAAATGTCTCATTTGTAGTCCACAAAAAACAACTCTGAAAGTGCTGGTTTCTCCCAAGTTTCTGGTCTTTTGATTTTACCCAGCTAAAACTGGATTCCTAAACCGAGGTTTATTTGAAATATTGTCAAAATGCTACACATCAGTAACACAGCTGTGAAGCAAGACCTATTTTTTGCTGTAACATGCTCCAGTTCTCTCTCTTTGAGAACAAATAGTTTTGCTCTAACTTAAAGAAACACACTTAATTCATAGAGACAATAGTGCAGTGCCTGGCAGAAACACCTGAACAAGTGTGAGTTGATTTATGCATTAACTGGCAATGAGTGGCTGTTTTGCTCCCAGTGTCTGAACCACTTCAGGCAACCATATGAAGGCTATTGGCTCTGAAGACCCGTGCAAAGGGCCAGAACCACCTCTTGTTCTAGTCAGTGGACATACCGATACATTTTTCTTTTGGTGGGCCCTCTTGCAACCTCCAGTGTCTTGCATTTTGAGAAATTTTAAATCTGTTACAGTTTTCTACAAGCTGATAGCAATACTTACTTTTCTAAAACCTTTTTCTTCTTGGAAGGTGTGAACATCTCCAGTTGCAGACATAACTGGTTTATAAAAATGACAGCAAGAAAAAAGTAGGAATCCCATATCTACAATAAGCATATAGCGTGTGGTTATTTCATTTTCTCAGTACCACAATTTATGACCACTCAAGATGCAAAATTTCAAATCACAGCCCTTGTTTCAGTCTCAACTAATAAATTACTCAAACTGCTTTTGGCCAAATTTTTTTGACTCCAAATATACTTTTCAACAACACCAAAATGTTCAGCAGAAATACATCTATTTACATATCCTACATCTCTAAATATAAAAGTTTCAAAGTTACAGATGGGGTTTTTCCATCCCTCCAAATAAGAAAGCCTTATTTTTGGAAACTTTCTTTTGGGTATATTTAAACAGAAAACTACAAAAATTAAGCCTTTAAGTCCAAGATGAGAAAAATTCTGACACCTCAAAAGCTATCACATAACAGGACTAACATTCTCTGTCCATCACACTTTATAATACTATGTGCAAGTCTCACTTGCCGCAGCCTTCACTGGACAAAACCAAAGCCAGGTTTTGTTAACGTATTGCAAATATACAGATGTTCTGGGCTCATGCTTTATGAATTAGATGCTGAATATCCTACTTATAAGACTTAGAGATAAAATTAAAGATAAAATGAAACAGTAATTATTATAACAACTCAATTATAGATGCTCCACGACAAGAAGCATAGAGGGAGCCCTATTACAGATCCTGCAGTTCAGCAGGACAGCAATAACATTGCTACTCAAGCTTAAGGAACATAGAGACCTTGTTCTACAGGCAATTCTTTTATCAGTTTTAGCCTCTGAACTTATGGAAATTCATAAAGAATAGGCTTCCTCGAGTTCAGTTAAGTAGATAAATCTGCATTCCTGCCAATCTATCTAACAGGAGTCCGGATTTTCAGAGAAGCATCCACAACCCTGATGGAAGTCAACAGGAGCTCGCTGTCTTCTCTAGGAAGGAAATTCTGCACTTATCATGATGCACCAATTGAACTAACATCTCTTGGTTGGGCAGAATATTCATTCAGGTTTGTTTCCATGGAAATGTGTCCTTTCAGACACATTCCTAGATCTTCTCACCTGAATCCTAAAAGTATAATCTGTAATTCACAGTTTATCATAAATGCAATATCTCACTATATGAGGTACTCACTAACATCTTTAACTACACTCACCATGAAGCGTCATAATTTTCTAATTTTAATTATACAGAATGTTAATTGGTCTTGAGAGAAATTACAAAAATATAAATCTGCATTTTACATAAATCTGCACTGATTAAAAAAATGAAATATTTTTTCTTTCTGTAATAAATAAAAAATAACAGCTAAATAATATCAATAGTTTTTATGATCCAAAAAATTGCAATGCAAAAATCCTAAATAAGTAGTCTAATAAAGAAACTCAAATAACAAAATGAAAAATAACATGAAATTTAAAAAAACCTCACAGCACCCATTTTTAAGATAGTCCTGTATTTAAGAAAAAAAATCTCGGAGTGCTTGAATTTACTGATGTAGTACATGTTCTAGCTGTTTAGATGCTGGAACTAAGTTTAATAACCACCAAGCCACAGGATGATGCAGCAGCTATTGCATCTATCATTTACTCTACCTTGTAATCAAAGTTTTCATTTAAGAAGTTTTTACGAAGAGCATCCGAAAGGTACAAGACTGTAGTAATGATCACACTGGGAAGAAAAGAATGAAAAAGACAGGAGTTTTCATTAAGTGGAAATTCATGTTTAATAATCAAAGACAATTTTTCAATGAAGAAACAGACATAGCATGTCTGGTGGCATTAAATACTACATTTTCAACAAATCATATAAATACCTGACTTAACAGCACCTATTGACAGAAAACATGCACATTAAGATAAATAAGGTGTGCTGTAAGAATGTGCACTGAAAACAGACATTCTATGTAGAAGAATATAACTGATCAAGACCAGTCACTTTGCTTTGTTCTGCAAATAATCACGACATCCGATTTATTACACACCTGGTCTTAATAGTGTTAATACACACAGTTGTACAATTTGTTTTCAGCTTTCTTGGTACTGAAAGTATGTACATATAGACTGTAAATATAAAATATCTAGTAAATACCAATATTCAACACTGACACCCCTATGGACAAAAAGTCTTTTTAATGACAACAGATAAATGCCAAACTGCATGAGCTCTGAGAGAAGGATCTGCTTCTAAAGATCTCTATGCTGTATGTTGTAAATAGTCATACATTACCCTACAATTACACCTGCCTGAATTATAATGATCTATCTTAAATAAATATATATGACCAAGATCCTTTCACAGTGGCTGTCACCAAAGGTCAATGATGGTTTTGTTTATTGTAGCAACCAACTTTGGTAATCTACAGAAATAGATCATTCTTTGAGATTATTTAATACACCTAATTTCAATGATTCAAACCTTACACTAACCTCTGTAGCATTCTTGTCTGCCAACATATTTAATCAAACTAAAAATCCATATAAAGCATTAAATTCTTGTTGAAAATAGTCAGAAGTGAATACTTACAGAGAGAAAAAAAGATAAACACAGAATGACCTTTTTGCTGTTATGCATTTCACAACAATCAACTGTTTAAAGATCTTCTGAGAAAAAGGTTATATCTACACATTTCATTTAATTACAATCTATTATTAATACATTTAGCTCTTCTTTGAACATAGTTCTTGACCTGCATGCTCTTACATAGCTAAAATTTCTTTCCCTTTCTATACTTTGGACTTCATTTTTTCTACTATTTTTTGGAATGCATTCAAGACAAAAAAAATTGTTAAGTATAATAACAGCAATATATATATTTCAAGGTTATATTTTTCATTTTTACAACACTGGAGAATTAGATGTTAGCCAACCCACCTAGGAGATAAACTATATTTTTCTTCTGGCACTTTTGACAGTTTTCACGTTTATAAATAAAAAATGGCTATGTATAATTTAACATAATAGTAGTTCAAATGTCTGCTTCCATCCTTCTACTTTTACTGTTCCTGCCAAACTTTACCTTCTTGTTTGATGCGCCTGAAAACCTGTAACAGCCAGTTCTGAGACTGTTTTTAGAATAGTGCTTGAGTCTCAAGTTTCATTTATTCCTATTCCATTGCTCAAGTGTCATTTCCATATTCTTTTCTCGACAATTACACTGTAACTTTTCTATCCAAGTAGTGTTCCATGCTTAGCACTCATCTGGAAGTTAATCTCACTTTTTCACCAATGGAGAGTTACAGCCTGTGTACAGCACTTGCTGTTGCAGCATGGAACACAAAGTGAAACGTTAGCAAAATGCAGTACAAAGTTAATAATCGAGGCATGGATCAGAACAGAGCCCTGTCATTCTTGTTGTTGTGCATGATTTAATTTAAAGCCCATATGCTTCACAAAATGGAAATAGTTTGTATATTTCAGGAGGACATTCTGATAGAATAAGTCAGTTAATCAGAATTATTGCTATGTTAAATTTCCACCTAAGTCCAAAGTAATAAATCCCTGAAAAAGTGTATGCAAGAGAAAATTCCACAAGATCCATATCCATACTGCCAAGTTTACATTACATAGTTCTATTTATGTCTGGGACAATTCCTTTCTTGCTACATTCCTTCCACGGCAGGTGAAACTGAAGAGAAAGATCTGCTTCAACTCTTATGAGGAGGTAAATAAAGTAGACATCTTAAATGCAACTTTTAGAATATTTTTTGAAGACTTTTCCTGACATAATAGAATAATTGCAATGCAAGTGTTTCTTCCTATAGGGAACTTAGCTCAGGTTTCATTTATTTGGAAAGACAAAGATATGATACGGATCAGTTGATAAAATGTGGGTCTCTAACATGAGAGGCTATGTTGTAGATAAAAAAACCTCAAAACACCAGATGCAACACACAAGGTTGAAGACATTGTTTTTAACCCACAATCTGTTATTCTGAATCTAAAATCAGGTAGAAGAGAAAACAAGCTAAGGGTGGGGATGCTTATATACAAAAAAAGCGAAAATGCACAAAACAGAGGCAGCAGCCAGAAGACAGCTGCCTGATCTGGTACAGTATTCACATTCCAAGCTGATTCCCAGCCAGCGATTTCCAACCAACAACAACAACATTCATCTGAAATCCATCTGAGTATCAAACTATAAACTACTGAATTTGTGACAAGACTTGCTTTTCTTCCTCTTACCACCTGCCACATATCTGTTCAGAATGCCTGTTTTACAGGAGAAAAACCTCTGCTTTCAGATACTAAGTTATGCTGGACTCATACACAGGATGCCAACCCAATGTCTGGTAAGGCCATTGTTGATGGAGTGGCTTTCCCATCAAATTTTCAGAGCACACCTTTCTGCAACAAGCTGTTTGAAAAATCCAGAAGTACAACAACTGTTTACTGCCTGGGCTATGCTCTGGTGACTTGGCTTTTGCCTGGGCAGCCAGTGGTAGAAAACAAAAGCTTTCCTTTTCCACACTGATACAGGACAAATGTATAACATTAGCTTCTCATTCCCTCCTTTGCTATTTCAGAGTGAAATATTCCCAAACACAGAGGTAATTTAACAGGAAAAAATTTTCTTTCATATTTCATAAATAAATGAAATAAACCTTGAATCACATATATGTGTCTGTATCTATTGTTAAATGTTTATGAGCTTATTTATACATGCGTGCCTATGTATACATATGTTTTTGTGAAGGACTGAATGCCAGGTTCAGTTGCTAGCAACATTTTGTATTACATAAAAGCAAAAATGTTGTTAGCAACACTACATATTACATAAAAGCAAGAATTTTTGTTCATTGTAGGAGTCTCAGACTCCCACACCATGGGAGATAACAGGATTCTTCAGAGCAGCCATAATGATGACACGAATGCTGATCTGATGTCTTCCTTTACTGCGTATTCCATTTGAGTTAATTTTATAACAATAATAGTAATAATAGTAATAGTAATAATAATAGTAATAATAACATATTTCAGCCATTACTGAATTTGATAACCAAAAGGATTCTTTACTTAAAGTCCTTATGCCCAACTGTCAGTAGATACATTTGAAATTTCAGTGTAAACGACATATTATGTAAACCTTACTTTACAGATCAATTATTTTACTATAAATAATACTATTCACACACCTATTTTGTATGCTTATGATATTCAAATTGAGGATTGGATGACCTAGTATCTTTACCTTTAAGCAGAATGCTGGAATGATTTACATAGTTAATTACACAGAGATCTTGAAAATTAAAGCTTCTTGCATACCAAGAGCAAGAGAAAATTAGTTCTTTGTTCAATAATACGTAAGCATAGTATGTTATGAATATCAAACATTTGCTCAATGAGTAATTGAGACTCCTTTGCTCTCCAAGTCCCTCCTCAACTGTTAATAACACAACATACCTGAAGTTCAGTTGAGTCTGTTAACTGCTCTCAAATGATGCCAGGCAATTAAAGTATTAGACAAGCCATTCTTTCCCTAACCTTAAGATAACTGAAGCCAGTGACCATTACACAGTGATTTCCAGTTGAGACTGTGAAGGTCTTCTCCAGAAGCTTCAATTTTAGTCAGGCATATTTTGCTATAAAATTTAGTATTTCTCTCTGGTGCTAGGCAACTGATTCAGACATCCTCCTATATTATGTGGTGCTCCTTTGCAGTTACAAGTAGAAGCTAGATACTACCTAGTTGATGTAGAAAGAAAGTCTACTCCTAGAATGAAAGAAATTAAAATTATATTTTCCGTAGTATACATAAAGCCATATTTGTCACTCAGTAGTAACATCCATGTTAGAAATATTAAATGACCATAAGCAATTATTTTGCTTTCCTGCATGCATGCTGATTAGTTCACAACAGATATTACATGGTTATGAAGCTTTAGTTATTTCTGTCTCATTGCTCAACTGTTAGAAGCTAAGGATGTTTTTGCATGTTCTCCTTCCATTACAGAATACAATTCAAAAAATCTATTTCTCTGCTTTAGTGCTAAGTTTGCCTTTTTTAAATGTTACTTTATTTCTCAAATTTTAGAAGTCAATTGGCAGTTTATAATGCTAGCCATTAATACTTTCACACATTGGGCATCGGAACATTAAGAACTATAGATGACTATGTGTCATCATGAAACATCTTAGTTTCTGGGCAGTTACAGGTTTGCCTTCTTCAGCTCATAGTATCTTCTGGTTTTGGTGGGCTTTTTTTAATTTCCCAGACAGCATCCAAGTATCAGATGCTACATAATTACTGAAAACACTGCAACTAGAAAGAAAACAAAACCCTAGGAGCCAGGGGGCAGCAATATTTTTGTATGTAAATATTATATAGTGTAAGAATTATGGCATTTTAAGACTCAGAAATATTTCAGGTAATTGCAGGTCTGAATACATAAGTAAGAGAAAAAAAGTAATTTCTCCCCAGGGAAAAGCTTGTTACTTTATTATATCCTCACTAAGACTTATTTGTTCACTAGGCTCAGACCAAATCTCTCTTCATGTAAATATCAGACAGTTTGAGTTTTTACACCACTCTAGGGATAGGGAGAGAAAACCAGTGCTGCCGTTGATGTGACTGCAGTGATGGGTGAAGCTCCCATGACACACACACTGCCTTCAGCTGAGCTACAGTCTCTCGAGTGAAAGGCCAGACAGGTGAGAAGGCGGCCATCAGAGACAGGAAATACAGCACTTGGTTTATTCCTGGGAAGCAGAAGTTTGAAAAGACCCAGACTGTTACTGGATCACGTAATTCTGCTCTTAAAAAGATGGGCTAGACATTCTAGCTTTTTCTTTTAGACATGAATGGAGCAGAGAGTTGAAAAAGTTTTGTCTTCAGTTCTGAAGAATCTCAGATCCCTGGAAGTACTCTGGCTGATCAAGTGAAGCTCAAGAAGAACAGCTCACTTCTCTCTCTGGGGCAGGTAGTGCCCTAATTTCACATCCTGCCTCAAGGCTCCTTCCTTTGCCTTTAAAGATTCTGGGTTGGAACAATTCTAGCAATGCTACGACTCTATGCTTCTGAACGCCTTGAGAAGCTGAAGGAAGGCAGTCACTGCCACTGCAGTGAGGGACACGAGGCAAAGGAAGAAGCTCCCATTCAGAAACAGCTCTAGAAGAACTAGTTCTCTGCAGCTGAGGAGAGAACAGAAGCAGATCTTCCTTTCTGCTGCCTCAAAAAGTAACAGAATAGGAACATAGGAATAATGAGGCTTCAGCCTTCACCACACATTTAAGCACACCTGGTCAACCCCCTATTTCATAGCAAAACTAGCACTTCTTCCACATAGGAACAAATTCCTAGCCAAGTAATTATTAAAAGCTGAATTGGTAAAGATGTGCTTATAAACCCACTTGCTGGCAGAAGTGCTTATGCAATTGTGTGCTATCAGGATCAGTTAGCTGGTCTGAGGAGCTCCTCGTGGCCAATTCCCACCAGTAGTTATTGTCAGCTTCCACCTATCTTCTTTGCCTGACAGAACTGGGCATAGAATCACCTCCTAGATGGTCAGAAGCAACATGACATGGATTAAAAAAGGGAGATGTGTGATGGTTACTAAAATACTGGTGAAGAAAAGTGCTCCTTTTGCAGAACTTTCTATCATCTGAACATCACCAGCCATGTAACACGTGAAGGTCGCTCCTAAACCTTAGTTCTGTACATGTCAGCTGTTGCAAAGCCATCTGCCAAACCAGCTGTTACTGGAATATATAACAATTTCTTAGGTTATTTATTTTGTCTAAAAGTTCCTATGTTTTTTTCTTCTTTCTTGTGTTTTACAGTTTATTTCTTAAGCATGGTTACCAGATACAGGCTGGTATCAGTCATACCTTATTTAATATACACAGAAACAAATGATTATATCCATTCTTTAATTAGTAACTTTTTTTTTTCTGGAATTCAAACTTGGCAAGATTAGCAACACTTAGGTAATAAAATTAATATAAAATGTTAATTTTTTTCAAGTCATGACAAAGTTTGAATACTCTTATGCTTGCATATCCACACGCACACGTAACAAATACAGATCATAAACACAAGTGTTGTTAAATTTAATTGTACCAATAAGACTGCTACTAGTAGTATGTACAGCACAATGAATTTAAATTCTCCTTGAAGCCAGCAGGCACAATGCAGACTAAAACTGAATTTCAATCAGGCATTGCAATACATATCATGAAAGTTTAAGTCAATCCTACATTCTGGATTCCTAGGTCTGCCCAACACAACACCCCTCCTCTGCTGACACTGATATTTGTGTGACTGTGATGATCATTCAGCTGGTTTATCTAATCTAAAGCTAAGACTGCAAAAAGGATAAGTGGTGATAGAGGTGAAATAAAACTTAATAGTTTCAGACCTGTCATAATTACTTCTTAGAAATGCTGGGAACCTGTTTCTTTAAAAATAAGGTCTGAGCAGAGCAAGAGTGGCTGATGGGCAGGTTCCATCTGAACATCTCACTAAGCAGTGCTTAGCACTTTATGTGACTGTTGCCTGTGCTGTGCCTCATTTCCTGATTTGAGATTTTTAATTCATGATTTTTCTGACAATCACTAAATGAGCAAACATACAAAAACATTAACGATATTACAGTTGATAATTTCTTCTTGAGAGCAAACAGATCTTTACCAACTCAGAATTTCAAGAAACAGATTTGAAAAGAAGTTCCTTAGAGACTTGTCATTTTTTACTTGGAAAACAAAGCTGTTGATGCTTTGCAGCTTTATTCTGTAAAAGTGTTCTGAGTTTCCAGTTATATGTGCTTACTAAAATTCAGAACAGAAAGACGTACAAATTATATTATAAATTTGTAGTATAAAATAAGTCCAGAGATTTGAAATCTTAAATTAAAAAAAGAAAAAACCGCAGCCAGCATTATAAAAAATACATTGAATTTTTATTACATACATCATATACAACTTTATTTTTATTGTGATCTGTGAATACTACTCGTACTTTTTAATAACATTAAAAATGCCTTACTTGTTTGCAACCAAACGCATCACTGTCCAATCTTTTGGAAACATCTCTGGTCGTATTAGTATCCGAAATACTGTGAAAATCTGCAGCAGGAAATCCTTTGGAAAGAAAAGAAGTAGTCATATGTCTTTGCTGCTTTAAAAAGAGCAGTGAGGTTTAAAAATATTTTAATCAGATAGAAGAAAATCACTATAGAAGTAGAAGAATTGCACTTATTTTCACCATAGATACACCTCAGAATGCTTTTTTTATTACTTCCCAAGAATTTTCAAATAGTGATTTAATCCTTTCTTCTTAAAATGACGAAGGTAATATAATGTGCCATTTGACTGACAGCAATGCATAAAAGAAATGTCAAAGATGCATTTGGTTTCCACCCATACACTTCCACAAACGCGATGTCGAGAACAATTTGCAAATCAAAAAAGCACTTTACAAACACCAGAGAGTTCAGAATATCTCCTTAATCATGCCAGGCTTTCATCACTTTCGAGATTTATTCTAAAAGTGGCATTATTTGGTGGGATAGAGAGAGAGTGTAAGGACAATTTTATCACTGAATTGACAAAGATCAGTGACTCCAGCAGAGATGCCCAGGCCCAAAACTGGTAGTGCAGCTGGTTGGCTGTGTGCAGGTCACTTAACCATTCTGCCTCATTTGCTGGATCCAAAAAAACAGTCAACACCTGTGAGCTACTTTGAATGTAGAAAGCACTGCTCGAAAGCTTTCAGCATTATCATCTCCTATGTCATTTAGCTCACTAATAAATAACTAAACTATTCCTCTCAGCACATGGGGTTTTTTTAGGTTTTTTTTTTCACAAGTAAAACTAACAACAAAGGACCATCTTGAGTACTGCCAGTATTCTTTTAGTATGAAAATTGAGCTTTTGACAACACGAAGAGCATGAGGCAAGTGATATAAACACATCTAACAGAATCAGTGCAGTGCCTGACCTTGAAATGTTTGGTATTCATTCTGCCCACATCACTTGTAGAGAGTTACTCCAATACATCAGATGAGACAAAGATACAAATAATTTTGAACACCAAAATACATTCTCAAATGCATTTATCAAAGTGTAGATGACAAGCATTGCACAACAGATGTCTTTCATTAGAGAATCACTGTAAAGGGGGATGAATACAGGCACTGGGTAAGGCAGATGAGATCCCCATACCCACCCACCAGAGAAGATTACATAAGAGACAACCTGTTTTCTGAGCAAGATGCCAAAAAATTATCTGTATTAAGGAGTATAAACAATACTCACAGCAGATAACATACTGTCTGAATGCATGTGACCAGCTTTACAGATAAACAAGTACCTACCTCTACGAGCAACACATTCATTCCAGGCCATTTTTCTATAGCTTTGCACCTTGTACTTAAGTGCCTTTTTATTTTGCAGAGGTTACCTTCCTTCCCTGCAGTAATCCTACAGCTCTGTGCCATAATCCCATTAATATGTCAATGTCTTGAATGTTGCTGTATATTGCCTCACAATTATGTCCCAAATTCTTCCATATTCCGTTTTTATCCTGTCTGTTGTCCAGACACAATACATGTTGCTACCTTTGGGGATTTAACCAGCAGACTGCTGAGCTGAAGAGGCCAAATGGCTGTTATTGGGAAACCACAAAAACCATGCAGTGGTTTGAAGATTTAAAACCCGAGGGCTGTGTAAGGTATAAACTTGGAGCCTTTGAGACAGCTTGTTCAAAAGTCATTAGGAATAACAGAAAGGAAGATCATATGTACTTCATTTCTTTTGGTAACTAGGCTAGAATCAGAATACATCTTTTATTCTGCGCAAACTTTAAAGCAAAGCAAATGTAGACACTGCCATTAAATTTTGAATCATTAATACCACGCTAATTATTTCTAATTTTCACAGAAAAAATAGAAAATCGTGTCATCAATGTAGTGATATTAGATGCAAAACATAGATTTAGTAACAGATTTTAGCATTTAAAAAACATTTTTGCCGGCAGTATAACTGAACTAACATTTGGTTGGTTGAGTACAGATAGAATTAATGTCTCATATGTCTTCTATCTTAAGAGACAAAAAGGAAGTGATTTTGTCCTTTTACATACTCTAAATACCATTTCTTAATATTCCTACCTAGTGTGCAAAAGGTCTAGTACTATCTGTAAGATAATACTATATAGTACTATAAGGTTTAGTACTAATCCACACCACTTAATTTCACACCTGAAGGATGGGATGCCACCCAGAGGGACCTGGACAAGCTCAAGAAGTGGCCTGGTAGGACTGTCATGAGTTTTAACAGGACCAAGTGCAAGGTGCTGCAGCTGGGTCAGGCCAACCCTCTGTATCAACACAGGCTGGGGGATGAACAGATCCAGAGCAGCCCTGCCAAGAAGGGCTTGGGGTGCGTGAGAGGCTGGACATGAGCAGGCCAAGTGCCCTCCAGCCCAGAAAGCCAATTGTATCCTGGGCTGCAGCAAAAGCAGCGTGGCCAGCCGGTCAAGGGAGGGGATTCTGCCCCACTGCTATTTAAAAGGGCATATAGTGACAGGACAAGGAGGATTGGCTTCCAACTGAAAGAGGGTAAGTTTAGCTTAAATATTAGGAAAAAAGTCTTTACTGTGAGGATAGTAAGGCACCAGGACAGATTGCCCACAGACACTGTAGAAGCCCCATCCCTAGAAGTGCTCAAGGCCAGTCTGGATGGATCACTGAGCAACATGGTCTAGTGGAAGGTGTCCCTGCCTGGTCTTTAAGCTTCCTTCCAACCCAATCCATTCTATGATTCTATGATTAAATAATATAATATCACAGTTCGGTTTTCTTTGAGCAGCAATATTTGTTCAATGAATTTTTCAAACTGTGATTAAGTGAGAAGCACAGCCTTCCGAAGGACTGAAAACCATCTATTCATTTAACCAAAAACTGACCTGGAATTTCTTTGCACATTTCTCAGTATGCATGTAAAATCCTCTGCAAAGCAGATCAGACACTTCACTGGATCTCTTGGGGTACATCTATAAAGCATTCTAGTTTGGGTCAACAGTTCCACTTTGAAGCTAATTGCTTGATGTTCCATTGCTCTGATTCATGCTGCAGGGTTATCAGGCTACTTGCTATAAGATTTTGTAGAGCATCCAGAGTGCCAGATGCCAGTAAGAAAGAGGATGACTTCACAGTGAGCTGTCACTTCCTGGGTAACTCATCAGTCCCTTGGCCAGCTCCTTTCCCAGATTGTCTTTGCTTCACTGCTTTCTTAATCTACATCAGAAGCCACCTAAATGAGTGACTTTAGAACTATCCCTCTGCCCCAGCACTCATCCTTTTAGAAGTCCCTCATGTGAGTGGATGTCCCTGCACAGCAGGTGAAGGATGGTGGCTAGAACTGAGCTTCTCCACCAGAGACACTCCCCATGCCTACGGACCTCAGCCTGTGTCCCAGGGGCCATTAGAGAACAGTGGAATAAATTGCATTTGGTATTAGGGTTTGGCACCCACCTTACCCCATTCAGGCTCCTCGAGCTGGAAGAGAGGGATGACAGAATTAGTAAGGTTTACACCCAACCCTATGAAATATTATCTGTTCCTTCATCAAATCTCTATTCTGTCACATTATGTAGGGTACACTGCCAATGAATAAAAACTAGGCCTTCTGGTAGGTGCTTACGTGTTTTGTCTTCTTTTAACCTATTAATTAAAAACCTCACACATATTGATCAAAGACACCTTGCTGTGGTCAAAGCTGCATTGTTCTAATATATACTGGTTTTTGCATTCACTTTCCCACTGATCCCCTCCTATTTATAACTTCCACTGTTACCTTTTGTCATAAATTATATTTGAGCTTTTTCACAGCAGCCAATATCTGCCTACAAAGGTACCTCTGTTCTATAAACTGCTGTAAAAGATATTTACTAGTAGTAGAAAGCATTTTGCGGTAAGCAAAAAGAGCATACCTTTAAAACAATAGAAAAAGATAAAAGGAAGCATTTAAAAGTACTGTCTTGTTAAAGTCAGGGTTTCAAAAAGTGAGTGAAGTATAGTGCCTGGTTCTACCACTCAGCCATGAAACCCCTGTCAGCTCTTTTATACTTCATTTGCATGTTTTCAAATATAAAATGTTTTTCCTATCTTCTGCTTGGAGTGGAAAAAACCTCTCTTAAAAAACTGACAAAACAGTCAATTACTTAAGGTAAATATATTTACAAAATAGAGGGAATATTTCCATAAGCAACCACTTGTTTAAGGCATCACTCAGATGCATGTCATATAAATATGTGTACATGTCATTCCTTCAAAGTCTCCATTTTGCTTTTCTTTGTTTAACAAGCTGGAAACAGCCTTTAGTAAGTTTGGTATAGACTGCTAAAAAAAAAAAAAAGAACTGCAAAACCTTCTTTCTTTTTTTGCAAGTACTTTCATGAGTGAATTTTTGATCAGAGAAGTGGTTTGGTGAGGGTATTTTTATTAACTGTATCACAAATGCTCTGCAAACATACATTCATGCAAGTACTGACATAGACAACTTGAGAATTAGTCTGGAAGAAAGATGAAATGTCACGTGGTACCAGTGCCTAGTCATTCAGTATAGACGGTCTGTTGGTGCTGTTGGTTCAACCCGCGACAGATGGTTAATTATAACCAGAGGTAGCTAAAGCAAAAAACAGAGCACAAAGCAGTTCAACGGCCTAGGTTACACTCAGGTAAGTCCCTTGTAAACCTTCTGTCAGATCTGTAACTCGTAATGGGGCTTCAGGAAGACCCAACTCAATTTGATACCACTGACTGGGGCAAAATGAGGAGTCAGAAACACGGCAAGCTGATGGTAATTACCACTGAAATTTAAATCCCAACTAGCCACTAGATTAACTAAGGCTACTATTTCAGCTTCTAAAGCATCTCATGAAAAAAAGAAGTCTTATCACTGATATTTACACCTTTTGAATTTTCATTTATCCATACTGATATAATTTCTGAAGATATCTTAAAGCAAAGAAAATTCCACACTTGGTAATCAAAGCAGAAAAGTAAAAAGAGAAGTGGCAAGATGGTTCAGATAGCCTAGTCATACACAATCACCTCGTGATTAACAGCAGTGTTGGTCTCACACACTCGCTCTCATCTTTCCCTCTTGCTCTCAGTGATATTTGATATTTCCAAGTGAGGGGAAAAAACAATATATTATTTAAGATTCAGAAGAGAAGGAATGCTGCATTAACGATGATCAGACTTCTGCCACTGAATCACTGGTGGAGCTGATGCTGATTCAGTGAGATCTGAATGGAAATAACAAACTCTGGACTTGAGTTCTTAAGACCTCTGTTTTGATAGCTGATGGCACCAGCTACAGCTGCTTTCCATATGTCTCTGTGTAATAGTAGGGTATGTGCGTGGGGGGAATGTAAATGTGTCAAATCAAACACCATTCAAGCATTAATTCCAGAGATTTTTCATATTCTAGAAGGAAGAAAAGTCTGAATAAACTCAACACTGTATTTCACAGATACATCAAACAGAAATAAAGCCTGAGACCTCTAGGAATACCTTGTCAGAACTCAAACAAAAGGGACAATATTTCCACTAAAAAATACCTAGGTTCCACAATATTTATGAAAAATTGCCTAAGGATAGCAACTATTCTAGGTGAAAACAGATGCTGTATTGCTCATATAAAAATCGTTCACCCTATACAACTCCTAGGTAGTGCTCTTGATTCATGATAACTTCTTAGCAGCATTTTCTATCTGTCAAGTTCTATATGACCATCTCACTCAAAGAAAAGGCACTCACAAATGGTATGCTCTCTTCAGCTCTAAGCAGCTGTCAGGAATTGAAGTAAATCTGAAATTGCACCATGACTAGACTCCCCTTTTCAGGGACATACTTCAGTTTATCAAATGGTAATTAAGGCATAACATCTAAAATATATTATCACATGAGGACAGGATTACTGGCTGAATAATGTACATAAATGATTACTCAAGTTTTTTTGTGCGGATCAAATTTGGTACTATGTATGTTTTTCAGGGTCCAAGCAGAGTGGAAATCTTGGTGTACATCTTTATGCAGGAAATATTAACCTTTAAAAAAATTTTTAATCCTGCTCCTCCCCCAAAAAGGAATTAAAAATGTTGTATCTCCACAAACCCAGTAACTCAATTAATAAAACTGATAGAAGTTGCCTTAAAAGAGCTCCGCAGCTACTGTTTTCTATGATCGAAATGAGCAGACATTTTAAGTCTGACACATCCTCCTGCCAATGGACGTGCTGCACAGCTAAAAAAATGAAGGTTATTTGATTATGCATTTCTCAAGCTGCATGTTTGCTATTGCCATACATAACTTAATGAATGAAAAAAATAAGCAAGTATAATAAGCCAAACATAAAAATCCCCAGTTGCCTGACAGGAAGAATCAAACAAGCAGTGTAACCTTAGACTGACACCATCTTTAAAACAGGTTTGGAGACTAAGTTCATGGCTTTAAACCAATTATATTGTTCCCTCCATCCATGTTCTCTCTGCTGTTATTGTAGAAGCAATACCAATAGGAGTGGATCCGAGCTCCCAAGAAAAGCTGTGCAATAGTTAGCTAATCTGTGAAACACATTGCATTTAAATAGTGAAGTAATTCATCAAAGGACAGGGATATCTTAGAGGGAGATAAATCAAAAACAGAAATAGAAAGGCCTAAAGAAGTGGAAACAGAATTCTGTTACTCACCCTCAGATCTTCCTTTGTGTTGAAGCTATCAAGAAGCTGTTGATAATGTCTATCAGTCATTTGTCGCAAGAGTGACAATAAACAGGAGACAAATTCCCCCTGTTTGGATAAGCCAAGAGGAGAAATATTATAATGTTTTCTGCACTTGAGCCTAAACTGTTATATTACAAGCACTTCAAAATAATTAACAAATGCAAGGGAAATTAATCTACAATTAGGCTTCAAGCTCCACATTTTGTGAAAATACATTGATTGCATTTCCTTCCCATTTAAGGAAATATTTTTTCCCTAAATTGAGTTTACTTGCTTGGAAAAATCAATTTTAAATCGATCCAGCAGGGCTAAACCAGTAAAATTTTAATTTGTGATTTGTTTTCCTTGTATCTGTTTTTAAACAAATTACTTAGATTGCTAAAATTACAACCTCTTTAGTCAACTCAGTTTTGAAACAAATATAAACAAACATATTTTGCAACAATTCCGGGAAGAATGCTATTGTTTTCCTTTAGGGAATAAATTAATGGAGTTAGCTGGGAATTTTTCAAAACATTTTGAAAAAACCAAGATTTGTCAAAAAGAAAACTCATTTGTAGGACTGAACAAACTTTGAAAACATTTTTATCAGAAATTTCTTTGGGCTTACAGAAGAATTTCTCATTGAAAGAGCAGACAACTGCACTGGGTACCTCCAGCGAGCAGCCAAACAACCAAGATATTACAGGAAGGAACAGGTTCTCCCATTCACCCTTTCTTGTCTGCTTATTCACAATCGGAATGGAAAGAAATACTGAATGGTATCAGTCAGGTCTAACTGTGGAATGGATGAGGACAGGAAAGACTCAAAGGTCTGGTTTGCACCCCAGTGCTTAGAAAGAACAATTCTGAAATCTTAGGAGCTTGCTAAACAATGGGAAATATATTTCTGGCCTGCACCAGGAATGGAGAATGAGACTGGGAGAACAGACAGGTGATAACAGTACTTTAAAATGGTGGCTTTCATTAGTTTGCCAAGCCAAAATTTGGGAAGATTTCTCTCCATCTTTCACTAAAAACAGAAAATAAGATTAAAAAGAAGAAGTATGTTTTCACAGGAGTGGCTGTTCTGGATTTTACATCGGAAGGCCTAATTAATTTGTGATTATGCCTAGTGTACTTGACCACGTGTGAGGTGATGGCTTTCTCTGGCAACATGGTGATAAAATAATAATAAGATTCTACACTGAAGTAACAATTCTAAATTTATTACCTTCCTTTATTTTACAGTGAACATAGCATTCATAGAAACATAGAATCACAATATCAAAACAATATCCTAAGGCTATGAAATCTCTTAATATTCATGCTCTGGGCATAAACATAAAGGTTACAGCTGCTGTCTTGTAAATATCTGTACACCCAATTGCTAGCTTAAGTGAGAAAATTCCTTTCCTGCCTAGGTATTTTAAGCAGTCCATTTTAGTCACCTTTCTTCTACGTTCCCACATTTGTTTCAGCTTATATAGTAGTATATTAAAAATCACAACCTGTTATAAAGAGCTGTACTATTATACTTGACAGACAGATTAGCGTTATAAAAGTATCAACTTTGGATAATTGTTAACTGACTTCTAAATCTGAGCTTTTAATTTGAATGTAGGTAGCTATATGGGCTGGTTTTTAAAATAGCAATGCACATTGAGCTTCATTTGTTGAACTCAACATAAAAATGTATGTTGTAGGATTTCTGCCAGTGTTGGCCACAGATCAACTTTCAAATCATGCACAAAAGCAAATTCCACACACAGAACAACCTTGATAAAAAACATTTAGGGTCCAATTCCAGTGTCAAAAGTCAAGCCAAGCAGTATACTAAAATCACTTAGGCAGATTCCTTAAGTAATTTTCTGTGTCTTATTTAAGGAGCACAATTATTAAAAAACATGGAGCTTTCAATTAAATTGCAGTTCATTTAGGTTCTGAGGGACTGAGCTTTCAAGATCTGAAATAGATTAAAGTTCACTTCAATTGGACTGCTTTCTGCCAACTCTTTATATGCAAATACATTTTTTTTCTTAAGGAAGTCCAAAGGTCTAATTTAGTGACAAACTAAAGCAGAAATTTCACCGCTGCATTAAATTCTGGGTTTGTCAATGTAACGTCTGTAACACTGACACCCTGAAGCCATGTCATGCTCAGTTTAAAACATCACACCCTTCTTGCAGGTTACCATCTAACAAGACTGCTCACTGAAAATTAAATGGTATCCAGGTATCAAAGCTACCTGAGATGAAAGAAATGGCTGACTCATGGCAGCACAAAGCCCAGTGCTGCCCGACTTGATTTTTGGTGCTGTTTCTTTGTGAAGAAAAACAGTGACACATGGGCCTGGGAGATCACACTGAGATGGGTTTGGGACTACTTCCACAAGGAAGACTGTCTTGTTCAAAACTGCGACAGAATTTTATCAAATGCGCTCCCATGGTGCATCCCACAAAGAATTTTTTATGACACATGCAGTTTGAAATAATGGTAACATACTGGAACAGACTCTACTGCTGTACTTACATTGAGTACTTTATCATACATGCTCTACAAATAGTTCCAAGAATCTGGCTCCATGTGCTGCCAGAAGCCCATACTGCATGATATTTCTACATAAATGTATATAATTGCCTTATGCTGTACTGTGAGTCACTTCCACATTAAGTATTCTTTGGGAGCCTGCAGTGACAATAACATGGCTTTTCTGATGCATAAAAGAAAAGTTTGCAATTTGAAAGCACTTTCAGAGTTTAATTTTTTTGATGGTGCAAAAGAATTAGTCTGTCATGGTGTTTAATGAAAACTTAATCTGCAAGCAAGGGGATATCTTATAAGAAACAAACAAGATCAGAGCTTTGCTACACTGGCAGTCTAACACTATCACCCTTTCTTCAGCTTAGATTTTCTTGTGGTGGCCTGATATGCCACACAGCATACATTTGTAATTTTGCAATTTAAAGAAAAAAAAACCCAAACTCCTAGATGCATATTGCTGTGGAATCACAGTGATTAAAGCATGATGTTATTTTATTACAGAGCTTGGGTAGCTCCATAAAACACTCCATATACAGTTTGCTCTCTGAGTGTCTAAAGGAAAAAAGAACACAAGCAAAAAAACCCCAACACATTTTTTTCCGCAGCTATTAAATGCTTTTGAAATGTTTGATCGCAGAGGAAATTCTGGTTTGAAAAGCAACCACCTATTCATTAACAAAAACTGTTACAGCGTAAAAACTGGGCAATTAATTAATAAACCAAATGTATAATGAGATGGTAAATCACTCAGCATAGTATGTTTTCTGCACAAAATGCTAACCCCTCACATCTTATTGGGGTCACATCCCTGACGATATTAGAAACAATTTGCTCTGGAAAAGCAAAGTGAAAATCTTGCTGCCAACAAAGCAAAATAACACTTCATTTTATTTGATCAATGCTCATCACAGACTTTTCTGTAAATGGCTTTATTTCAACCTTCTCATTTCAATGAGTTGTTATAGCAGGTTCACCAAAACATCATTTGCTAATCTTCTAAATCTATCCTGTATGCTCAGCTTCATGTGATAGAAACAAAGCTCAGATGCTCAGCCCAGAGAATAACAAAAAGCCTCTCAAGTAATAAATTTAGATTAGTACAAGTTATCACAGATTCTGCTGGCATCTTTAAAGTTCTTTCATCATGAAAAGATGTATGCATTTTAGGAGCTGTTATTGAGTGATACTCTTCTATTTTCAGGAATTCAAACTTAAATAAAGTTTCAGAAAGCTATTACATTGCAATAGTACTGAAATAATTACTAACCTGAAAGTCTCAAAAGAAGTGTTATCTCTTGGGCTTGTTTTTTGCTTTGTTTTGTTTTTTTTGGTCACAATCTATAAATACTTAATGAAAAAAAATATTATTTCCACTAAAAATGAGTAGAATGCAGGAAGGTTTTCATTGTCCTCATCACTCTCTCTTTCATACACAAACTCTTAACATTGTGAATTATAACATAAAGACAACATATTCACAAGTCTAGTAGTCCAACCAGAGACAACTGTGACCTATTTCACCGCAGGAAACTTACAGTCACATCTTGAAACTGGAGGCG
This sequence comes from Falcunculus frontatus, assembly GCA_013398115.1. Lineage (NCBI taxonomy): Eukaryota > Metazoa > Chordata > Aves > Passeriformes > Falcunculus > Falcunculus frontatus. The sequence goes on from VZRV01001123.1 coordinate 583,118, forward strand.
CATAGCAGAGCCTGACGGTTGTGGTCGGCTGGTGATTTCTAGTATGGTCCTTAATAAAATATCTAGCAGACTGTTTACAATCACATCAATTTCTTCCAGGACTGATTTTTCCTTAAATAATAAATAAAACATTTTAGATTTTATAAAAGAAATATGACCACATGCATAATTCCTTTGATGTAGTTTTAGAAACAAATTACACTTTCACTATGAATGCTACATTCAAGAAACAAGGACTGTTCTCTAATTCAGGTGTTGTTTAATTCTCTTCATTTTTCCTTAACAGTTTTCCACTATTTACATCCCAGAGAACAGTTACAGGGATGACTTTGAATATGTAAGTCTTCATCAAATTAGCATAGCTCTATTTTCAATTGACGTTTAAGAGAAAGCAGTAAATAATATACAAAAACTTTTCGGGCAAGATTTTTATAGGTAACACCCATATATCTTATGGGGAAATTGCCAAGAAAGGCTTAGAATCCAAAAGGCAGAATCCTGTTTTACACTTTGAGACTATCCCCAGAAACAAGCAGATGGTGCTCAGCCTTCAGGACCTGCTTCACCAGTAAGGACCAGCTATGTTGCTTCCCAGCAGCTGAGTAGCACAAACAAATTAGTCATTTATGTAAGCCTGCAACTGCTTGTACACAACATCAATAAAATGGAATCAAAACGTTCTCTGCCAAAACAGACCATGAATACCTCAGTTACCAGCACGAAAACACTTGATAAAGTCAAGTTGTAGTTACTCCTCCTTTTTAGTTCAGATGGAAATATGTCTTCCCTGCTTCAAGACTGTTTTAAGTCTCAACCGCATCAGAAATCACCATCTTAATCTGAGCAATTTTATCCATTATTTAAAATGACACTTCTTCACAGAAAGAAACACTTAATAATCAAATGCACACAATCAAGCTAAAACTCAACTGACAAACGAATAGATCAACTTTGCTGACACTGAGGTGTAGGAGTGATTTTGGTTTTTTGTTTTAATTTTGCTTCCCAGACATCCTAAAGCACAGGATTTGCAACAAAACTCAAAATTCCTTTTTGGACTTATGTTGAGTCTGCAGTCGGGCCATGTTCTCTGTCACTTCACCTAGCATCAAAGAACTGTTAACTTGGCTACTAATGAAAACAGATAGTACATAGTGTATTTAGGAACTGTATCCACTATGAGGACCCTTCTCTTTACTTCTACAAACTACTTTTAAAATGACCAGCAGCCTCAATTTTCAAAGCTGCCTTACTGCAAATTCACTTGTTCCCTCAATCTCTAGATTATCTTGATTAAAATGGAAGAACTGAAATTCTGCACTGATGTACAAAAAAACATGTAAAGTCATCAAGTTGTTAATAGTCTCAATTACTCAAAGACTACTAAAAATAGTAGCTGCATATCCTGAACATTCAGACAGTTATATGTAGATATCCACTTGTAATTGCGTATGTCTCTGGCTTGGTGACTCCAAATGGAAGATCTCCAGAAATTCAGACCAGGCATGTAAGCCTTTCTCCGGAGCCCAAAACCACAGCTCTGCTTCAGTATCTATCACTTTATCTTGTGATGAGATTTTCTACTAATCCAGGAGCAGCTGGAATGAACATGTTACAGTGCCAAAGCTGCAAGCCACATACGTATCAAATCACTGATGGAGCAACTTTCATTGCTGATAGCGGTATGAAATGAAGAAGCACATAAAAAGGAGTTCTCACTAACGCATTACAAGGTAATGTATGCTGGCCTTGACATGCACGTATTGCACTAATTAGAGGCAATGACTGCTTTTAATTGTCTTATATCCTGTTGTCTGTCAGAACCATTACCACCTTCCCATTTGCAATACACCCATCTGAGCAAGCTCCCATATGCAGCTTTCACAGATTAATTCACAAATACAAACATCAGAAATTGGCCATAAAGTTTATCAACTAACGACCAAGTGCAACCCCCCTTGCAACACTCATATCAATCTCTTTACCTATATCAGTTCCCTAAGGATATACAACCCACAACAGAAAATGCCCCTAAAAGAAAGTAGACATTTCTTTCTTTCCAACACAACACTGAAGAAGCGTAAAAGCTTGTCAGAACACTATAAGATACAATTCAAATACTCTTGCATGGAAAGAAAAGGACCAAGAAAAAATCAAAATGACATGTTTATGCAGATTCATTACACAGAGAACTCTTTAAAATGCTCTTGGGCAAGGTCCAGCTTGTGTCATTAAATGTCACTGAGCCATATAAAGAAGTTCAAGTGGATGTGAGTTGGTGTTTACTCACTGAGCTGTTCTTCTTGATGAGGCAAAATATGTTGCTAAGGATACGGGCACACATTATAAGGTCCTTCTGCTCTTGTAAATGCATGCAGAGATGATGTAAAACTACTGGAAGAAGAATGCATCGAGAATCTGGAAAAAATGAAAGATTTCATGAATAGGAGCTTCTCATAGAGTTATTTAATTTTAATACGTATATAAAATGTATCTTCAGTCCAAAACTATTTCTGATAACCAGAAGCTTTAACTTGCTTTAACCAACATTTTTGATAAGCAGAAGCTTTTGCTTCACAATCATAAGCAAATGTTTGAAGAGTAAACAATATGCTGAAAATCACTATGTCATATCATGGATGGAGAAAAACACCACTGGGTGGAATATATTACATGTAAAAGAAAATTTTAAGTATTTATTGAACTGTCATCCAAAAAGAAAAAGAAAAAGTAGAACAGAAATACTTGTATTCAAAACAATGAGAAATTATGCTCTAGTGTTCCTGCCATGTGACAGGATCCATTTATAAGCCAAGGTTACAACAGACCTCATCTGGAACTTATGTTATTCTACAAAGGAGTCCTACTTTACAGGCTAGCAGCAGTATTTTCAGATTTCTTTCAGAATTTTCACTTTTCCAGATTCGTCACTCCTACTGAGTATGAGCAACTTAGACTATTGGTGTCTACATAAAATAATTTGCCTTTCCACTATTTCATTTTATAAATACAGCTCTTTGGTGCTATTTTCAGTCCTGAATGCTCTGAAAATTATGCAAGAACATCATTAACATGCTACTTATTTCTGCTTCTTTTTATTACAATTAAAGACAATATTAAATGGGAAGAATCCTAATACTCATACTCGTGATAAGACTTTAAACACCTATTCACAACATGATAAATGGGAAGGATTTTACCTGTTTTCATTTTGTTGTTGTTTTAAAATCTTTTCCATAATTAAGAAATTATATTCTCATAGAAATGTACTTGAATAATTTCCTCTATTAAAATTTTAATGATTATAATCTGCATTATAGAAATATATTCACCTACTCAGTTCCTTTATTCATTAATGCAATTGTGTCCTAAAAATTGATTGGTCTAGCTGGAAAATTACTCCTTTAAAATAATTTTGCCAACCAGGTATTGTTTGTGGATTATGCTTTCTATAAACACCTTTTTTCCCCCTCAATTATTTCCCCTATTTTTTCCATGAGGGAGAAGAAGATATATTTATGCTGAGATTTCATTTGTTTAATGTTTCTTTTGCTCACTGAGATACAGCACTAATCTTGTTATGCTTTACTATTCCTTTGTTTTCATTGTCTAGTCAACTGTATAACACAAGACGAATCATACGGACAAGCTGATTTGTACACACTATTTAAGTATATTATTATTTTTGAAATAAAAGCTTGCCTGCTCTTTTTAAATGGGTGTTTCATGCTTATTATTTATTCTGGTGTTCCTTTGCATCTTTCTAATAAAGAAAATAATAAACAAAGACTGTATGACAGTAGGCAAAAGACCATCAATAAGTCAAAAACCAGTGGTACAGAAACCCAATACTGGGCAATAAACAGCCTCTCTCCAGTGACTGGCTTATTTCTGCAACTGCCTCAGTAGGTTTTCATCATGACTGGCCTGAGAGTTCCTATCTGCCTGTAGCATCACAAATGGAGGGAATTTTCTCAATGAAAACAAGGCAGCATTTTCTCTACCTCAGAACCAGAAGCTTAGCCAAGTGTTGTCCCAGGTATTCTGAGATGTCAATTGAGCACAGCTGCCACTGACCCATCCACTGCAAGACTTCTAGGGTCAAAAGGAAAACAGGCAGCGAAACGGCAAGTGTGCAGACCTGTGGTTAGGAAAGTGCCACCTTCTGATCCCCACTGCTAAATCTGTGTATTGAGTCCTGCTGGATGAAGAAACAGAGCTAATGCCTTCAGTTGAAGCAATAAAGCAGGACTTTTATATTTGTATAAAAAAGACTTAACCCCTAGATTACAGGGGATGGCTCCTTTTCCCTGCTTTCTCTTAGGCCTTACACGTATTGAATTCTTGACTATCTGGCAATTCATCATCAAGAGACAAGATGAAGGGTCCACTGTGTAAACCAGCCTGTGATTCTGTGGTTGGGGTACTTTCCAGGCAGGCAGGTGATAGAAAGCTCAATCCTATCACTACTCAATTCCACAACTATCACAGAGCAATAGCAATAGTAGCTCTTTCACACATTTCATGTATGAGCATTATTGTTTGGGCCACAGGTGCTCTCTTGCAGCTACAACTCAAATGCCTCAGTCCAGAAGGCGAGAAGAAACTAGGAGCAGCCCTGTACCAAGGTGTTTCTTCTAGGTTAAGTCTAAATAGCTTCCTGATGAGCCCACACAGCATTTGGTATCTTACCTGAGGTGCCCTCTACTGTGTGCACTGCTTACACATAAGTGCAGCATCATGAATTCCATTTTGAAGAACAAAAATCTACATATAGCAACACCTAACTTGTAAATAGCCAACTCTTATACACGATGTGGCCTGAGGCATCTCAGGCAAAACTGAGAATCCTCATTCAACTGTTTCAAGCATCCCATTTTTCCAAAAGCTTCACAAAACGATCAGAAACACTGTTTTATCAGACCAAATGGATTAGCAAAAAGTATCTTACAATGACTTGCAACTATACACGGGAGGCAATAGTGCCAGTTATTGAAACAACCATCACATATAACATAGCTTTAGATACATTCCTTGTAAGACCAGAATCTAAATACCCCTCTGTCTTGATCTGTTTAGGTGGAGAGATGTAGTGGTATTACAGAAGAGGTGCGCTGGCTCATTCATCTCCGATGCAAACCAAGGACTAGGGGAGAAAGTTTGGAAAATATTTGTCTCAGATTACTCTTTTTCTTACTAATTGTCAGCTGCAATGTCAGCCATTGGATATAGAAAAATTAATGAGCACAAGGAATGATGTAATAATCAGAACTCTGAGCCATCAGTCACTGTCCTATTTAATTTTTCTTCTATGCAGGAAGTGAAATTACCTGACTGTTTAAAATGCTAATACTTGCCCTTTACAAATATTATACAGAAAGAAAAGAAGAAAATCTTGACAGAGCTTTTCAAGTATGTCCTTGGCATAATTAGAAAGAGGGCAATCTTAGACTCTGGGCAATCCTTGCAACTATCCTATGCAACATTAACATTTAATACATAGCACATCTTTCCTCCTTAATTTCCATATAGTGGTAAAGCATCTGCAGAGACATACTTTCTTCAGTATATTCCAAAGATTACTTTTAGAAAGATAATATTCATTTCAATTACTATATCTGAACAGATGGTCAAAGTTTCAGTCTGCTTGAAAAAATTGAATCTTTTAAACAAATAAACAGCATTCTCCTTGAAAAGTAAGAAACAAGGAAGTTGCTCTTGGCTTTGGTAGTTTTACTTGACCTATTCAATTTATGGATCCTTGTTTGGATCCATAAGTTTTAAGTCCAGTTTGAAATACTGGACTTAAGGATGGCAGGAGAAGAAAATGCTTAAGCCAAAAAAGCAGCTATCAGTGCAATTCCAAACCCAAACAATATATGCCTGTTCTGTGGCTGCATGGACACGTCACTGTTCTCAGAACAGTTCGTAGGGAAACTAATGCAAAACTTGCAGAGAGGAACTGTTCTCAGTTGAAAGAAAAAAATTGCCAGTAGTACAGAAGGAAAACACAGGCATGGCTCAGAAAGTCCTCCTGTGGCCTAAAAATAAGACGTTGATCAAAAGCATAATTTGCAAAGACTGAATTTTTGTATGCAATATGCATCTATCTATACCCCCACAGGTGTGTGTAGAAGCACGCACACACAAACAATGCCAAAGAACAGTACATTGCTGTGGCAGGCAAATTAAGCAATACTAATTAATCTGAAAAAGATCATGGAGCTCTTGAAAGTAGTACTACGGATCGATGTGTAAAACCATTATGTTTTGAAAAGATTTACTCTTTTTTCAAACTTGTGTTAATACATAAGTTTAATGCATTTAAATACATAAAGTTTAATGCATTTTAAGTAAACTGAATTCAAGATTTGTATCAACACTTTCAATAACGATAAGCTTTTTGCATTTTTATAGCAATCAATTAGCTTGCAGTGATTACTGAGATATCTTACAAGTCTCATTAATGAGAAGATTTGAGTCTTTTGACAAACAATGGAATAAGAGGGAAATCCTAACACCTAGCTTCTAGAATTAAGCCTCCTTACCAGTTAATGGTATCATTTCCTGAACTTGCTAATTATTGTTTTTCATTCCCATAGGAAGTCTAACATATAACAAGATATTTTACACAAGGCAGTTCAAAGACATTAAATTATTCTTACTGATTGTGTCAGGTATTTGTCTCCTAATGACTACTGAAACATAAAGTTTCCTACATGCACATTCTCCTGTAATATACAGAATGCAATTCTTAGATGAACTCATTTACAAAGACAGAATGAGGGAAGCAGGCAATCTCAGAAAGAAAACAAATAGATAATCATGTCTCTAATCCATTAACTGTGTGATTCTGTGTAATTAAGGAAAAAAATAATAAAAAAGAAAATGAATAAGTTCTATAAAAAGTAATCATATTAAAATTAACATATGAAACCTTGGGATTTTTCCTAGCTTCATAACATAACTGATATATCTGCATAGTGTAAATGGTCATAGGATTAAACCTCTCTTCTATTTGCTTTGAACAGTTTGCCTCACTAAAAGGAAGACTCCTGTGCAACTACCATTGCACAGGAGTCCAAATTCTAATATTTTGGGAAAACACAAAGTTTCTTGCCAGGTAACAATAATTTTCATATGGTAAAGAGCTGCAGCGCAGCTTATGAATTAGCTAAGATACAGGCTTTATCAACATTAGGTTTTCTTTTCTGTAGGATTTTACCTACTAATACAATGTTTCTATTGCTAACTGACACGGTGTATCAGTGATGATTCCAAGAAAACTCATCCTTTTCAGGACAAAACCTAGATGTTCCACTTACACACCTCACATTTTCACAGCTATTGAATTAGCTCAAAGTACTGCCCTTAGATTAAAAAACAGTTGGTGTTCTGCTAATTCCTGTTTAACCATGTCAAGGAGGACATGGTTCAAGATGTGTTTCTCTGTTATTGGCCTGAACTCTTCGCAGCAAAACAGATTTAACTCTTCCTCAAAGGAAGCTATAATAATATTTAACGCAAAAAAGAAAGCAAACAAGCGTGCTAGACTACTGATGTATGGGAAATAACAAATTTGGATATTCTTCTGGTTACAGGCATATGTAGAATATCATTTTGGACATTCTACAAGTATCAAGAGGGATGAGTCCAAAGACCAAAATACCCAGGAGGCTGGAAGAAAGGCCAAGAGGAAAAAAGTACTGATGAACTTTATTGGCAGGAAAATTGTCATCTGCTTCTTTTTAGACAGCCAGTGAAGTATACAACAAAGATGCAGAGGTAAATACAGAAAAATAAAAGTAAAGTAAGACCTTAATAGCCACTAATTTCTCACAAGAGCTAGACATAACTGCTGTTGACACCTTTAACCAGCCCTGTATGTAGCTGTCACTTATAGGAAGAGCTGTAGTTTAAAACTGTTGAAATAGAAAAGGGGTCAAAACAAGCTATACCAAAACCTTTTCTATAACAAACTATACCAAAACTAAGCAATACCAGCTCCATTTCAAACATCCTATCTACACATGATCAGTAAATACAATATATAACTTGCATTCTCTAGAGAGGCAGGCAGAAATCACACACAACAAATACATCCGAAATTGTACTGAACATCTGTGCATGGGCACCTTAAATCAACTCCTGCACACCTGAGTCTGCTTTCAGCAGATTCAAACACATCTCTGAATTTCAGTGAAAGAGCAGCTTTAGTGTCAGCTGATTTCTGCAGCTGTGGGAGCTAATGCCTTAGTTGTTCAGGCCCTTGCACCAGAAAATGTGTAAAACTCCCACGTTGAACTACTCCCACTTGTTCTGAAGTAAGCTCCAGATAACAGAAAATGTTACCTAAGAAGTACCCCTCCTCATTTTCAGATGTTTAAATAAATAGTTATTTCCTATGTTCCTTCTACTTCCAGCGGGTTAGCTCGCACTGTGGTTTGCAGCATTCATTATCTTCATCTGGGAGACAGAAATCAATTCTTTTCACAGCAGCAAGCCTCAACTTCCCATTAAGATGTACAGTTTACTCTACACATTACCATAATATAGTGCAATATTTATTTTTCCCAAGAGGATTTTAATAGGACTTCTTTCTAGGCATGGACTGAAGGAAACTCTACTTATATTTTTGTATTTTAAAGAGATGAAAGACTCATGGCAAAAAGACAAGATGCTGATCTCCACAAGACCCTTCAACTTAATGATGAGCAAAATAATACTGTACAAATGTTTATCTGAGTTTCCTATCACGGACATTGGGAGCTTATATTACTGCCTGATGTTTTTCACATCTGTTGCCCCATGGTCTAAGAAATTTGTATTTTACGTCTGTGCAATCCGCACTCCTTGTAAACTTTAACATGTAATTTTCATTGCTTTTAAAGCCAAACCAACTTCTTAATAATGAAAATGGATTTGAATAAAAACCTGGTTTTTTTACAAAAGAAAGTGGACCTAAAAAAGTTGTCATACAATTGAAAGTAGTTTTACACTTCCAAGAAAGTCCGCAAGAGTCCCTTACACAGCATTAAGTAACTCTAACCAAGTTCATATATTTGGATTGCCTGGTTAGGCTGACCCAACTGAGATAATGGGAGGAAAATGGCAATGATGCTACCTGGTCCCTAAGCAGTCTGGAAAACGAAAAACATGAGTGAGAGCATCCTTAATATTGCTCCATGAATATCCCATCATCTCGCCAGAGATCAAAGGCCTGATCAATCGGCTGTAGGGAGAGCAAACTGACCCTTCTGGGGGGGATGCTGGGGGGGCTCCCAAGGCAAAGGCTGTTTTCACAGCCAGAATAAAGCCAATTAGCCAGGATGCAGTACTTCTTACCTATTTCTTTCAGCTCATACTTATAAAGTACAATCACTGAAAGCTTTTTAAAAAAAAAAATTGCTCAAAGAACTCTTTCTCTTTTTTGGCAGTATCCCAAAGTATTTATGCATATCCTAGTGGCTTTTGGAGAGCTTTCATCATTGCAACGTGTTTGCCTTGAATGCTTGAAATGATAAAAGTTACTATTCCTACTAAACTCCATCAGCCAATACCCAAGTAGCTCTCAGGCCTATTGGTGAGTAAATAAAGATTCATAAGAATTCTTTAAATATCTTTCTTTTAATTATTTTATTTCAAAATTACTTCATCTCCAATTTAATACTTGGCCACTTCTGAGTTTCACTTAGAATAGAAACCAAGAATGCTGGGCTCACCACCATTCAGCAGTTTTTTCTTCTGCACAGCAAATAACTATGCTGTTACATGCTTTATCCATCAGGCATCACTCACATTTGTGCAGCATTTTTATGCTACATTAAGAAATGGAGGATCCAAAGTGCTGAACTAGCAAGAGTTACAAAAACAAGACTTAACGGGAAAGTGAGAGTCTGTTTGCTGAACTGCCCCCAAAGAAGAAGAAAAAAGGAGAAAAACAATTTTAGCAAAGCTTTTTCCTTGTAATTGCTTTAAAAGTGTAAGGCAAACTTCCTTAACCAACATATTGCCAGTAGATCAAAAAACCCCTATATTTCTAAGAGTCTCTGCCTCTGAAAAACAAACCACTAAATTCAAAAAACTATATTCTTGTAAATGAGCAGCTTATACAGAGCAGTGTTTCAAGAATTGTTCCTTAGGAACACTATTCCCTTCAGCAACTGCTGGCCCAAGTACAAAGCACACAAATCGAGTTCCTTCTCTGCAAGCAGCCCAGAGTAACCTTACCTGGGTTAGTGTACAGGTGACTCTCTACAGTTTTCCCAATACTCTGCAGTTTAACAGCTTGAAGGGACTCATCCCCATGCATGACTGCTGGCAAGCTGCCCAAAGCATCGTGAACCAAATTTGCCACTTCTCTCACATCAAAGAGCTTCAAAAGTTCCGAGTACACCGATGGGAACGAGCTGAGAAACACAGCCTAGAGGAACAGGGCAAAAATGGACAGTCAGAACAGTTTTGACATTTATAGAATTTAAATAACTACAGAAGTTTAAGTAACTGTAGAAAAATGCCTGGTTTCAAGGGTAGGTAGCAGCTTTAAAAACAGTCTTATTTTCAGAAGGAATAGCCTCACATTAATTAAAGGACTCACACTTGTGACTATTTCTTTTAAGTAATATCTAATGATTAATTTCTCCCAGGACAAAGTGAAAGTTCAACTTAGAACAAAAATATGTATTCTGTAAATACACTTATGTCTCTGCAAGAGAAAATTTTTAAAAGGATGGCAGAATCTAGCTGATACGATACCAAAAATATTTGTGCGGGGTTGTTTGCTTTGTTTTAAGGTAAGTAATGTAACAGTCTCTATATCTCCCATTTTTCAAATAATGAACATTTTTATTTTGGAGTGAGGCAGCACTGGTAGTCTTGGTTCCCTTCAATAATCTTTAAACAGGGTTAGAAAGTCATTGATGAATACAAAAACAAACCACTGCAAAAGTAAGGAGGACAATGCCAGAGAAAAGAAGCTAAACCTGACATTCCCTTCTTCTCTAAATCCTGCTGATTTTGAAAAGCTACTTACACACTCACACTGGTGGCACAACAGTCTGAGTTAAAAATACTGAAAAAGAATTCTAAATGTGGTTGTTTGTATCGTTTTGCTGTCTTTTGACTCCAGCTGTTTACACAATATGAAATGGAAGAACTACCTCTCTACTCTGTTCTCTCTGATTTGCTATTTTCTTGGCGAAACAGTTTTCTAAACCAAATTGGAAAATACTAATTCTTAACAGGATCTTAACCATCTTTGGTTACAGAAACATGGGAAGAGGATGGTATATTCATGAGCACTTAATGTAGAGACCTGTCTCCTGTGCGTTTTGCCTCTACACTTTAGCCCTAGCCCATTTTTGTAGTCTCAAATGAAATAAGGATATCATCTGAGTATTAGACCATATAGTTCATCAAAACTTAAAATTTTTCTGTAAAGCATGAAAAATCTGACAGTAGTCCTTTGTATGGCTCAAATTCTTCAGTGCCATTGTGGTTAAACTAAGCAGTAAAAAGCCCAAAATAGAAAAACTGCTTTATTTGTATCCATCAATATAATTATTATAATTCAAAATAAATAACAGATTTAGCATTATCTATTCCAAGCATATTTAGAAGGTGCTGGTATGAAAATTTCACACCGTAGGGTGGAAACTTGAAAATACCACTTTAACAAAAATACATTTTCTTTCTGAACAGGCATACGTTTTTTATACTGGATGTGGAAAGTGCCAACAAGCAGGAAAACTTACTTGTAATTGGGATAAAGTACTAGTTCCTTTGCTCTCTTGAGACAGGAAGAAGCGTACTGACATAAGGAGCTCTTGAATACAGCAGCGAAATTCCTCCTCATTTTGTCCACCAGTAGCAATAGAGAATAATCTTCGAGATTGAACTATGTATTTAAAGATATATTCCTGTGCCTGTAAATGCCAAAGTCAGAGATAACTCAAAAAAAAGAACATGCACATATCGAAATAGAACACATGCAATGATTATACCATTCAAATAAAGAAAAGGGTCTAAAACAGGACCCCATTACTTAATTTTGGCAAATTTTTCTATTGAAACAGTAACATTTTAATAAAAAAACCAAACAAAAATAAACAAGGAAAAACTTAACACCACTCTCTCTTCCCCCCCTTAAAAAAAAAAAAAAAAAGCTTAAATTAAGTTGCAAAACTGTTGGAATGCAAATTCAAAATACAGCCCTCTCTTATTAGCAAGACACCGAAGTTCACAGCAGCACAGAAAATAACAGAAGGGTACTACGCTGATATTTTATGTCCAAACTGTAGCACCTGTCCCATATAGGATTATTGTGTTGTTTAACTCAGCCTGATGGCACGTTGTGCTCTTCTGACGGTACAAACCGAGCAACAAGAACAACCACTACCACCATCATCAGTAGAACTCGGGACTGAGCCATTAGGTCAGCACGCATGTCTGCCATTCAGATTCATGCAATGGATGTTGATATCACCAGTGTAATCTATATTTGATTCCTTTGCCTCGTTCAGTAAGGAACATACAGCTCCAGAGACTAATGGCAGTGAGCCTCAATGGTCAACTTACTGACAAAGGAGAATAATGAATAATATGCACTGAAAGTCTGCACTTCCCCAGAATTAATACTGCTGTTCCATCATTTATATATATTCCGCCTCATTCTGTAAGTTAAACCTGTGGGTACTGTATGTATGAATACATCATTCAAACATACACTGGTCTTAAACAATTTTTATTACCTTTAGTACTTCCTGTATGTGATCATGAAGCTCCACCTCAGTGACTCGATCAATATGCCACTTCAGTACTTTTATAAGATCTCTAAAATAGCACATCAGAAAGTATTATAACACAGAAGTGGGAGAAGGGTTAACTATGCACATAAAATGCAAACCCATAGTTCTCATATGAGAAACACTGGCAAAATAAAAAAATTATCACTAGATTTCACCGATGACCACAGGCCCAATACTACACTTAGTTTCCAGTCTGCTGAAGGGCACCTAGTAGATCTCTGATGAATGGGCAATAATACCAGCATCGAATACGCAGTGGAATGATTTTAACAGGGATACACCATTTCCTTAACCTAATGACTAATTCTCTTTGTTTAGTAACAATTGTCAGTATTAAATCAGATAGAAAAAGTACAAACTTCACCTGTATGCAAGTGCTCCTGCAAAATGACTTTCAATGTAAGTGTCCATTACTGGCTTAAAGTGGTGAAACTTGCTGTCCTGCAGCAAATTTATTATGTGAACCTAAACGTGAGAGAAAAAGAAAAAAAACCCAACACTTTTCTTTTTGTTTTCCTTAGTTTTTAGCTAGTGTTAAGCATCATCACAAAATTAAACTTACCAAGCAATCAAATACTTTTGATCCATATTTCTGAGAATTTTCATCTAAAATTCCAAATAAAGTGTCTAGTGTATCTTGAAGAAACTGATGGGAGAGAATATGAGACAGTGTTATTTAAAAGATATTTCTGTGACATGGAAATACATTATTTCCCTCATATTATCTAAAAGTATAAAAAGGCATATACCTTCACTATTTCTGAGCCATCAATTTCTTTTAATTTTGAGAGGCAACCTGCAATTTTGTCTGGGTGGGTTCTCCACTTCAGAAGGTCAAGCATATCTCCTGCAAAAACAAAATGCAAGATTAAAGTTGGAAGCAAAGCAGCATTTCAGATTTTAAATTTTACTATTACAGTCCACTCAGCAAAATTTGGCATCATTAAAACAAAGGAAAACATCTCCAAATTTGCTATAATATGATCTTCCTGACAATATATTTTCATTCCATTCCGTAATTGCTCCACCAATACAAACATAAGAACATGGTACCGGGTCAAAAAAATCATTGTCCTGTGGCAAATATATTATGAAATTTCAGATACTGTCTTAAGAAAAGCAATTATTTTTCCCTCTCTCATCCCTTTGAAGGATGCCTTCCAGAGTTACTCTCTGAAAGCTAGAAACAATCTCCTAATTACTAGTTTGAACATATTTGAAATACTCACGTTCCTATGTCTTTTTAGAGTACAAACACAATGCCTCTAAGATCCTGCTTTATTAACAAGCAAAACAATCTCTTCTGGAAAATGAACTATTCTGAGTTAAAAGATATCTGAGCGTGTCCAAACTTTCTCCAGTTTTGATTCATTCTCCTTCAGCTTTCTTAACCAAAATGGTAACTACATTACAGATAAGAATACATCATTGTTTTCTACATCATTAGCAAGCTCATATGTCTGTTGTAAACATCTGACACCTATGTTCTAGAATTTGAGGGTCTTTTAGACAGACATATTTATGTCACCAATAGCTTGCTTCTCCTGTTTAACACTATTCAGCTCCCTGGGTACAGCAGAATCCCCAGGTGTCTCCATTAGTGTATCCTGCCTTTTCTACCATTAGATTCAATCTAATTTCTATTCTCTTATTAATTATTTAAATCAAAGTTACAATGCTTTGCTGTATCATATTTTGATTTTATCCTCTCAACTGATGAGACCTTTCAACAACATATTAGCAGAAAATTGTCTCAGATTTTAATGAAGTTACTCTCATCTTCACACCCTTCCAGTCCTTTAAAACAGAGAAAAATCCCAGAGATTTCTTCTGATCTAGTAGTATTTTCCTTCTGCTCAGGAAGTAAATTCCTTCCACTATAGTGAAACCTTCCAGTTCCACTTTAGCTTTCATTTGCCCATTTGAAAATTCTTGTTTCTAGTCTATATGTTTTCCCATTTGGCCTATTATTGAAGTGCTGCATTTCCTCTTGAAAATAAATTTTTAAAAAATTGAGAAGAAAGATTAAGAAGTTTATTCTGGCATGATTTGTCTTTGATAAACTCATCTTACAGCACATCAGAATTAGTTCCATGTTGGTTTTTTTATCCATGATTTCTTGTAAAAATGTGCATAAGATTCATCAGGGAGGGATGGCCCAGTTAACATATCTGCCCTTCCACCTGTCCTAAATGTAAGTTCTACATTTAGTAGTCTTTGGACATATGTTACTGCTTCAGAGATGTACTAAAAAACGCACCTTGCTATAAGATTGAGAATTTCTTGTTCCAGACCATTCAATAAGCTAAAATAGTTTTGCAAACTTAGCTTGGCTTTTCAGCAGTGTTTCCTTGCCGAACTCAGACACAACTGGAGTGCTCCTTTCAAGTTGTATTCAGTAAAAGTGACACATAGTTTTGAGCTGTTGAATTAAATAAATCCCAAAGCTTTTTAACATTCATGTTTACTACTTCTACGCTTCACTGACCAGCTTTTCAGAAATTCTCAGTGCCTCGTGGTTTGAAGCAGAAAACCTTCATCATCCAACTCTTCCATCAGTTTAAGCTGAACTACAGTCTAGTTGATCGCTGCCCAGCCTTGTGTTAGAAGGAGGCAGTGCTTCTGAAGCGTTCTCAGTAGTTATCAAACTGAGAAGTTAATAGCAAGTTTTCCTCTTGGTTCAGCATTTCTTTGGCTACTTTCTACCACAGACTGTTTTCACACTCAAGTAATACTTGAACAACACCCATCTTTGTGACATCTCTTTCCTGGTTTGGTCCAGGGAAGTTCCTCTCTCCCACAAAAAATGAAGTAATAATTTTTACTTTATTAATATTAAATAAATCTCCATCTATATTTAAATTTTGCCATAGGTGTTAATGGCAAACAACCGTCACAAGATTTCACAATATTTTGCTGCCTTAATTGCTTTTGATGGGCACAAATTGTTTTGATGCATTTATGCATTATATTTTTGTTTTGCTTCAAGCTGTGCTGGCACGGAAAAAAGAGATCCTTGAGTTGCACTGAGTGACGAAGAGTCCCACACGTGCATCAGAGACACATCCCAAAGATCAAGGACAAATGATAAGTCTTATTATTCTTTCTGTCAGGAATTTCTAAGAAACGTGATTTACAAATCCAGTGAACTACATTTGTCTTTTGGATAATTAAATGTACTTCCATACTTTATTCTTTAAGCCTCAGCTCAAGCTGACAAGTAGTGAGACTAGCTGAAGCTGTCAGTTCAGAGAAGGAAAAACACCTCTTTACAGGTTTGCTGGAGGAACTTGGCGGAAAATAGTTGACAATATTAGGGATTTGTTGGGAGATTTAAAAAGAAAAAGCAAATGTAAGACACTCACTTCAAAGGACTTATTTCAAGGGAAGTGCTAAGGAGGAAAGACATTCTAAGATAACATTAGTGAATAGCCGAAGCATAAATGACATGAATAGAAAATCTGACATGTGAATCACAAGGGGAACGGAAAGCAGTGTGTCATGTGGTAAGAGAAATGAGCATATAAAATTGTCCCCAGAAACAGGCCCTCTAGGAAGTCATAGCTTTGGAAAAGGAAAAAAGTCACTGCTGATGATTAATTTTGCTGAAGAATAAAAATATTTCCAATGCATTATCTTAAAAATAATCAAGGCCTGTATATTTAAAATAGACTACACCTGACCTATTACCTCTACCATATAAAACACACCCCTTCTCAAAGTATTTAATCTAAATCCAAAGAGCTAGATTTAAGAGAAGATTTAGGATCATCTATTTAAGGAAGTGGTTTGGGATGATTTTCCATCTCTCTCATATAAGTCCTGAGACATCATAAATTGGCTTGATGTGACACTACTACACTTCAGGAGGAAAAAACTGAATTCCAGAACTGGCAGTCAGCATGTCTCTTCCAACAGGCTGCTTCAGTGGTCACCAACACTTCCTCCAAAGTGGGGTTCCTCAGAAAGCTGCCCAGTGCTATTTTTGTTTTATTGATTCACTGGTTTGTTTTTTTAAAATGCAGCAAGAAGGATTACACCTCTGCCATGCAGCATGGCATGTTGCTCTGCTGCTGAACAGGGATGTGCTGATCAGTGCTGAGAAATGAGTGGATGCCAACAGCTAACACATTCAGACTTACCGGAAAGATCCTGACCCTCTTGCAGCCAGAAATGCCTCCTATTTGTCAAAAACTAAGACTGTTTTGATAACTACTCAGTTGAAAAATACTATGTTCTCTCTCGCTCTTTTGGAGTTTTATAGAGTGATGAAATATAACTACCGATCTAAGAACATAATAGATAAAATCTAGTATACTTTTTGCTAATATTAACTGATTAACTATCCAGGATCAAAAGGAAAAGTGAAGGAAAAACTAACTAGTAGAAAGATTTAAAAAGGACGTGTTCTTAGCCATGATGAAAGCACAGGCTCCCCTGGTTAGAAGATCTCTAAAATTGTTTGGAAATAATCCTAATAACCCCTCCAAAGTACCCAGGGTAAGGAAGTTATGGATCCCAACAACCAGGAGTCAGCCTCCGTCCCCCAGTCCCCATAATTTTAATATGCATGAGAGCTGATGGCATGTGGGAACAATCAATGAGAGAATGACAGCTGAGTAAAACTTCCCAGCAAGCGAGTAAAGCTGCAGCCTAATTCAGTCCCACCCTTTACAAGTCTGGGTTTGGGGTCCTTCCCCGCCCCATAGCCAGACAACAGAATAATTTTAAATTCATTTTTAGACTGGACATAGTTGTTTTTAAACAACAGGTGAATCTCTGAGACATTCAGAAAAATCTCCAAACTTAAAAGCAAATTCAAAAATAACCAGCAATTTTCAAAAATACCAATACAAGGGTTTACTAAATAAAATTAAATACACGGATCTTTTTAGTCCTGCATTTTTTAATACATAAGCTACATTCTCTCAGGGATAACTGAAGTAATGCTCACATGACCAAATATCCACATGCTTTGCTCTATGTTCATTTTCTGAGCATGCAATAGATTTTGGCAAATTTTTGTTTAAAAGAATGGGGATTTGGAAACTCACCAAGATGAACTTCCCAAAGAAGATCCTTGGAGAAAATATGAGCCTGTCTATTGAAAATATTTCCACCCTCTGAAGTACTGCTGAAATAATTGTTAACTCTTTCAGAGCTGAAAAGGGGATCAATATTATTCAGATATTCTACACCCTCTTACTCAGAATATGGTTTAAAAAAAAAAAAAGGAGGAAATTTTATGCCCTACGTCACACATCTATTGACATTACGTACAAAATAACTCCTGTACTGTAAACAAAAATTAGTATTAGAACCCCAGACAACAGGGCAACTATTTATCAGTGAGACACTTAAGTTCCAGGCAGCACTTTTAGGCATGTGTAAGTACCAGTAGATTAATGCAATTTCCTAAATCAAGGCATTTAACTGAAGCAAATTTAGTCTCCGATTCCCTATTAGCTACCTTCGGGAAAATCTTTCACTGGGTAACTTTCATTACTAAAGTAATCGCTATGACAATACAAAATGGGTGTGCACAAGGAAACAAACCACTTACTGTTTGCACACAGTTCTATTTTGGACACTTGCTGTTAAAAAGTGAAACTTAAGAGGATTATTTCAATTTTAAAAGCTGCTCTAGTTTTTGTTAAACATCTATAATCAATTTGCAAGCAGTTAGCAATTTTATCATCATACACAGAAGATGGGTAAAGTCACAGATATTCACACACGAGAGAGCAAAGCAATAATATAAAATTGTGGTTCTATCAAAGAATGGTCAGAAACACATTACCAAGCAAAACCACAATAATTTAGAAATTTTTTGAAAGCTGTTCCACAGTTTTTTGTTTAAGTTACAAACTGTAATTATTATGGCAGGTAAACAAGAACCTTAAGAACTTTATACAGAACATTGGCTAAGAATTTTACACAGAGCACTGGTACAGAGTGTAAACACATGTATTTATATCTGCTGCTCCTTACAGCCAGGGTATAAGATTGTTTTAAGTAGTAATAAATGTTCATTGGTTTGAAGAGAAACAAAAAAGCAATATATGCCTGATTAGAAACAAACTGCTACAGCCTAAAGCTGACAGCAAGTAGCTCATAAAAACTCTGCAATAAACAGATTAAGAGGTTTTGTAAAGCAGCTGGGTTTTGATAGTTGATTCCAGAAGTGCTGCATTTGATTCCAATATAATGGTCATCTAAAAAGCATTCTTGAACTACTTAAAAACAGTGGTTTATCATGATGCATTTGTTTCCATCTGGATGTAAAAAAATTATGAAGAAAACCAGTTTATAAAAGAGATAGAACATAAGCTATTTTTGAGTACATCCATGCTTGCTCGGCATGGAAAAGACTAAGCTATCACCCTCATTTCAACTCATCATGTTTTAAATAATCAACATATCCTACCATTTTGTGTGAGTTTAGTGGAGCAGAGAAAGGATGTAATCCAGAAGGACTCTTTAGTGGTTTTCACTGCTTGGCTGTTGTTTCCTAGGGATATTCCCTTTGAAAAGGGGAGTTTGAGGTAGCGACCAGAATCTTGAAGGTTTGCATTTTCTTCACACTGTGAAAACAAGCCAGTTGAAATTACTGTTTACAATTACAAAACAATTGACCAAATCTCTAAATTATATGAATCATTGTTTCTCTGCCAGAAACTGAAGAATTTCCACTATGCCTGTTGTAACTTTGGTTTTAGAACATAGCATCATATATTGACAATGAAATCTAACAGATTTGCACAGATTACATTAAATGAATAGCTACAAATTTTCATGTTGAAATCTAAACTTTATCTGGGAGCATATAAAACCCTCTGAGCAAAGAGACAACTCTTATATGTGGAAATAGAATTCCACAAAGTTAAAATAACTTACCTTTTGAAATTCATTATAACACAGTGTGATACAATATAATAGTAAGACTTAAGAAAACCAGTGCACTGAAACACATAACTAGATTCAAATGCAGTTTATACCAGGAAGGTGAATATTAAACAATAACGAATGGATATTTTAATGGTGACAAGATTACCATTCATTTGATAATCAATACAGACTTTCTCAACTTAATTTCACTTTACATCTTACTTTCTGGGCATTTAAAGCATGTTCCAGAGGAATCATCACAGCTAATGACTGCTAACTCAAATTACCTTGTGTACAATTAGTTCATGGGTGCCATCTGGCAGAGTCCTCCCATTTTCCTGCATCAGGGGCACGAAAGAAAAGCCAAACAACTTCTTCTCACCCTTTTCTTTTGCTGAAATGCATATATAAATAGCAGCATTCAAAGATAATAGTATACATTTAGACAAAATAAATGTATATAATGCAACATAAGAAAGTATACTGGAGTTGCAGCTGGTCAGATGAAGATTATCTTGAATTGCTGTTCCAATTTGCACATTGTCTCCTGTAATGTTCTTTCTAATCTCACTTTAAATCAGAAGGGAGTATTCTGAAACAACTTAGTATATATTAACAACAAATAATATAAGTCACCAAATATGCAATCTTAGCAACATATAGAAGTTTATCCACCTCTGTGAAACCTCTCTCTCATACCTTGGAACGCAGAATGTGGAACCAGTCATCAATTTTTACCTCAAAATCATCTCTAAAATGTTTCAGAATGTTTTAAAAATTTTAGACTTTTATAAGTAAAAAAAGCATTACAGAGAAAGTACATGCAGCTGTGTTTTTCCTGAGGTGTTACGGAAACGCGTGTGCTGACTATGGCTGTAACAGGGAGGAACAGCAGAAGTCATGAGCACCACTTACTGGAACAATGCCGGAATTCACAGCGGATGTGAGCTCCTCTGAACTTATCCACAGGAATAGGAAGTTTCAGCAGCTCAGCCCATCTGGGGCCGTTGTTATGATAAAGCACAAAAGAATGGTACTCGCTGGCTGGTGGCTCTCCGGAGCCAAATGAGATAAAATCCTAATGAAGAAAAAATATGATTAAGGATAGATTAGTTCACTGGTAAAATGTCATCAAGGACTGCTCATCCAAGGAAGACTATTTAATGTCTACATTCATATCATAAATGCCAAATGTGGCACAATGTTCAGTATCTTATAACACTCAAAAATAGTAGGATTTTTAAAATATTTGCTAATTAGAAAATTAGAAATGGCAAGAATCATTCACATCATTTAGAATCGAAGTGTTAAACAGAGTGTTCCAGGTGATGAGGGAGGCTTAAGCAACACAAGTGTTGTGGATTCCCATGACACAACATGGTCTAGCCAATGTTATGCCCCAGCAACAAAGAATGGAACTGAGACCAGAGCAGCCCAGGCTCAAGATCTTCAGCTATCTGAAATAAGCCTGTAACCCTGCCATTATCAGTGATAAATGTGGATTCTGTGATCAGGAAGAACCAAAGCGTTGGTTGCCTTTACAACAGCCATGATGGACTCTCCATATCAAGGTAGACAAATGGATTTGTCTAAGTCCCGACCTAGAGATATCTATTAATTTTCTGTGGGAAAGGTAAGGTGTAGCTTTTCTCCTGTGCAATTATAATTCTAATATCTTTTTTGTTTAATATATATACACACACACTTATGTGTATATATATAAAAACGTATCTATATTGCACGCCATGGATCTAGATGCACAATCCCACTTCAGATATACAAATACGGAATTTGAACCAGGCTATTTGTGTAGCCTGTCTTCATTGTGTCACCCCACAGCCCATGAAATCATGCAGAACATATGAAAATACTACTTTCAACTTTAAAAGACCAACAACAAAAAGAAAAAAAAAATATAAATATATGATTAAAAGTTTGAATGTGAACAGAAATCATTTTGGCACAGAAAAATTTTGAGAAACAGTCATCTAATAATTAAAATTTAAACCACTGCCTGTAAGCCATCACCAGCAGCATACAAAAGAATTTGAAGATGAGAAGCAACATTAATTTATTCTTTTTACTGATACGTGGTGGTGACTTTTGCAGCGAGGATCCCTGATTAATTAAAATCAGACACAAAATTCAAAATTTTCAAAACACATTGTTCTGTAACATAAAATTTGCGTACTTCTAAGAAGAATTCTTAGGAAATAAAAAAATCCCCCAAAACTTGATCTTGCTTCAACATTTTCCAGCATCTTAATGGAATCATTAGTTACTTGGCTGGCAATTTTAGGTGTTTATCCCAATCATGCAATTCATCACAGAAATAAACATATATAAAGGTTTTATGTAGACATTTTATAAAGGTTTTAAGCAAAATGGAAACACTTTGAATACCTAAAGACAGCAAAAGATAAATATGTCCTTTCCAAAGCATTTTTGTACTCTTCAATCAATGCCACAAAAGAAGACTTACATATGAAAAAGACTATCAAAATTAACTACAGCAATGAAAAACATAAAGATACCTTTAGAATTTGACCACTGCTGTCCACCACATGCATTGTCACTTCCACATTTCTGGCCACACTTTTCCCTCCTTTTTCAAATTCTCCTCTTTCTACAGTGATATATAAATCATTCCTCATTTCACCTATCAAAAAAATAAAAGAAACAATATGTCTTAAAGTCAGTCCAATTTGCTTACTTCTGGCTTTTGGTACTTAAGTAGATTTTCATCTTATCTGACAGCGTCACAGCCACAATTTATCAGTATTTTTGGATTTTAAACTCGAACTGGTTTTGTAAACCAAGAAAACCAAAAAATCTTCTCCCCTCTCAAAACCCAAAGATTATCTGCCATACTAAACCAATTCTAGGGGCTTTTACTCATCTGCTAAATCTGTTTGGTCTTTACATTGGCCCCTCTAGCTATAGTGAAGCTAGTGTCTAGCTCCACCTCATTTAATTCCTCTTCTAACCTAAGGTAATATTAATGTACTTTCTTTCACTTGTAATCATTACAGTTCTCAGTTTAACTGGTTACAACTTTTTTATACTTAATCTCAAAAGGAAGTGTATTATTTTGAAAAAGAAAAACCAAGAGGGTGGTGTTATTTCCATCAGAATGGCAGTCTTCCCAGACTGTGAGCATTCAAATCTATAATCTAAAAAATCTCAATATATTTTACATTAATAGGGTGTTCCAAAGCTTATGAGGAAAAAGTTAGCTTAGTTAGCTTATTTTTTGCTTGTTGGAAAGGCTTCTGAGAAATCAGACTCTTCATCAGGACATTCAAACTACGAATCCAATACAGGCACTACCTAAGTACCACATGGTATGTACAAGTACTGCTAGCATATTTAAATTGAAATCCTTTGCACATTCATGCAGTATCATGCTAGTCTGTCAGAACATAAATAGATCATATGGACAAGATCAATGGTAATTTTATTTTAGTTTCAGTTGAGACAAACTGCAAAGTTTATATTTGATGAAAAGAGGAAAGAGTGGTTGCAGGGGGGACAGCAGAGGGGGGAAAAGCAGTACTGGTGCTGACTGGAGTGCCATAGTAGGGAAGCCCCCATTCTGTTTGAAGATGCTAAATCTATTTCTAAAGAGTCTAAACTAATCTAGCTCTTGACAAACATTACCAGAACTACTTTGAAGCAATTGGATTTTTCTTGTGAAAGGCAGAACAATGAAGGATGAACAGCATCATAATGAGGAGAATTTTTTAAAATTCTTATTTCTGGACTTTGTTGAAAGCAGAAATTGAGAATATATGCTTTCATCTAGAGAAACGCAAGTTTAGTGAAAAGGGAATATCATCTTTTAATAAGGCAGATTTTCACTCAGCACTGCTGAAATAAAGTATCATAGTTCAGTATATTTACAGGTGTGCCACTTAGAAGGCAACCATGGGACGTGTACTTGTATTGTGGGTAAAATTAATTACAAGATATGTAACATAAATAATTAGTGCATCTGCAATTTCTAGTCTCACTTTAATTTGCAAGCAGAATTTGACTTGCTTTAACTTCCCACAATACTCTCATGTTTCACATTCCTTGCATTTTACTGCATGCAACTCTCCAGGGATTTTTAAGTAACAGAAACAATAATCTTGCTATAGTCATCTAATATTTTCTCAATATTATTACATCACTGGGTACAAAATAATTAAATGGTTCCTCCAAAGCACAATTTAAATGATTAAAAAAGTAAAAGATGAAACTGCTATATCATTAACCCCTCAAGACCTATGCCCATAAACAAGGGGTAAATCTGTTATTGTATTACCTTATTATCAGTTACCTGCTGAAACAATCATGGGCAGAGGCTAGAATACAGCTAGACAGAATCAAGAGAACAAATACCAGATGGTATTCACTTAAGAGTGTGTGAAGTCAAGGATGAAAGAGCTGAATTACTAGTGAGTATGTGCAACCACAAGATCAATCCCTGGTTCCTGGTGGGAAACAGGTTTAAAACAAGCAAAAGGAGATGGCTATTCAGGTCATGGACAGGAAGACTTGTAAGAAAAAAACCCAAACACAAAAGCAATCTCAAAACAAAACACAAACCCAAACCTTTTCAAAGGATGTTATGAATGTAAGTAACATACAAGGATCAAAGGGAAGGATGGAGAAATTGTGGAAAAAAGATCAGCTACAGGGTATGAAACAGGCAACCATAAGGACTTAGGAAATCCCTTGAGCTGAAAATAGCTGGAGGCTGGGAGAGCATCAGGAGGTAATTACCATACATACATATATGAATACTCAGCTTGTACTTTTCCTTAGGTTCTCCTTACAACACTCAGCTAGATGGACCTTTGATCTGAATCTGTAAAGCTGCTCTTATTGTTTATTCAAGTAACAAAATTAAAACTTAAAAGCTCATTAAGACTACCCTTAAAACTACTAGAGATGATTCTTTCTACATTACAGTAGTATTTCATTATAAAAATTTTGTAAGTTAGTACAGTATGGTTACCAAAGAGCTTGCAGCATGTTGGGCCCTTGCTTAGCATATGCACGTACTGGGCTCGGCTCTAGTTAGTGCTGCCTGTTGGTCCCTTTCAAGAGTTTTACATTAAGAAAAAACGACAACACACAGTAATCAAAAAAAGAAGCTTTGCTATATAGCTGATTTCAGCAAACAAATTGTAAGTTCAGCAATTTCTCTTTAAAAATTAACTTGAATCCTATATGCATTTGTGCTACATTAGTTTCATTTATCAGCACAGACTCATTTCAATTTTCCACGGGATCTTCACAGAAACATAACCATAACCAAATAAGCATTTCCACTACAAATTTAATGACTTACCCCAGGTGTAACTCAGTGAAAATTGTAAGTTTTCCTCTACAGGATTTAAATGCAAATGAAAATGGCAGTGGAATGGGATGCCCTATCATTGGAAGTGTTCAAGGTCATGTTGGAAGTGGCTTTAAGCAACCTAACCTAGTGAAAGATGTTCCTGCCCATGTGGGTGGACAGAGATAATAATCTTTAAACATTTCTTCCAACTCACAGTAGTCTAAAATTCTATGCAAAAAAAAAAGGGAGCATTTTAAAAAGAAGTAATTGGTGCTCCACAGAAATGAAGCAGGCTTTTAAAAATTGTATTTCAACTAATTTTAAGGGGGTTTTTTTAAAATCCAAACCTGTTGTGTTTTACCTTTTTGGTTGCCAGAAGAAATCAAATCACAGTGAAAAAAGACAGAGGTGTAGGATGTACTTTCTCAAATATTGACCTGCTGTTGTCCTAACAGAGCCTTGGCAGAGTTTGTAATCAGTGTCATGAAAGGATAGTTCAGGTGAATCTTGCCCTGGTCTACCTCCATTCAGGAAACTTCTCTGTTTTCAATGTCTTGAAGAAACTCAAGACACATTGGTCATGTTATTGAAAGAAAATACCATTTTTTTTCCATTTTCATGCATGGCGAATTAAATCCAAAAGGAGACTAAGCATCTCATGCTATATGAGAAATAACCATGTTTTATATAGAAATGAATAGAAAAGCAGAAGGGAGATGATTGAAATAGACTGGAAAATTTATTAAAAAAAAGTAAACTCCGGGCTATGTATCAAGAATAGAGTCTATACCAGGTGGATACAACAGCAGCTTCCTTTCCTCAAAGTATGTGGCATATCTGGCATTTCATATTATCTACAGAAATGTAGGGTTCAATGTAAAATTGCCTCCCGTCTGGAGGCACACAAACATTTCGCTATTGATTTAAAACACGAACATTATTTGCAACCGAAGTGTAAGAAAAACAATTATATTTAACTTGTACAGTTCAGCTATGAGTCCTGAGATATTAAGAACTTTACACCACGTTCCTAACAAATCTTTAGCACAGTATTTGAATAAACGTATTACGAGTATAAGTTCATAAAATCAAAAAATCAGCAGGTTTATAAATATCAAAAGCCTTATCAGGCACAAAGCCTTATCAGAAAACAGCTGCTCGTAAAAAAGAAAATGGATTTGACAGTAAATGTCACTCTGGAAAGAAAAATAGAATAAAAACCTAGAAAATATATTTGGATACGAAAATTTTTAATTATTTCACTATTTATGTATTGGTCTGGAGATATCTTAATCACTTTTATTTTTTCATTGTAAAAATGACATTTTTCAATCTTCCTTAAAAGAAATTCTCACTCCAGAAATTGAGATCATCTGTTTAAACTAAGTTAGGGCATTCTTTTGTGGACCCACTTCCCATAAAAAAAATTCCAAACCCTCTATAAAGCATTCAAACATCAGCAAATTTCTGAATCTACCTATATTCCTTAAACTGATCTTTTTTATTTATGGCAATTATAATTACACATTTGACTATAAGAATATATATCATTTTTCTGTGGGATCTTTGCCTTCACCAGTACACCAGATCAAATCAACTTTTTTTCACTAAGAGCGTCAATTACAACCATAAGTAGCACCAAAAGGCCAAGTCCTGCTGAATATCAGAGTTCTGAGGTAGACTTTGGTGAGTACAAATGGTATCTTCAGCTAAAATATCTGCATGACTTAAATAAATCTTATAGGTGTATGCTCACTGAGACTTTTTACAGTGTTACGCTTAACCAAATGTGAGGAATTAACACAGAAATAGGAAGGGCACATTTCAAATAGCACAGTACATCAGATTTTAATTACAGGTTGAAAACATACCTACAGAATTAAATCTCTATCAGACAGGAGATTTTAAACATGATGAAAAAAGCAACACACTTATTCCAGCCTATTTCGGTGTTGAGAAACAGAGTCCTTTTCTCCAAGCTTGTTTCAGTGAAAACATCCAATGGCTGCTTTCAGCATGAAGTTTGGTACGGGAATAAGCAACTGAAAACAATATCAAAAATTGTGCTCAGCTTTTGAGGTGACAAACCTACCTCTACCTGTAACAAAACTGAGTGGTATGAAAGATCTAGACCAGTTGAAAGCATTTGTTTCAAAAGAAAGAGAAGCTCATTTTTCCCTGTTCTGATGGAGCATTACCATTCCCTGGCCCCTGTTGTTACAGGTCACTTTCAGCTTTCTGAATTCAGGGCATCCAGACTGTGAAATGAACATGCAGAGAGTAACATCCAGTTAGTAACATCCTCAGCCAGAGTCAAACCCCACTGTAAATCAGCTTTGTCTAGGACTGTCAGTTTTCTGGGTAAGAAGCGACTATCAAATGGGGAACCACAGACATTTAAAATCATTAAACATGTTCTGTGAAGCTAAACAACAGGTCTCCTTAGAACTCAAAGATACTTCTAAATATGTGGGTTATAAGCTGAGTCAACAGAAACTGGAGAAAAGCAAATTAAAGGAGTCATGTGCTGCATTTCTGTGTTATCTGAATAATTTCATATCTTAAAAAGCTGCTTATCTTGGTAAGCTACTTTCTAGACACTATTTCAATAAAAAAACAAGGTTAACAAGTTACAACCAGCATAGGTATGACAGAAGATTTTTGTACATTGGATGTGAGATGGTAAACAACAAAGAATAAATAAAAAAGTTGGTGTTGGTCCCTATGAGAGTGGGAAGTAATACGCTGTTTCTTGGAAAAAACAGAACTGTGAGGATTCAAGAGTGTGTCTAGGGAAGCTGTTTGTTCTTACCTCTGACAATCATGCAATGTGTTGACAAGGGGTAAATTCTGTCCTAATTACAGAAGATACCCAGTAACTCCAATGCTTTGGGACTACTTAGTTAGCATCCTATGATTTCACCTATCCAGCTACTCCAAAGTGGGCTAACGAATTCCTACAAGAGCTTCTAGTATTAAGTGAGGGGTAAAACAATATGGAAACTGAAATTCCACAGAATTTAACAGAGAAAAAAAAAAAGTCAAGCTGCAGTGGTGTGAATACAGTCATAACTTTTTGACATAGCACAAGCTTTCAGTGCACATTCTGCACAGATAGCCACTCTGGTATGTGAATTTAATTTTAAGTGGAAGGTGCTGAATTGAAATGTCTGGGTTGCTAAACCAAAACATGTACAGCACAGCATTGGCAGTACCTGCCTCTTCATATGGTCCTGCCAATTCATTGCAGCTTTGATCTGGCAAAAATATCTTGAAAGCACTTTCTATGGGCTGGGAGAGGAAAAGCTTCAAACACTTTTTGCCCCAACTATAGGTGCTAACCTGGTACATAGCTCAAGAATTCTGACCTATGAAGAAGCAAAAGCGTCATGACTTCAATCCAACTAGCAATGAATTGTACAAGGGCAGAACGGGAGCAGAGGACACAGACCTGACCACTATCAATTACATGCAAAATTGGTCTAATACAAGGAGCAGGAAGAAAGGTCAATTAAATTCACAGCCAACCACAAGACAGACTGCTGAAGGACACAGTTAATGAGGGCCAGGCTTCCTCAACCTGCCAACCATAAACCACAAATTTTAAATAACCAGTAAAGAGAAAAGAGCAGGAGTAATTTCCAGGCTGGAGACAACCATGTGTGCTCAGGGGCCTATTATGTCCATTGCAGTTTCATTATTGGATGGCTCTCCAGGCTCCCTTTCCTTCATAGGTTGGAGGCTCCATCATCACTATCATGGACCTGTGTACAAGCACGGGTCTACCGCTGCTCCCAAGCTGGACCTATGTGTAAGCTGCCCCCAGCTCAGAGAGGTTTAACTGCTCCCAGTGAATCTCAGGTGGCAGGAACAACAGAGGTAATCACTAGTAAGGAGAAGGTAAGATCAGTACAAGTGTCAGGAGAACATTTGTATGAATGTATCATTTGTACTGTTATTTTTATAGAAACATTTGCACCTAACCTAAGCATCAAAGCAATGATCCTTCATCACAAAATTGTTTTCAAACTTACACTGAGGAAGCTGTGAGTTGCAACTGCAACACATATATTATAACAAGACTTTTCTCATATTTCAAACATATTTAGAACTGTAGAATCTCTTGTAGCATATTAATATGAAACAAGGTTTTCAAGCAGAAGATAGCTGTCAAAGACCAAAGGTAGCGTCTTTGTTAGAAACAAGAGTTTAGTTTGCAAGTTATCCTCAAAAAGCTTTCTAGTGAAATAAATTTCAATTTGATTATTTAGTAGTGTAACAAAACACAGCATGACTGTATTTGAACAAGCATCTCTGATAGTTACTGCTGTCCTGACAGCAGCCACTAATTTAAAAATAATTATACAGCACTCACTAGGAGCTTTTGTTAGGAACTGCTTTTTTGAAAGCTTTGCTCAGAATTGTAGGTCCTTTGGAACCATGAATTGCAAAAGAGCAAAAAACATCCTTTTGTTTAGAGGAAGTTATGTTCATTTACATCTCTGTAAAATACAAGCTGATGAGATGGTTTATACTCTAAACATAACTTGAACAGCTCTTAAAGCAATTTCAGTTGTAGGGACTGAAAATCTCTGGATGTGGCACAGACAAAATAGTATTAACCCAGAACGTAAATCTTGTGGATGAAAAACATTTTAGAGAAAAGATCCTTAGAATACTTTGTAGAATGGGAAAAGAGCTGTGTAGCAATCGCCAGTGGGAGGATGTAAAAATGCCGCGGCGCTATCTGTCCAGTCAGCGAGGTGACCACGAGCGCTGGGCACCTGCCCGTACAGGAGGGGATGAAGGAGGCTGCTCGCAGGGCACAGGAGGGTCGGCAAAGCTCCAGCACGGGTTCACCCGACCCACCGGTGGTAAGGGCACGCGGAGGAGGCGGAAAGAAAGAGGAGGGACTTCTTCCTGGAAAACGGGAGAGGGTTTATTGAAGGGGGGCCAACACAAATCCAGGGAAGGGCATGAAGAAGTCAAGAAGTGTTTTTGACAGGGGGGTTTTATACCCCTATGAAAAGGGAGAGGAAAATATGAAACAGTCAATAATGCAGGGACACGGGGGTCGTACTAAGGCAGGAAAAGGGGTACAAAGCCAATGGGGAATTACGTGGGAGGGGAGAAATAACATGGGCCAACGGGGGATCGAGGAACACAGAACTTTCTAGAGGGAGAACCAAATATAGGGGAGAAGGGGAGGAGATGGCAGTGGCCAATTATGGGGATATGATCTGCATATCCTGCGTGGGTATCAGACCAATGCACCTGCTGGTCCACTTGGTACTGCGGGCCATGGCACCAGCCATGGCACACTGCAACACCTCCCCCTTTTCTATTTATTGAAAAAGAACTAAAGGTGGTTTTAAGGGACTTAACAACCAGGCATTTCAAAATGCGGAGGGTAAGTAAAATTAAAAGAAATTTAAGGGGTAGGTCAAGGGGTAGAGGGGATAAAAAAACCAAACAAAACCAAAAAAACCACACAGAAGGTGATTTTAACTTGAGGAGAGGGCTAAGGAACCTTAGCACACCTTTCCTGCCATCCTTCAAGTCAATCCACGTTATGCCTTTTAGCACCTAGGATGTTCTATGACATCCATGCTGATACATATATTTTGAGTTGGGTCTCGGGAGAAGAGATTAAGTCCTGGAATACTATAGCAATACCTAACTCTAGCTAATCCCTTTCTGGCAGCTGAACTTTGATGATTTCGTAGTCCAACTTCCATGCAATGAGCTGGGACTTCTTCAACTAGAGCAGGTTGCTCAGAGCCCTGTCCATCTGCCCTTAAATGCTGCCAGGGATGGGACATCCACACTCTCTCTGGGCAACTCGTGCCAGTGCTTCTACGCTTTTTCAGAAATTGGTGCAATGTTTCCCTTTTTTACAGTGACTGCCTACTCCACCTGACTGCCATGGCTTTTCAAACATCATGGAGAGTGGCTTGGCAACTACATCAGCCAGTTCCCTCAGGACTCTGGGATGCATCTTGCCAGGTCACATAGACTTAAGTATGTTCAGATTCCTCAGGTGGTTACTGTTCTCCTATAGTGGGAGGAACTTTGCTCCCTCCAGTCCCTGCCTTGAGGTCCATCGATTTGAGAGGCTGGGAAGAGAGACTTACAGTGAAGACTGAGGCAAAAAAGATTGCTGAGTACCTCAGCCTTTTCTTCTCACCTGTTGAGACCAGTTTGCTAGTCATGTTCATCACAAGGAGTATACTTTTCTTATCTTTTCCGGCTGAAATACCTACAGAAGTTCTTATTTTTCTTTGCATTCCCATGTCGATTTCAGCTCCAGCTTTGTCTTGGCCTTCCTGACCCCATCACTACACAACTGGGCAGCATCTCAATACTCTTCCCAGGATACCTGTCCTTACTTTCAACTGCTTCTGCATTTCCCTGTTGTCCTTTAATTTGACCAGCATGTCTTCACTCGACTATTCTGTTCTCTTGCCTTCCCCTCCTGATTTCTTACACATTTAATTTAAAAACAAAAATTAATTTTAAAAATTCAAGTTAAGCAGTCTAGGATCATTTCTGAAAATTGTAATACAGAAGGATGTTATCTGAGAGGAGGGCATTCTTAAGGACAGCAGGTCAGGAAGACACACAGGCATGCTGCATTTCACAAAGTATTTCATCACTGTAGGAAATGATCCCATTACTGAAACAATTTCCTTTTTGTTTTGCATTTTAGAAGATACTGAAACACTGACTTGCTGCTTATCAGGGAATATATTCAGCACTTTTAAAAAGGGGGGCAAATCTCATTGACATGCTTGAAGTTGCCAGTGAATGTGTTTGAGTTTTAAAGACTGTGACTACCACCAGTCAGCTGTCTGTTCGGTGCTTTTCCCCACAGAGCATACCTTGACTTCTCCATTACTGAGGCAAAAAACAACCAAGCAAATTTTGCACATGCTCATGGTATTTATAAGTAATATCCACACATGACTCAAGAATGAGAAAATGTTTTACTTGGTGCTTAAATACATACATACAAAGAAAAGCTCTGAGACTGGGACCTTCTTAGTGATACTTCACAAAAAATTATTCGGGGCATGTTGTGTGTCTGTATTTAAGTATATTAGAGGGGATGTGAAGAAAAATTTAAGATTTAATTTATTTATATGCTGGCAGTTAGTTTATATATTATCACTGGTATTCTTGCTTATATATGGGAAACATTAAAACAACTCTGCATGTGTTAGGATTTTGGGAGCATTGGTCACTGGTAACACTACTGCCTTTTTACTACTGAATTACGTAGGCTTGGGCATTTAAATCAGAGATGAATAAACTGATTTTGTTAGTACTTTCCTCAGTTACTTTAATTTTTTTTTTTTAATAAAACATTATCTGCATTTTCAGCTTTACTGCAGAAACTTTCAACAAGCTCTAAGAAACACTCAGAAGACATCTGATTAAGCAAATGAAATGCCCTTTACAAGGAATTCTCAAACTGAAATACTTTCAGACTTCAAATGGATTGTAGATCTACCACATAATACCCACTTGTTCTGTGACTTTGTTTCTATTCCTTTTAACAGTGAGATGTAAAACAAGTTGTTTTGAATAAGTGAGGAATAAAAGACTTGGAGGTTTTTTTAACAGAAAACTTTGACAACAGAATTTTGAAAGACTGCTTATTTTTACAGAGCTGAAGTATTCACTTGTTAGTTCACTAGTGTTCCTTACCTGGTTTATTAAAGAAAAACTTCCAAGCTGTAACTATCCTTGTACACACTTCCCATGCATCACTGCTACTTATTCTATACTCAGTAGAAAGCCAGCTTATTCTTCAAATACTGTAAACTGCAGAAGACCCTTTTCCCCATTCTTCACTTCCAGTGATTTTAAATCAAAGGAAGTCCAGTTAAATTGTGGCTTGTCTTCCCTTTCCATATTTTTCTTCTATTTTTTCCTTCCATTTCTAATGAACTAAGAAAGTAAGACAGAGGAGATGGAAAGGAGAAGGAAAACAATATACAAGTTCCTTGTACTCGTCTAACCAAGTATGTTGTATCTTTGTTTTCTCCAATGACTTGTAGAAATGTTAATTCCTTCAACAGATAGGATTAAAGTTTTTTAAAAGTATTAAAACAGGATTTGAAAAGCAGAAGATATTCCCCCTACGGTACTACAGTTTTGTGAAAGGTCAAAATCAAGGTGTAAAGTGTGTCATAACTCCACCATATTGCTTAAACATATTTTGGGTAACTAATACATCTAGTGACAGAAGTTAAACTGTTTGTACTTCATATAGTATAAAGAAGTTTGGAAAAATTCACTCCACTGCTCAAGGGAGAAAAATGTTTAAGTGTATCAGACATAGATTTCTTCTCCTAGAATCAACAGCTCTTAGTACTAACTCCAAGCTCACTGGCAGATACAGACACTTACCATGACAAAGACAACATATTCCATAACTTTCTTTACATTTTTGCTCTCCAGACTCTTTTTTCTATGCTTTGAAAGAATGAATGCCTCTAGTCAAAAATCACATGATTGAAAAATGAACGTTATCACAAAGATAGCATTTTGTGAGACCATTTGTATAAAAAGAGAAAGATTTTAGTTTCATTTTAAAAAGCTTCTGAAAATAGTAAGAAAGATTGGTGAGTGTGTACTTGCACATGAAAGACCTTTTAATAATCCAGATGAAGTCATGATTAGTATTTTCAATACCTTTGAAGGACAGGATTCTGATGAGATTTAACCGGACAGCAAAAGGACATCGAATGAAGTTAAAAGGTGACAAATGTAAAGCAATGCAGATGTGATGGTAAAAAAATTCAGTGACTTTTCCTAAGTTAAGCATATGAAAGCTTAATGTAGGAAACTTTAAAGCACAGCGATATCTTGGGCACCCATTCTATCTGCTAAATGAGAAGAAATTGTAAAAAAGAAAAGAAAAAAAAGACAGCATTGAGAAACAAAATGCAACTTTTAATCTTGGACAAATAAGTTTGAAAGAATAAAAATACCATGACAAAAATTAATAGTGCAGCTTCATGTAGAGTCTTTAGCAATTCTATTTGTGAAAATTTATTACAGAATTAGAAAAGGACCAAAAAATTCTGGGTTAAGTATTACAAGCCAGGACTTCTCCACTCAGGACTGACTAGCTCAGCTCTAGATACCAGTATAGATACTACACTAAGCGTATGTGCAAGGTAAACAGTGGTCAATGAAGAACTGTTGTAGTGATGCACCAATCCTTTAACCTCTTCTAATATCATAAGAGTTTAAAAATTTGGATGGACAGGAAGAAATATTAACTCCCATCCTTAAATCAAATGTCAGCAGTGGTAACAGGCACCAGTTCAGATCATAAGCTGAAAAAAGGACGGCTATAGCTAACTGATACCCACCTGTGAAAGTCTTTTGAGATGTCAGCCAACAGGCCAATTGTTTACACATAGAAGTATATTTTATGGACAAAGATAGCTTGAGCTGCCGTCCTCTGTAAGACACAGAGCCTTTCAAAATCAAATCCATAGCTGTTTAAAGTAAGAATTATCTTATCCTATTGCTATAGACAAAGCTGCATAGAGGAAGTTTTAAGGTAAAATTCCAGGAAGTAAGGTTTGGACCTAACTGAATTGCTTGGTGAAAAAAATATTCTACAGGAAGACAACGTATTAATGTCTCACACTGAAGGGATTTTGTCTTTGAATGTACCAAGCAGTTATGACAACAACTACCAGTAAACTATCAGTAATAGACTTAGACCTGTTAAGAACAGTATAGCTTAAATGAAGTAAAGCAGATGCAGTTCTAATCTGGAATGCACAACAAAGGAAGATGTGCACCTATACATATTCTTACCACACAATAGTTTAGTCTGTTTACAGCTGAGAGGCAGAGCAGGCAGCTAGTTAAGCCAGTTAAGTCCTCATTTAGACAAACAGCTGTGCTAGGGTTTATTCCAATTCTAAAAAATTCTGGACAACACACACTAGTGATCTGGCTTATTTGCAGAATTAGGTATCTTCCACAATGATGCCGAAGAACATATACATGCACGTGTGCTATAACACATGAGCATGAAAAGCACTGAAGATATACACCAATATAGGTGCTCTAAGTCAAATTTGGGAAGGGTTTCCATAAGACTGAACTACATAAAATAACAAAAAAGCCGGTGAAAGTATGTATAGAAAAAGAAAAGGGCTTTCACATTTCATTATCTATTATGCATGTAAATTTAACTTAGAGTGCTCCTCAACAGTATACTACAGTTGTAAATATCAAATGCTAAATTTTATAAACTAGGTACTGATGTGGTTGTCAGGAAATGGTGAACACAGAAAGTCAGTGTGCAAGTCAATGTTGTACAAAGCTTCCTGAGAATACTAGCTGTATTAATAATACTGCAATTCCACTAGAATGCTGGAATGGAATTTACCAGTGGTTGCATAGAGTCTGCCCTTAAATGCTGGTCAAACCTAGAAAATGCATACTGATTACAAGTTGACACTTTCACTGCCTGTCCTTCTTTTGTTGGCTAGAATAAAATGAATTACCTATTTCACAGCCTTTTTGAATCATAGCCATCTACTTTTTTTCCAGCCATCTGCTTCATTTCCTAAAACACTTGGAGTTCTTCACTAAGAAATTCCAAGAGTCCTGGCCAGTGTATTGTGTGGTTTCACCCTGTCAGGCTGCAGTGACACAAAAAACACTACTCTATAAAAACATGCATTATTATTGTCAGTTCTGGTTTGGCACGTATGCTGATCCCAGTTACTTTTCACAGCATAACCTCCACAGAGAAAAGGATTGATATGACAAAAAAAGAAGGTCAGAGAGAGTTTAAATACACTAGAACAGGAGAGAGACTTAAAATATGGCATTTATAAGAGAGATACCGCAGTTTAGCAGCATGAAGTATTTCTTATTGAATAATTCAAGAGAGTCTGGTTCACAACACTAAGTGCTAATTAGCCACAGCAACACCCTTTCAACAAAAATATAAAATAAGATCTAATTAATGACCATTTCTAGTGGCAAAAGATGAAGTTCTCTAATTTATCTGTGGGAAAAAAAAAACACTAGAAGAGAACCAAAATGAAAGGGGAGCTTTAAAATAAAAAAGCATTTCAAAGGCCAAGTTGCTGAGGGCATTTCAGGGCCTACGCATACTGCTCTGGTTAGTCCTTGAAACTCATTATTGCAAGACTGAGATGATTATTTCTCTTTAGGAGAAATCCCTTCTACGCCAGTAAACATAGAGGTTGCACATTATTTAAACTGATATATGTATACAATTGGACTGAGAAGGCACTATACCAGAACCCATATATTATTTTTTTTAACTAAAACAGTGACAAAGTGAACCCGCATAATTCTTTAAAACTGAGTCAAGTAACTCCTCCAACAGCTGAGTACACTGTACTCTGCTATAATATGTTTTTTGCAGTTTAGTATATCACGTTATTTCTCAGCTGGAAAATGAGGGGATACGAGATCTATTTATAGAATGTAGCAAATTTGATAACATAGAGCAGCAGGTCACTAAATCATAGATAACTGGAGAAATGATTCTTAGTGGGAGTTACAGTGTGCTCAGTAAAACTGCTTCCACTGTTATCTGCCATATTATCCAGAACACCCATTTGATTCAAATTTCAAATCCAACAGTAAGACAACAAATAAAGCCTAGCTAATAAGCCATAAAATTTCAATGGAATTGCTTCCATTAGGCATATATACAAACTAACTTCAAATTAAACGGCACCTGACTTACGCATTTTATTATTCTAAATACTGCAGTCATACCCACAGAGTATTTTCATTGTAGTGCTGGAACTGTTTTAGAAATTTGTGTTATGTGCATGTTTTAAGTGACCATGTTTTAAGTGATGATCAAGGACGCAGAAGAACAGATGTTTAATTGGCAGTAAGCATACAAGAGTGAATTCTCAGTTGTCAACTTTCAGGCAGAAGTTCAAGAGAAATACATGCCCACAGCTAAAGCTGAGCTTCATTACTGAGTTTCAAATGCCTATTTACGACCTCCTTGATTAGCGAAGTACAAAAGTTTATTTATTCTTGCCTCAGAATTTTAGTTTATTTCTGATTTAGGTCCACAGAAATGCAAAGAAATCTTTATATGAAGAAGACAGTCTCTATTAAAAATATGAAAGTCATGAGGATGATACATTTGAGAAAGTCAAGACTGTATGTGTGGACTCAGCTGAAACTAAGATGTGAGCTCCTCCCTGCAACATTTCTCAGCAACAACATAACACCATAATCATGCCAAACTGGTCTGCTTTTAAGTATGCCTTTCCTTTAAAAGAGACATTTGCTTCCTAATTTCCAGCAACCCACTGAACTTTTTAAAAATTTCATTTCAGGGATGAAGCTATAAATTGTTCTACAATCTTCTTCCTATAGTTGCTTCTTCACATTCATACTGACAGAATCTTTCCACCTTCCTTAGCATCTGTTTACGTGTTTGCATATATTTTCATATAATATAAGCAAAATGAAGTCTCTACATCTATATTATTATCCATTTCTAGTCATTTCCAGTATTGGAGACACAAACCTCGTAAAAACAGAAGCTGTACAGTACCAGTGAAATTCTGAGTCTTTATTTAGAAAGCTACCAGCTCCTATGAACAAAATGTTCTGCTGGTTATCTTTTTCCCTGCATAGAGCTCAGCAGTCCTGCATTCAGTCATCTTCACTTCTATAAAGTGAGGTTCTATCTCTCAAAAAATGCTGCTGTAGCCATATGCCCTTTGACATTGGCATAGTAACTATACAATATAATGTAATGGGGCCACTGGGACAGTTTTCTTCTACCTTTATGAAAAAATGCTAACATAAAAGTCTCTGGAACTGTTTAAGGAGTTTCAGAATATAGTATTTATTTGAAAACCATCTGAAAATCAAGTAATTTCTCATTAGTTCTTTTTTTTACTGCTTATTGAGATATTTTTCTCTTTAACTTACCAGGCATTATAATATTGGAAAAACCTAGTTTCCTTGTTATGGATACTCCATGGGTAAATCTGGATGTATACTCCCTCCTAATTTGTTCTATGTCTCCATGAAGCAATTGAAGAGAAACTGCCAAACCTGAAATTGAAGAGAAAAACAATGAAAAATAAGACATTCAAATAGATTGTTGTTATCAGTATTTCTAAAAATTTTATATATTTGCAAGTATATATGCATTTTTGAGAACAGAAAATTCAGAGGAAGTTTAGTAATAGCAAGCCAACCTACTTCAATTTTTAAATGTATTTGGGAAGGGTATCAACATCCAAAAATCAATAAAGACTTGAAAACAACTACCCATGAAAAAGCATTAGCAAATTATTACTGATGTGTAATTGAACTACGATGACATGTATGTAAATTATCTCAATAGAGATGGACTAATGTTTTAATTAAAAAGAGAACTAGAAAGAGGTCAATTTGGAGAAATGTCAATCAGCAATATTTGCTACCATTTCAATTTTTCACTTTCTTCAACACAATCCTGCCTTCATTGATAGGCAAGAAAAGGTGCACATACAATTGTCTTGAGCTGCGGGTGAAATGCAGAAGTCTCATCACAATGCATCACTTAACCCGACACAAAGTTATACAATTTATTCATCCAAAGTCTGAAGAAAAATATTCTAGAAAACCAATATAGCATAATCAGTACTTTTTACTTAGGAACCATAATTTCATAACGACTGAAATTACAATATTTTTTCAATATTCATCAGATTTAATTAATCATACTCTTTTTTATGTTTTCTAGAAGACATGCAAAATGCAAGGGCGGCCATATAATACTCTTCCAATTTTTATTCTTCTAGAACCAAGGAACCATAACTTCTACTACTACGTCTGCAGTATACAAGCAAATTGCAACAAGCACACTTCATTACAGTTGAGATTAACAAAAGCAACAGGCATGCCTTTTGGTTATTTCAAATATAATCACTGAGGCAAGTGTCAGAATGACACAGCTTGTAAAGATTAATCTTGCCTGACCTTCAACATTACTACAGCATATCACGTGTCAACATACAGATGAAGAAGATAAAAGCAAACTCTTCATATACACTGAACAACTGGAGATAAACAGACAACTCAGAAGAAGAGTCATAATGAGCTCGAGATTAAGCTGAAGCAAATAACACGTACAACACAGACTGAACAACAAGGTCATCGGTCATTTCAGCTTTGAAAGACATTTTCCCTACAACCATGTTACTGTTTAACTGAATAAATTTACTTGAAGTCTGGCAGTTCCTAAAATCAGGCCTTAAAAATCTGTACTATGTACTGCCAGTCCAAGCTACTGCAGATCAGATATCTAATTACCATGACAACTTTTATATTTTCCCTCTTACCTACACTTATATTTTCTTATTTTGGCAACTCCAGAGAACGTGATACTCTGACCAAACTTTCCTTCTCGTGAAAAACAGCTCGCCTACACATCTTCAACTGGGTACATAAACAAATCTTACAAGGAAAAGCATTCAGTGAAATCTATTCTATTTTAATGACTGTATTTAATGCCATGGTCAATTATTATTTTTGTAGGGGAGTTCATTCTATACAGTGAACAACCTTTAGGCAGTAGTGACAATTATTATTGAGGTAGGTGAGAAAACAAACCACACTGGTGGTACAGAAGTTTGGTACAAAGTCATACAGGCAAAATTCAGGCTCTGTTAGAGCAGGTGAAAGGTTTTTCATTGCTGTACGGGAAGAACTAGGCTGGGTATAGCTCCCTTATAAATATGGATATTTAGCCCACCTCCAATCTTGCTGCTTTTATATTTTAAGAAATTGTTATACATACACATGTATAATCATGCCCTCATATGCCCCTATTGCACTGTTTCCTTGGAAACCTAAAAAACCCATTTGCTATTGTTCCAGATCACATGAACCACAACAGCATTAATCAGATATTGTACACCGCCTGGTGTTGAGTAAAGTTACTGCGTTTTCTAAACAAAGGTTGAAGAGCCCAAGTCCAATTTTCTTTCAGTAAAAATTTCACAGATTTCCTTGAAGAATTTTATTCAACTCTAAAATCAAATATCAAAAAACCTCATCAAACAATTTTAACTTGAGAAAAAAGCTATCTGTCAAAGATTTGAAGTACGTGCTCATGCAAGGCAAAAAAGATATAAAGCTCTGTATTTCACAGCATTCATCGTTAGAAAGTGAAGAGTCATCTTGATACATCCAAGAAATCTCTCCATGAACACATTTGAAACACAGGTTAGTCATTGTACCGTCTACATTTTTACATTTTACCTTTTACCATGTACATTTATTTAGTCATTTAGTTTAAATACATCTTTGGAATATAAATGGCATGCATTCCCCAGCTTTTCAGAAAAATGAAAACCACTGGATTACAGATAGCAAAGTTACTTAAATATGTTATACATTACAGACTGGCCTCTTACTAAAGAGGTCAGTAAATAGGAAAGAGTGAAAGTCAACCAGAATGGAAACAAAGCAAGGATGCACAGGGAAGGAAATCCGAAGGACCTCCAAAAATCAAGTCTTCAAGTTAACAGTTTTGTCACTGGTTGCCAAATAAAAGGGGTTTGACAAGACGGGAAGTAGAACTGGTAAATCTGGTGAAAATGCTAAAGTTGGGAGCACATGGACTTTACATAATCAATGAAAAGAACACAATTCCGAGGTAAGCATTAAGATTGCTCTCTCAAAGCTCCACTAATTTTGCAAGGAACCCAGACTACCCTCTATTAAGGACCTAAAATCATAAGAGGCATACTGTTGCTGAGGTGTGATACCCTCGTTACAGAACAGGTTGCCTGAATTCCCAGTGATTTATTACATTCAGGATGTTGAGATGGGCAAAAGGAA
The DNA here is from genome assembly GCA_013398115.1 of Falcunculus frontatus. Classification (NCBI taxonomy): domain Eukaryota; kingdom Metazoa; phylum Chordata; class Aves; order Passeriformes; genus Falcunculus; species Falcunculus frontatus. Next base: position 624,029 of record VZRV01001123.1, read on the forward strand.
CATACCATATACGAAAAGGTTTCCTCTAGAACTGGTTTTATTCTGCTCTCAAAATCACACTATTTGATGACCTATAACTGGCCAGTTGCGAGCTGTTCACAGGTCTCTAGTATCATCCTATGCCTGTACTTTCAAGGTGTCAGTTATGGTCACATGTCTTTACTCTTCTGTGTTCCATTTTAGCCCAGGGTTATAGACAGTTAACTCTACACAGAGTACCTACATGTCATAGCTATCTGTTACATGCAAAGCATATATACCAAGGTGGGTTACACCACACAACTGCACAAAACTAAGCAAGAGCTATAATAAAGCAAATGAAATTTATTATTTTGTCATTAGTTATATGCTTTTACAAGTCAGAACAAATCTCCAGGCAGGGTAAGACAAGCCCAGCCAGCCAAAGCCAGATAGGTAATGAGACCTTGTTGGCAGCTAAACACAAAGCCTGTGGCCAGGCCACAGCAATCCCATATTCATGGGTTTATAAAAATGCAATACTCTTGCTAAAGAAAGTAGACACCCATCATGACTGAGGAACCATGCAATTGTAATAAAAATCATGGGGAAGTGGTACTTTAAAAAGATGTAACAATGTATTTTACAACGGACTACGCTTTGTATCCTTATTATAAATTGAGCTACCGGAATATCAATGAGTGTTAACTAACATAATTTAAAACACACTGACACATCACATTCTGATTTTCAGAGGGGTGCAGATTCAGCAGAAGAGGGACTCCCTCAGGCACACTGCGAAACAAAGTAGACTGAAGAGGAACTGACAAGTTGAAACACATCACCCTTAAACTAAAAGAGAGGAGACATAGAGTAAATAATAGGAAGAAATTCTTTATGGTGAGGGTGGTGAGTCACTGAAAAAAGATGCCTAGAGAAATTGTGGATTTCCCATTCCTGGAAGTGTTCTAGACCAGGTTAAATTGGGCTCTGGGCAACCTGATCTAGTGGGTTGCATCCCTGCCAACAGCAGAGGGACTGCACACAGCAAAATTATTAGCTTTAGAAAAAAATTACAGCATTTTGTGATGGGACACCTGTTCATAGACAAAGCAAAATAGAGATCTGCAACATGCCACCATACACTGCATCTGACTGTGGTTGATAGGACCACTGCACCATCTATGAAAACTAGGAGCCAGCCAAAACTTCATGACTATACATTTTCCATTTCTAGAACGTTAGGAGCTAAAACATAACAATGAAAATGATTATCCAGTCTCTGAAGGACTGGCACATTTTCTTTAATAAGGTATGTAGCCTAGCTTTGTCCCCTCAGAAAAAACTTCAATTACCTTCTTAGTGGTAATTAAAACCTCTTGTGTTAGCTATTATTCCTTATTTACCCCAGTTTTGAAACTGCTACTCCAATACTCTGTAAGGAACAGCAAAAAGATATGCTTTTATTTCTTTTGCAAGCACGTGAAATTTCTTACCATTAACTTGTACTAAATTTCAACACATCGCAGATTATTTTTATCATTCAGATGAAAGAGAATACAGAAAATTGACAAGCTGCTGAATAAGCATCCCAGATTTTTGTTAGATTTGTCATTTTACCTTCAAACAGCTTTTGTACTGCATTACTGATTTCTGCACTTAGTTATGACAAAAGACATCTGTTCATTATGCTTATAGACCCTTTATTTGCATTTGAGCTTCTGGGGGGAGGGGAAAGAATTTACATTCAGCTACTATTTACTGGCAGCAGAGAATCTTAGATCATATTAAGAAGAAAATGACTAGCAGCTGCTCAGAAAGCTAACAGAAGAAAAAACAAACCTCAGACAGAATGTTATTCAGCACTGTTTGTATTTTAAGAAAGGTAATAAAATAACGCATCTGTCCAAATAAAGCTGCCTATAGGTGTTAAAAGTATTCTGAGGGTTTGCAGGTGTTCCCATTTCCAGTAGTGTTTTAAGCGCAAAGGTAAAAAGGTAAAGGTAAAACCAGTAGATTTGCACAATGCTATTGGCAAACAAATGATTTATTGATTTAACATGATCTGGGACAAACAATTGTATAAATCTTGGCCACAGAAAACTCTATGTAGAAAATCACACAAATTACAGTCTGGGAATAACGAGATTAAAGAAGAGAGGTAGATTAGGTCCTTGATGGCCTTTTGGAAGACTTTATTCTGATTAATTTGAATTATCAAAGGAAACTCCAAACCCTTCTTTTCTTCAGCTTTAAATTCTGGGGTTTAGCCCAGTAAAAAAAGAATGCATGAATGCCACTGCAACATTTTGACAGCTTTCTTGGAGCTCCTGTACCCAAGACTTTTGTCAGAAATGCTCTCAAGTGTATAAAGTAGGTATGTTTTCCTTCTTCAAAGGGAACATAAACACTTAAATGCAAGTGACATTTAACTGTCATAAGAAAACTGGCTTGGAATTTCTTTACAGGGTAGATGGAAGAACCTCAAGTATTTCTTCAAAAGGCTAAACTACTATTATAAGCACCTAGTCTAACTTCCATATAAAGACAAGAGATTTCAGAAATAATGTCTCCAGTTCTTACCTTAGCAAGCCCACTGCTGCCCTTTTCTGTTAACAATTCACAGGGCATGTTAGCACCCATTTGCAAACTACAGTGTTATATCGCAAAGGTGACCCAACTTGCACAAAAATTTTTAAAATGACATTTTTACAAACAGGATGGTTATCTAGAATATTATGGAGTGCGCAAAATACACAATTTTGCAATTATAAGTGCTTTATTTTGCTTCTAGTGCAAATAACAGAGAAAAGGTTCCAAGGAAACACATTTTCTCTTTCGTGAAGTGTAGCTCTTCATGCAAACAGAATTGTATTAGAAATTTAGCCACTTGCATTCCAATTACGTGTCTTATTTCAAAGGAAACAGATGTTTAACAGGTACCTGAACAAAATGTTAAAAGCCAAATCCTCACTAAAATAAGAACCTAGGTAAAAATTGTAAAGAACTTGTAAATAAATTCTTTGAAGGCACTAAAATCATGCATATATGTTCTATAATTCATTATTTGAAATACGGTTAGGAGTTCTTATTTTTTTAGTAGATAAAATGAAGGAAGTCAACACTTCCTACAAGCAGAACAAATTTTTAGAAAAGGTTTATAAAAACATAACCCAACTCCAAGATAGAAATATGAACCAGCTATTGTTGTTACGTAGCCTTAGCTAGGAATTTCTGGGTTTAAATTGGGTGCCACTGGAATCCCGTACCAGCAGGACCAGGGCAGCAATTGTTCCCCTTTCCTCGGCATTGGTGAGGCCACACCTCAAATCCTGTGTTCAGTTTTGGGCTCTTCACTACAGGAAGAAAACTGAGGTGCTAGAGCACGTCCAGAGAAGGGCAACAGAGTTTGCTAAGGGTCTGGAATAGAGTTTTTATGAGGAGCAGCTGAGGGAGCTGGGGTTGTTTAATCTGGAGAAAAGGAAGCTGAGGGGAGACCTTATCACTCTCTACAACTGCCTGAAAAGAGGTTGCAAGGAGGCAGGGCTCCATCTCTACTCTCAAGTCACAAGCAATAGGAGGAAACTGCCTCCAGTTGCACCAGGGGAGGCTTAGATTGGGTATTAGGGAAAAATTCTTCATGGAAAGGGTTGTCAAGCATTGGAAAAGGCTGTCCAAAGAAGTGCTTGAGTCACTATCCCTGGAGATATTTAAAAGACCCCCTTGGCAGTGGTGGGTTAATGGTTGGACTCCATGATCTTAAAAGTCTTTTCCGACCTAAATGATTCTATGATTCTATAATTGCAGTACTGACTTGAACAAGAAGTCATAGTTTCTACTGAATATAAGATCTCCCTGACAGTATCACAATGTCATATTTTTCATTTTTCTCTAAAAACAAATCTTTTAGCAATACTAAAGGGAACAACATGAATTTAACTCTATTACACCCTTATCTCTTTAGGGCCAAATGATCTTGAAACAACACCTAATGTGCAAAATTCTTTACATGTATCATCTTTTGGCTTTAGCATTTTTTGAGATCAAAAAATTAATTGTATACTTAGTGAAGCACATAAGAGCAGTGTTCTTATTTTAAATGTATTTCAAACAGCAGCCTTCAGTGACAACTAATTCTTAAACATATCAAACTGGAATACACATATTTTCCTTGTCACAAAACAAAGATTAAAAATTACAGATTTTTAACTGTCCTAGAACTAGAATAACTAAGCAAATGCACTTGCTGTTTAAACATTAGTGATGTGAAGATAAAAATACATTTCAAAGCAACGCTGACACCTGAGAACCCTGTTGATAAAACACAAACATCAGAAGACTTTTCTGTGATTAAGTATATGCCCAGGAGTTACCTAAGAGTTATGTACTTCATTCTGTTTTACCTTCTTTGTCAAGTTCATGTTACCACTCCTGCTATCATTCCTCCTCATTGTTTCCCAGTCATTGCTCCAGTCAATTCTCCACTGTAAGCCTATGCTTTCTTTTTGGCTAAAACTTACAGCTGTTTCTAGCAGGGAATGCACATTTAGTTTCCCATCTGACATTTCTTGTGCTGATTCACAGGAAAAAGCTCTCCTTGCAAAAACTCTGAGTGTGGTAATGCTGTGAACTGCTTGGGTAGTGTCACGCAAACATAGTCACATTTCTTCTGCTATCTAGAAAATACTTTAAGTTACCACAGCTCTATTCCTAGAAATATTGTAAACTTATACTGAGCTACCGATTCCCCGCTGCATTTCACCTCTTGTAGCTTTTCATTTTACAAGGGTGAAAAAAATATCCTCCTTGATTAAGAGGCCTCTGCAGTTTCTCCCCTGCAAAGTAAACAATGACTCTAACAGGCTTCCTGCTCCAAATCAAGGAATTTGTAAGCCAAAGCTTACTTTTTGTGAAATGGGAAATCAAACAGACCAAGTATACGTTTCTTTAAATTTCTCAGCAATTGACAGTAACCATGGAGAAATGATATCATTAGAGTGCCAAGGGGCTGCTGAATGCAGGTAAATAGGCATGAGAAGACCCCAAAGCACATATCACTGTTTTTAACTGTCTCCATCACCATATTCGTCTCAGAATTTGCATCTTGTCAGATGAGTTCATGCACTGGGCTGGTCTGCCTCATATCTTTTCTGACCAAGCCTTATTGAGCCAGACTGATTTAGTGGCAACTGATAGGTATACTGGGGAAAAAAAGTCCCACAAATGAGGTAAAAATAGTTCCCTAAACCAAAGGACGTTCTATGAGACTTACTTTAGATTGGTTGAATTAAAATTAAAATTATTTGCCTCTGAATAAGCAACCTCACTGAACTTCAACAAAGTTAGATCTCACTTTGAGGTTGGTTTCTCTTTCAGCTGGTGTTGGACCACAAATTCCTGAGGACCCTTCCAGCCTAACTTACTGTATGATCAGATGAATAACTTTCCTCCTTAGGATGACAGATTGTCTTTCCTCATGATGGTATTGTTAGCAAACATCTATCAACACATGGGCTTCAAGTCCTCCACACTTCAATCAGGGCATTCTAGTTTCAAGCATTCACATCAATTAAAGTTAATGTGTAATTAACTGTGTTTCCAGTGGAGTTGCAAAGTAAGTTTGGCATTGCTACCACAGAATGCATCACACTGCATTCAGTAAAAATGCAATTAGGTTACATCACTCTTGTCTAGTTCATCAGAACATTCCAAGATAATGGCACAGGGAAAGATTTTCCCACTATATTAGTTATTTTCATGTAATCCCCGCAAGAGTTCAAAGCTACAAAGCAGCTAGATGTGTTTTTAATTTCTTACATCAGTAATTTAATCTCTATAGGACATGAAAGGATTTTCACCTCCTTTGCTGTCACAACCAAAAAGCACATGTATCCTTTTCTCAGCTCCCAAGAATTACTGCATCAGGCACATGCAACTTTTCAAGCCTTGCTATAAGGAAATCCTAATCGGCATTTACAGAGAACCTTACACTTGAGACTATTAGAAGCCTAAAAGAAAAAGCAGAGCAAAACAGAATGTCTTGCAAACCCTTAAGTTATTCAGTCTTTTTTTCATAGGAATGTTAAGAAAAAGAAATTTGTAGTGCATTTCATCAATATTTAAATATGATTTTTATCAGGTAACTCACTGGGGAGAATATTCATACGTATCATGAGATCCAGGCTTTCTCCTCTGTAGGATTTGGTAAGAGGACATGAATACAGATCACACTTAAGAAAATCATGCACTACTCAGCAGGCTTTAGAGCCACTTCCACTTTCCCCATGGTATCATGAATATTTTCAGATCATATATGAAGTTGAATAGTTGCTGCAGGGAAGTTGGAGAAGCCAAGAAACTAGCATGCTCATCTGGGACATGCAAGGCTGACTGAAAATCCTTTTCCAAATCAGATCTCGGGTTCTACAGACACAAAAATAGAAACGTGCTGTTCTCCTCATAAAACTGATGCAATTAAATGTGATGTCTATGCAGGAGTATTAGTTTTTCCACTGCTTTTTGCATTTTAAAACAAAGTAACCAGCTTCTAATTCTAAGAAAAAAAATATTATACAAAAAATAGATTTGACAGCCAGCTCTGCTCCAGAAATTACTAAAACCTGGTTTGTTTAATAATGACATTCCACAAATACCATGAACTCAATGTAAGAAATAACAATGCTACTGAATGCAGCGAAGGCTGTACAACTTGGCCTTTGCAATAATGGTTTGATCTCCTACATGAGGCAACCAGGTGTTTTCCAGTAATGTGATATCTCACACCAGCTGCAGAGACCAGTGGTGAATGGGAATTACATCCACTACCTGCTACTCCACTCTCTGTTAGATTGGAAATTTGCGCAGAAAACACATTCCAGTTCCCACTTCAGCAAAGGATACTAAATGATCCATGAGAATGTGCCCTTCCTTCCATTCCTGCACCACTGAGAAGAGGAAAGTGGATGAACATCTGTCCCCTGCTCCTTTTTGGGCTTTATTAAGAAGTAACAGTCTTTTGCCTTTATTTGATCCTTTTTAGACACAAGCTGAGAATAAGATGCAAGAGGACTCTGTACTTAAGAACTGTCATGAGATGAAGCAGAAAAAGTAGGGTTTTGGGAGTGGGGGGTTGAGTGGAAAATATGAATGCTACAGCCTGTCACTATGCATTTTACATGCAAGACACTCAAAGTACATTTTTAGTTCCTTTTTAGATTGCCCCAAAATGGAAAGATTTTTTTTCCTGAAGAACATTATGAGCTATCTGATAAACTATTTTAGCAGGGGGACACAACAATTTGTGGAAACTAAAGACTGTGTAAAATCTCCTGACCTGAAAGAAACTGTGCAGGAATATGAAGAGGGAACAAGACTAGAGAATAAACAACAGTCTGAAGCATCTTTGCTGTTTGTGGTTTTTACCGTGCTTCCTTTCTAAGTCTTTTCTAAGTGTTCAAGGTAATTTGAAAAGGGCAAGGGTGATATAAAGCAAAAAATTAAATTTTCCTACATCTGGCTCATACCTTCAACAGTTCCTAAGGGAGAGAAAAGACCTCTCTCTCCCATAATGAAAGGTGTTATCCTTTTTTGACAACAACAAAGGTGGCAGCCAAAGCTAATGGGGCTTCAGAACCAACCACTCAACACTATCACAGAAAAAGACAGCAAATGAAAAATAAAAAGTAGTGTAACAACAATATTTTCCATGAGGTGTCAGCAGAAGTATCTGAACATATTGCTAAAATCTTGCAAGTGCTTTTTCAGGCTGCTAAGGAGTCACAGGAGAATGAATTTCATGTGTGTGATATAAATAACCTTCCATAGTTTATCTTACAGTTGCTCGGTACTCAAAGAGGCATTACTGCTCACTTCCTCCTTCTCTCTCCAACCTTCACATCCACTACTGGAATTCTGTGCTGCTCTTCCCTCTTTGCCTCCCTTAACCCTAACAAACCTTTCCAAAATGCAATTAATCTTCCATTTGCTACCTTTAGTTTCAAGCCCCCTGCAACCTGTAAAAAAATCCATGTGCAACATCTTTCACGTTGAATATTCACATAATTAAGAGTATTCAAATTTATCCAATGTCTCCTAAGAACTGCACATTTAACTGTGACTCTTATTTCATGAGAGAAAAATAGGATTAGCAATGTATTACAGAGTAAGCACATATTGCATGGACAGTCAGAACAACCAAGAATAAGCTTTTTCTTGATGAATGTGATTAACATATTTAAAAAGCCAAACATTAAACTTACTCAGTAATGTACCCTTCTATATGCAGCACCTGATTTTTATTTTTGTTGTCCAATAAGATCCATGATATTCTAAACCTTAAATATACATATATATGTGGCTAGATTCTATATGAGAAAATAATAGAATGAGAAATGGTTAAATATATGACTTCAGTCTTGATAAATAACATGAGGTTTTATGTGCTTCTTGGTTATCCACTAAAGATTGTTAAACATACATTTTCAAAATAAACAGTATGCTTGAAATCAAGATAAAGAAGCCTGCAAAGTACAATATAATATACAGTTAAAGAAGCATGATGTCTACTACGTGAAAGGCATTACAAATACAATATACTGGAACCTTGAAAATGAGATTTTTCTATAGTCATATTTCAAGTAATCAACATTTCACAGGGAAAATCAACATTTGAATATAGGGACAATAGACTCATAAGCCTCCATTTCAGGTTTCATTTCAAGTTTGACACCATATTTGAATGACACAATTCAGAAAAAGTTAGCAAGTTGATATTAAAAAAAGAAAACAAAAAATGCAAATAAAATATCATCTGTGAGTCAAACCACCATCTCATAATAACAAAGCTCAGTTGTGCTTTGTTTCCTTAAGTCTCACACACAAATTTATTTCAGTGACAGTTCCAGTAACATTCAGCTGACTGTGAAGGACTATTGGAAAGTTCTTAAATTATGACTCTGCATCTTGCTCAGCTGGAATGCAAAGCTACCAGTAGGAAAGCAGATTGCACATTCATTTTTTTCTGAAGTTTAATATATAATTGTTCTGGTTTCAGCCACGAGGAGGTGAAGTCTGGAGCTGTGTGGGCATGTCTAGGTTGCTATTCTATACCAGCTACATCATCGATGGTGTGGAAACAAGGAACTCTGGCTTCCAGGAAGGAGTGGTGCAGCTTCAGGTCAAGAAGAAGCCTGAAGGGAGGGCTCATCCACTATTGCTGATTGTTGCCCAGGGCCCTCAGTGAGCATTTTGCACATGAATCACCCTCTTTTGTACACTTTTGTTATTAATATTACTGTTTCTTTTTCTTATCTCAATTCTCATTCCATTAAATTGTCACCCCAGAATCTCTGCCTTTCATATATCCCACCAGAGGGGGGAAGAGAGTGGTTCGTGGTTTTCTTTTTAGTGTGAGTACTAAATTGGGGAATACCATTCCTAAAACATGACAGTAATGTCAATGGCAAATTTTATATTCCTGATGAAAATGTGAAGCAGAAATGTCAAGCAATAAGGATCAATAATTTGATCAGCTCCAGAACCAAAGAGAACTCCAGCAAACTGTAGCTCCTCAGCACAGAACAAAAGTTTACATTACATAGTTCCTTGAAGAAAATACAGTGACTTTTTATTTTCAAATGTGCACATGGACCGCAGTATTGTACATTTTCATCTGACTATTTTTCTTTCTGCGCAAAAATGTTTCTTTCATAGATGTTATTCTTTCTAAGATAGAGCTACTGCATTTGCAAACTAAGAAACCCCGAAGAATGCAAAGAGAAAGGTGGCAAATTACTCACCTGCATTGGAGCCTGTCAAGTTGTAACGTGCATTCAGCTTTTTAATGATATTTTCATGGATCTGATACCAGTCACTCTCTGTGTTGCACCTAGAAAAATTATAACTTTTTAAATTCTGAAGTGGGAACACAAGTTTATCAGATCAACTTCCCAACATATTCCTAAACAAATCCTCTTTAGCTCATGAAACAAATAACACAATAGGAGCTAAAGCCCCATGAAACTGCCTGACTCAATGGAAAAAGTGTCCTTACCATTTGAGAAAGGCACCATGAAATATCCGCTTTGTGGCAAAGGATGGGAGAAAGATAGCAACAATTATGCTGAGGAACTCAGCCATGACCAAGTTATTTCTGTATAGATCTATCCTTCAGGGCTAACTCACACAGAAATCTATCTTGTGACACTCAAAAGGAGACACAGGACACAGAGCTGGTCTTAGCAGACAGAAAAATCTGTGCTCTACACTTCAAAGTTACTTAAAAAGATTGTGATCTTCAGGAAGTAGTCAGTGAAAGAGCAAATTATATTTCAGTACAGATTCGGAAAATAGCTGGTTTTCCATAAGGAAAACCTGACCATGTTCTAATGATCATTTTTCAAAGTTTAGACTTGAGTTAGCCTTAGCATAAATCTGATTTTTAGCGATAATTCTTCATCCATTGTTTTTCTTATTTTAAAACAAAGAGGCAAAATTTAAGAAAACCCCAAGATATAACAGGCAGAAAAACCTAACAATTTTTTAGCCAGTAGTGAACATTTATGTGACTTTAATGTTCTAGGAATCTAAATAAGAGCCAGCCCACCTGTCCACTAGTACACTAAACTGCTTTTCTGCAGCACTGATTCCAGCAGCTCTAATTCAACACAGATGGAAACAGAGGAAAGACATCCATGCCTTCAAGATTTGAGTGCTGCCCCTGGGAGGGGCAGAACTTTCTCATACACGTGACAATACATGTCCCAGATATATGTACTTAGAATAGACCACTCCACAAAACAGTTCTTACTATAATGTCCAAGATCAGCAGGAAATTACATGCATTGAGTTGCTACTAGAAAACTGAACTTTCTTCCAATTGCTATCAGCCAAACACACTATTTAATCAAGCATTAATTTTTATATCTACTTTTGATTTTTCATTCTCCAGCACTAAATGCCTTTTATATTTTTGTTATTTCCATTATATAGTTGCTTCATTTCAAAAAGATATTCAGCTTGCTTTTTTTCTGTAGTTATAAATTACTCCCACTACATGCCTAGGTAGCACAAGGCACTTAAATAAGTCCTAAAAGCACTTTATGTTGCCATATAAGAAAGCTCCAGAATACTGTGAAAAATGCTGAAACATACACAAATACCTAAAAGGATGTAGCCTTTATCTTTAATATTATCCCACTTTACAAACACACCTGTAGAACTAGCCAAAATTTCCACACTGTGATTAAAAGAAAACCCAAAAAACAGCTACTGTGCAGTTTTGGAACAGAAAGGAGCTAGAGCTATTTATTCACACTGGACTTAACACCACTGATTCTGATGCAAAATGACTCTAAGGTACTTTCAAAAATTAAGAAAAAAAATATTTCTTACATGTAGACTTTTAAGACGAGGTCATCCTTTGAATCTCCTGCCAGCAAATCTGCAATACTGAGGACTGCACAGCCAAAGGGCCGTCTATATTGTACATTGCAGGCATTTTTCTTTTCTCCAGCTCCCATTCGTCCTGCCAAACAAAACATGTATTTGATGCACAATCCATGGAACTGCTCTCCAAACCACAGAAGGGAGGCAGCAAGCAATCCAGCTCAGACAATGCCAAGCATACTCTCATTGGGAACCTGGTCCATCTTTATACTAGATTCAGATAACAAATGGTACAGCAAGTCCACTCAATATGTGGTGATCTCGAAAGGTCTCAGACCAGAGGTTCTGCCCATCCTCTCGTGACCCTGACTCAACGAACCACTTTGTAATACCCAGTCACAGAAACCTCATGACACTATCAAATTAGAGTTCAGACATGACAGACTGTTCAACATTATAATAACAATAAGAATTATTTTACTGTTGCTGTAAAAAGGCTGTTGCTACCCATCATTTATGTGAGAGGTGTTGTGATTGAGCCATTACAATTTAGTAATCAAATGCTGTTTCCTTATACGCAACTGGAAAGCAAGGGGGTAATTAACCAGTTGCAGAAGAATAAAGAAGAAAAGATGAAACACAGGGAGAAGAGATGACAAAGGGCAGAAGAGCAATTTATGGTACCGAAAGAAAAAAGACAGTCAAGGGAAAGAGATTTGAAACAAAATATTTTTTCTAGCCTTTTCTATTTGATTTAAATACAATTTATCAATCTTCTCGCTGTGTTCCTGGCATTTGAAACTGCCCTCTTTCTACCCATTTTATTCAATTGTGCACTAGCAGCTATATATCCTTCCCCCTAAGTCTTAATTTCTGATGAAAAAACCTATGGCTGCAGTGGCTGCAGGGTAATGTCTCCTCCAAAGATCCCTATGCATCACAGCAGCTTGAAGAGTAATTGTTGATTTTCACACTATAAAGCAGATAAATGTTATTTTAACTTCTTAATATTACAGTGTTTTATGCATAAATTTGACTGTGAATATATTTGAAAAATATACAACTGGAAAAAATCCTACTCTTTAATATTCTTTAAAACATCTATTTTTCTAACTGTACTTACATCAGAGTTTACCATATCTTTTCTAAAACCTTGCCAATAAAAACAAAACACTGTATTTTGATGAAATATCAAATCAGCATAAAAATACAAGGAAAATTATTTCTCAAAGTTGTAAAACAAAGTTTATTTTGTAACAAGTTGTTTCTGAACTCAGCACAAATTACAACAACTATACTTCAAAACGTCTTTCAAAAATTGGAAGAAAAGTTATATTTAGTACTGCACTGATGCAACTAGAGGCAGTTTACAAAGAAAACGATATAACTAAGAGGTCAGAAGCAGACCCAAAGATTGTTTCACATCAGTACAGCCCAGAGGATAACTTCTTAAAATAAGTAGCTAACACAAATGTACACTTTTCTTCTCCTCCACTTTTTTTCTAGAGGACTTAATATCTGTCTATAGCATCAGAGATTAAAATTTTTATAAAATATTGTCCATTTTTTTCCCTCTGACTCTTTTTAAAGGAGTCAGAGAGAAGACAAAATTCATCTGAACGATTTCAGATATACATCAGGCATCAGGTATTATATACAAATTAGGTACACTAAATGTTCAGGCAAGCTTTTCTTTGTTCAAAGGATGCTCGAAATTACACTTTAGAACAAGAATGGACTCCCCAATGACAACTCCATCGTCTTAACACAGTTCATATTTGACATTTTCATTTTGTTTTGTGAAAGTAACAAAGTATACTGCATCTAAACTCAGTTAGCAGTATACTTGATAAATGACATAAAACAATGCTGAGAAATCCAAAGCAATTTTTCCAGCAGGAACCAGGCATTTTCTTTTCCAAAAATTTATTCAAAAGTCTAGCTATTATAACAAATCCAAAATCTAGCTCCAAGCAGTTTTATTTACTGTCATACGTCTAACAAACATAAGATCATACCTACCTATTCGGATAATGTGCACAGTGATATAGATGTCCTTCCTGAGTTCACTGCTACCCAAATCCTGCACAAGATCAGAACCTCGTTATTTATGACTCCTGATTAAAATGCGACATTTAAAGAGACCTGTACACACTGCTTTCACTGCCAGGGAAAGTGATAAATGAACAGTGAGTTCATTTATACAGCATTAACAAATCCCTTCAACACTTTAAATTGGCAGTCACGCACTCAAAATGAGTGTCCTAAAATATCATGGTTAGAATTTGCTGTAATGTAGCAAAATCAGTGGGAGGGCACAAGAGACTTTCTGTGTGCCTTGAACAGCAGTGATGCATTTGTGCAATTCCAAATATTCTGGAAGTACAGAGTGTGCTTCACAAACAATTGTTTGGGTGTAAAAAGTACAAGGAGGAAACATCACTGGTCCTTGTTGCAGAGAGCACGACCGGTACCTATGCCTATGTGGAAGTTCAACGAGTGTCCACATCCTGAAAGTTGAGATTTCACCCATACCCTTCAGCCCCTCAAACCAGCCTTTTGAGTTGATGTTCATAGCAATGTACAAGCTTAGGGAGCACTTCTGAGTCAACCACAGAATAACAATTTAATCCAACTTCTATTCTCAAAATTCAGCACAAAAAAAAAGATTGAGACGAGGAAGAACTCACCACAAAGAGAGAACAATGTCTTTCAGGCTTTTCTGGACATTTTGGCAAACCATTTCTATTCAGTCTTAAAAAAAATCTTTCACTGTAAGAAAACAAATATGACAGATATGTTGAACAACACTACAGCAAAAGTAGATCTAATTTTGATCCTATTTCCAGATGCAATCTTCCTCAAGATACAAATGAATGAAATAATTTCTTTCTGAAAGTCTCAGATGTATCAATAAAAAAAGGGAGACACTAGTGAAGGGCAGCAATTAACTTAATCACCTAACAAAATTACTAAATCTCAATACAAAATAGAAGACTGATCGCCATTTGGAAGAGTGATATTTTACACCATAGTACACAGAAATACAAGCAATAAAATCCATTTATCCTAGAACTAAAATTAGATGTGTAGTAAGTTGGTATTGATTCTTGCTAAACAAATGTCAACATTGCCATGCTTGTATTCAACCAATATTCTTTCTCATATGTAGGATGATGATTGCAGGAGACATTTTTCTTACGTAACTCTATTGAAAACTCTCACTGCAGTACACTGATTTGAGCAGTTTTCTAAGAGTCTTGGAAGTTCCAGTGGGGCAAATTTCATTTTTGAAATCCTGTTTTGCAATCAATTGTGAGGTGTTAAATGCTGCAGCTGATACAAGTACGAATACTGTTAGTAGGAAGCTGCAGAGAATTCTTATTTCCAAATAGAAGAGAGGACAAGACCCCACTGGAAGAGAAATTACTTTTCGAAATATTTCCATTAGATAGTAGGTTTTATGGATAAACTCTAAGCAAACCTGGCAATTCATGCACAGCAATATGATGAAAAAGCAAATTTTCCATGCTTTCGATAATTTTCTCTAAGACACAGCCTCGCAAGAAATGTAACAATCATATTTCTGTAGTGACAGACGTGGAAGATGGGAAAGGCAAGTAAGTGTTATACACACTTTCCTTCACCCTCTCACCCCCAGCTGGCCAGACACACGAGTCTGGATGTCCTGTAATGGTCAAATCAGAAATAAAATTTCCTAAGCACAACTAGGTTTTTTCCTCAACTGTGTCCACATCTTTTCCTTATTCTGGAAGCTAAACATGGTTTACCACTGCTCTATATCAAGCATAGCTTTTCAAAGTACAGCTGGAAAATCACTAGGAATATGTTGGATAAGATCCAGCTCAATAGAGCCTAATTAAATCTTTATTGCACCAGCATTTGCCTTGTAGAAAATCTGCATTGATCATTCACAGAAACAGTCATTCACATGGAAAGGGACCTCAAAGGGCCTCTCCATCCAAACTCCTGCTCAAAGCGGGGTCGGCTATAAGGTCAGATTAGCTTGCTCAGAGCTTTAGCCAAGCGGCTCATGAAAACCTTCAGCTATGGAAACCACAAAGGGTCTCTGAAAACCCATTCCAGTGTCTGACTGTCCTCAATTTTTTCTTTACATCCAGATGCACATTGTCTTGTTTCAATCTATATCCCTTGTCTCTCATTGTCCCACCATGCACCGTTGATGTTATTGATCCTGTAGGTAAATGGGGACAAACTTTTTACCAGGGACTGTTCCCATAGAAAAAGGGGTAATGATTATAAATTAAAAGAGGGTTGATTCAGATTAGAAATAAGAAAGAATTTTCTTACAATGGCAGTGGTAAAACACTGGAACAGGTTTTCCAGTGAGGTAGCTGCCCCACCCATGGAAATACTCAGTCAGGTTGTGCAGGGCTCTGACCAGCAAGACTCCAAGGCTCTATGATCTTGGAGGACTTTTCCAACCTTAATGATTCTGTGATGATGTCCCAGCTCATCGCACAGGAGCTGAACCAGATGACCTTTAAAAGTCCCTTCTGACCCAAAATATTCTATGCATCTATGATTATTCTGTGATTTAGCTCCCCTCAAAACTGCTGCTTCTCCAGTCTGAATAAGCCCTGCAGCCTCAACCTGATGTCCCAGGGCAGGAGTGCCTGTCCACAAACAACGTGAGGCTTTCTGCTGAACTCACTTCAGCTCATTCATATTGGTCTTGTACTGAAGGACCCAAAACTGGCATGGTCTGACCAATGCTGAGCAGGGATGGTTGCTTCCCATAAGCAACTGGCTACGTTCTTATTGACACAACCCAGGATGCTGTTACACTCAAGAGCACATTTCTTAAGAGCTATGTCTGGAGAAGGCTTTATGTTTTTATGTGCCAGCTATCCAGGCTGAACCTGCAAATACTTAAGACTGTCTTACTGTGATTCTTTGAACACTTCTCTGCAATCTTCAGCTGTACAGCTTTTTTATCAGACACCATAAAAGGTAGAACCTAAGAAACAGCAGAGCTGAGCTCACACATGAAAATGTTAGTTCCTCAGCAAAATGCTATTTTTCTCATTCATGTTTTATGATACAGCAAATTTCTGCAGCTTAGGTCTCCATAAGAACATTAAAATTGAGTTTTAAAGAAAGACTGTTTATGTAAGTGCATTTTTACAGAGAAACAAGTTGGTATTTTGCTGTTGATTTACAACGGGTTTCAGAATAATTATTCCCTTTCATTTAGAATTTAGCTAATTTGCAATATTGGAAAATACAGTAAAAAGAAGTGCAGAGCTTTGTTTATAGGTCTCGCACAAAGTTACTGTACATTGAACAAGAATAATTAATTATATTGCCAAAGTAGATAAAGTCTTAGGACCCCACTATATGTGGCACCACACCAAACCGAATACAAATGAAAAAGTCTCTGTTCCAGCAGTAATACAGCTTCTGTGCACCAAAGCCTGCAGTGCATTGGTATGCATCAATAAAAATCTGGCCAGTAAAGGTGATTCTGAATTTCACTGCTTTATCATCAGTCTGTATAACAATTTAAAAGTAATACATACATACACACCACATTTAGCTGTGTTTTTGTCTTTCAAACAAATGCTAGATATGTTGGTTCAAAGAAAAATACCATTCATAAGCTATCTTCATAGTTTACCTGTTAACTGAGAAATATATTTAACTGGGAGTGTTTTCTGTATTTAATTAAGTTTACATTCCAGAAAAACAAAGGCCCATCTTTTGAAAGCTTCCTATTCACTATCCACTACAATATGAAATTTTCAAGCTCTGCTTATACTCACAGATCATGAGATTATTATTCACAACATAACTAAAAGCCAAAGACTTTTGTGATGTCACAAAGAAATATACTGATTGCAACAGATATGTAATGGTTATGCAGATCTACTTTCCTCATTTGAATTTGAAATTTTGTTTAACTGAAGCAGAGGACCCAGTGCTAATAAAAAAAGGAAACCAAAACCAACAAAAAAAAAATTTAAAAAAAAAAAAAATCTTAATCCTTGTTCTGTGTGTTATGATACCTTCTCTTCACTAGAAACATATGACAGTACCAGTTACAGCTCAGATTAAAATGGTTATCTTTGAACATTTCCAGGGAGCAAATGCAAGCAGTTAGACTTGTAAGATTACAAGACAAAAATGGCAATGTTACATCTACGTACATAGAGCATGGGCATTTATGTACCATTTCAAAGGATTTCGATAGAGACAAACAGGTTAGAAAAAGTCCTATGGAAAGTAAACAGCCTTCATAAAACAAAATAAAGACAGACTTCCCAAGATCTGAAAGCTTGGCTTCAAACAGCAGTAAAAATCTCAGAGGGTTAAATCTAGAGCTAGTATCTTACTGCACAGCAGTTTTCTCAGCAGTCAGCTACACATACATAGATACAGCAAGTACACACAGCAATACCCCAAAACAGAAATACCTCTTCTTTGTATCAGGACGATTTGATTTTAGTTTAGACTACAATGCATTTTTTATGAGCACCAATCTCACCACTTAAACATGTTGCACAAATTTAAACTCATCTGTCTTCCCACTGAAAATAAGGAAATAACTAATGCTGGAGAGATTAATTTAAGAAGGTCAGCAAGGGATTTTTGTACTGTAACTTCTCATGTATTAGCAGAGTAACAATGTGTTCCAAATCTGCAGGCTTAACAGATGCATTTTAAAGAAACAGGGCTGAAAACTGTTCTATTTTCATATGTGACCCCTATTTCCTTAGTATTAGCAGGAAAATATTACCAGTCACATGGTACCAGTCTAGACAGATTGCCTGCTGTATGATTTATAAACATACTATCAAAAAAGAATTCCAGCCAGATTTATACCACATGGCATATTCTTGTGGCAAAACTATGACATCAAATAGTCATAGTTCTCAGTACAGCTCCACTTTCAGACATCTTTATAAATGGTCTCTACTTGAAAATAGGTTACAGTGATTTCCAAAGTAAATAATGAGGGGCAATAAGAGAATTCTGCCACATAATTCACCACCTCAAGTTCATTACATTCCAGAACACTGTTAATGGATGTTCATTAGGAACTTGAATTTGAATTTACTTCATTTATAGCTAGAGGCTCAGTGGTTTCGTAAAACCCAGATCAGACACAAAATATTACCCTCATACTTAGTGGTGAAATACAGAGAAATATTGTACAACATGTCATTAGTTACTGAAAGATCATAAAGCCAAAAGTATATCCTTAATAAGAGAATAACTGAATGATAAATGTGCCAACATGACTTAGCAGTACCAGCTGATCCACAGTAAGTCAGCCTCTGCATTTCATCTTTTATGTACTTAAAAAAAATTCTGAAATTTTTAACTGTAATATACAAGGCAATAAGCAAAGGGGGACAGAAAAGGAAGAATGAGTAATATAAAAATGTCAGCCAACCTCAGATAAAGATCAAAGCAAAAATACTAACAAAAATAAATAAAACAATCTTATCATGATACATCTTGTCTTTCTGTCCCCTAGCCATACTGACAACATGAGGGAAGAAGAAGAAAAAAAACATTCAAAGAATGTTCATAGATTTATGCAGTGGAGCCCAATTTTCCTCGGCTAGCTGTACAGTTAACAAGAAAAAGAGAAAACAGAAAAGGAGATTGGAGGAAAAGCAAAACAGACTTATATAGCTAAATCAAGCTCCTGCTCTCATCCTCTTTTACCTCTTTATTAACTGAAGACAGACTTGAGAAATTGGTTTTCATTACAGTTTTCATGAACACACCCAACATTATTTTAGATATTTGCATCTGTATTTTAACTGAAAGATGGCATCACACATTTCTTAAAATAGTTAGAAAGCAGTAATTTTAAATTATTTTTCATGACGTACCAGGAGCCAGAGGAAGATGACAGTTTAAAAACAGAATACTCTTTTTAGGCATCTATCAGCAGGTATTTAAAACTGAAGAAAAAACATACCAGAAGCTGGAGCCTTCAGTGATCTTAGTCTGCCACCACAGACAAACATTTTGACAGATCACAGCATTACCAGTGCACAGACCTACAGATCCTTTAAGCTGAATTACAGTCTTGATTATTATATCCTATTCACTGACTGAGGTAACAGCATGGATACAAGCAGATTTGCAGTATCTTTCCCCAAAGATGGAAATTAAACCTGAAGAGAGCAGGAGGAATTGTTAAAGTGAAGGGAAACAACAGCATTCAAGAAAATTCCCCTTCCTCTAACACCACCTGGCCTCCTAAGTATTCAACGCCATTTGGAGGTTTCCAAGCAGCAAGCCTGTATTTTGTGTCAATCCCAACATGCCTTTTGCTGGTAGCCAGTGTGACTGCAACATGTTCTTAGTGAGATATCTGTAAACCAACTATATATATACACATACACACACCACTGGTGTTCAATGTATCTCATGGTTACCTAAACCTACACATAACTTGTCATGGCTGGTCCACAATTCCAACACTGCATTCATTTCTGAATGTAGCTAATTGTTTAAGCTCCACCAGCTACATGACAGGTCACCTTTTCCAGTGTTTTCATCATCAAATTTTAAAACAGTTTTCTGTTTCTCCTGGCAGTTTTCAATTTTTACAACAGAATCAGACAGAGGGTTATTTGTTAATGCATATGAGCAACATAATCAATATCACAGGTTCCTCTTGCTTGGGATGGTTTGTCTACTTTAAAAATGTGTCTAACTACACAAGCCCAGAGATCAAAGATCTATTTAAGTTAGCAAGCACCCTTAGTCCAACTACAGCAAGTAGAAGATATTTGAGAAAGAATCTTTAAACAGTGGATAGGAAAGTGGATTTGTTTCACTGAACATGGCTCTTCCTGAGAGGAACTGAGCTACATCATGAAATAGAACTAATTTCGAACATGCTCTCACTCCTGGGAAGGCTTATGAAAAATATGATTAAAATCAGGCTCTGTCTGCCTACAAAATACAAAACCAAGCCTTCTCAGAAGCATTTGCTTGCTAGACTACACTCGTGGTTTTTTTTCAGGAACTCATTCCTACCATATCTACCTCATTCTACTTATTCACAAATATAATTTGTTGTAAAGTCACATGCAGCAGCTCCCATACACAGGCTGAATTGGACAGCCTAGGCCATCAGGCCAAAGCAAACATGATTGCTGAAACATCAACTCCTCAAAAAATACTCGTACTAGCTTGAAGGAAAATGTTAATTCTCTTTCAATTCAAGAATAGCCAGTATTTAAAGAGCAATTTATCAAAACTGTCTCATTAATGACAACAAATTACACAGCACTGCAGAAAGTCAGATAAAATGAATGATTTGTAAAAGTGCTGTGGTTTAACCCCAGACAGTAGCTCAGCCACCAGCTCACTCCCCCACAGTGGGGTGGGGGAGAGAATTGGAAGGGTAAAAGTCAGAAAACGTGTGGGTTAATTTAAAGGCAGTTAAACAGATAAAGCAGAAGCAACACACACAGGCAAAGCAAAACAAGGAATTTATTCACCACTTCCCATGGGGAGGCAGGTGTCCAGCCGTTCCCAGGAAAACAGGGCTCCATGAGAGGCAACAGTGAGTGAGGAAGACAAATGCCATTACTCCACCCCCTTTCCTTCTTTACCTTCCCCCAGCTCTATATGCTGAGCATGATGTCTTGTGGTGTGGGATATTCCTGTGGTCAGTTGGGGTCAGCTGTACTAGTTGTGTCCCCTCCCAACTCCTTGTACTCCCCCAGCCTCCTCACTGGCAGGGGGGGGTGAGAGGCAGAAAAGGACTTAGCCCTGTGTAAGTTCTGCTCAGCAATAGCTAAAACATCCCTGTGTTACCAGCACTGTCCTCAGAACCAATGTGAAACACAGCCCCATACCAGCTACCGTAAAGAAAATGAACACTACTCCAGCCAAAACCAGCACAAAAAAGAAGTATTACTAAAACAGCTAGAACCTCTTACAAACCAGGATGAAGCATTTTGATCCCCTGGAGTTGTGGGTAACCCAAAATGTTATTGCATTCCTGTGGTGGGCACCATCTCGGAAAGCATCAGGTGCCATTTTCCCTTTGTCTCCCTACGTGGTCAGCAGTGGGGGCCGCCATCTTACGAGGGGGTGGTACCCGCCAATTTGGGTATCTCTTCATTCACCTGAGGGGTTCCTGACATTTAGCAATTCTTTATCTAGTGACTATTTACTTTTATTTTTTTGCCTGTTGCTGTTCTGCTTGTTAGTAAACTATTATTTTCTCACTGATACCTACTCACATTTCTTCCTTATTGGTGGAAAGGGATTGGTTGAAACTAAGGGGAGGTAACTCATTTTGGAGTGTGCACCTCTTCAAATTGTCTTAAACCAAGATACCCAGCAATGAAGGTTAATCTTAATCTGTAGAAAAGATCTTCTTATAGAAACTACCACAAAGCCAAAACATTTGGCAGGAGGATACAGTTGTGTCAAACATTCCTTTCATACACCTTCTTCCCACTAGATGAACCCTATCTGCTTATACTATTGTTGTTGATGAGTATGTAAAACTGAGCAACGAGTAGAATTACATAGTTGTGAAGGAGAAATAAAATATATATTGGCTACTGATACTGGTATCCCTGCCCATGGCAGGGAGGGTGGAACTAGATGATCTTTTTGGTACCCTTCCTGTAGGAAACAGAGGAGTAAAAACTTCTGCAGAGGATGGAGGGTTTGATTTACAACCCTGGAAGAAGCTTGGGCTGGTGTAATGACAGAGACATATAGACCTTGAGCAAGAGAATTACAAACCTGTGTTTCTATAGTTATAAGTAAGAATATGTATTGGGTGTTATGGTGAAGGGTTTTAAGTATGGTAATGTGATTTTAGAGTTTAAGTTAAGAATTTAGATGTTACAATAGAAGTATATGTGTGTACGTGACCTAAAGAATTATTGGTTAAGAGACAGTCGCATTGCAGTAAAAAGTACTACAGGTGATAGGTCATAAAGTCAAAACAAAGTTTCGTGTTAGATGCTTATTGGACTAGAAAGTTATAAATTGCCATGTAATCTTGAGTCTTGTGACCTTTTTCCTCGTTATGGTGACTTGTTAATAAATCTCACGACCTCCGAGGCTGATGCCTTGTTTGTTATTTTAAGTACAAATCATCTTATCGATGCGGTCCCATCCCTTATTAATGAACGTCGGCAGTATATGAATTAAATTGAAGTGATAAGCAGAGAAAAAAGAGAAGTAGAGCTCTACACCTTCCAACCAAATCCATACCATGATTGTCTGGTATCTGAAATCTAAAAAAATTTAAAATATTAATACAAAGGAGAAACAGGACAGACCTGTAGAAATATCTGCAAGATACCAACCCACTAATTTTGAAATTTCTCGTTAGTCCTGTCTGGCATGTTCCTGTGAAGAGTTTCTAAATCCAAAACAGATTTCAGGTCAAAATGTAAAATCAGACATAGTGAAAGAATAGAAAAGACAAGTAAGCTTGAATACCCATGGGATACCTAAGAGACTCAAGTTCCTTTGTTAGATTATGGAATGTTGATTAATTTATGGGTCAGTATAATAGCTACAGTGAGCAACTGTTTTGCTATGTAAAACAGCAAATGACACTGTATTAAACAGGGCACACTGACTGACAGGGCCAGTGCTTCAGTGTCCTTGCCTCTGGAGGAACTCCACGGCAGGCAGTTCAAGATTATTCTCAAGCAAAACAGCAGAATTCTATTGAGGCACATCACTTTTCCAGTCTGACTGGGACAAAGAAACTATCTTTTTGCTAAACTCCACTGACAATTCCTACTCCAAAATATGTCCACATCTAGGATCCAAGCAGAAAGACTTTTACTACTATGCTACTCCTGCCAAGAACAGGCTAACTGCCGATATATGCCCTGACTATATTCCTGCACATAGGAATTTTTCTGCTCACGATGAATAAATGGAAAAAATGATGCACATTTTCTGAAGGGAAACTTTTGAAGTTTCTGGAACTTCAGGCATCTCTTTTAAGCTGCTTTTTGTAAGCCAAATTACAGTCGCACTAATAAATTCTTGTCCACAAGAATGGGCAAATTACCGTGTCTTAGAGCCAGTAAGGAAATAATTAAGCCTGATTATATATTCTGTGTGTATATACATATATCAATATATAGGATGACATAATTTTAAAAAAATTAGCAATCATATTCAGAAATGTACATACCAAGTTAGCCATCTGAAGAGGTATTTTTATTCCAAATGCATAGAAGATTAGTACAAGAGTAGTGCCTTCTCTCCTGTCAAAGTGACCTTTCCTTGAGGTGTTTCAACCTTCCTGCTAAAATTAGGACTAACTCTGGAATAAGCAGGAAGTAAATAAAACTAGGCTGGTTTTGTTTTATTTTGCTTCTAAGGAGTGGCAAACCAGAGCAGTAAGTGACTAAAGTAGAATGGAGGACTCCTTCAAGAGTCTGCTAGGCAGAAAAACCAAGATGCTTCATCTCTGCTGCATCTATGAGGCATATATATATATATACACACACACACACACACATATATGCAATGATTTTGTGTAATTCGCTTTAGCACAGTTTTAATACTGTGCAAGATTAGATATTTTTGTGAACATGGCACAGGAAATTGAAAACAACACTGAACTACCCTATGCTGTGATCCCCTAAAAGTGCAATTATGCTTTTGGGGAAATACTGTAACGGAAAAGTAGCCCTGAGCTAATTCACTGCTTCTGGTTCCCATGGGTTGTTCCCTTTACCAGTAATGCTGCTAGTTCCTTTAACTTAAATTCCCGCCCTGCTTAGCAGGCACATTTACATGGAGAAAGTCAGGATCCAAGAGTACCTCGAGACAAAAAGCATCCATGGATAATGCAGAGGTATCTGAGTAATAATTTCCAAGGAACAGTATTAACAAAGTGAAGGTTAAACAAAGGTTAAACATGCTAAAACCAGTATTTTAAGGGGAAAAGGTAGAGTAGTCTATTACCTAATGATAGATTCAAAATTATAAGGAGCACCTGGATTGTGCTCTTTACATAAATAATTCATATTGCTGAAAAAGTACAACAAAGTCCAGTCCGAACTCTGCCTCTAGTCATTGCTCACACCCCCCAGAAATTCTGTGCTATTGGTACCAGGTAATTATGTCTGAGGCACAGTTAAAACACATTCCTAAACAACTCAAAAATACCAGATCCACTGTTTTTCCCCCCAGAATCATACTAATTCTCATAGATAATGTTAGAAACAAACTCCTGTCTTTATGCAGGGTTATTTATTAATAGACCCTCTGAATTTCCATGACATTCAGAGACACAAAACTTAAATATCAAACAATCAGATATAGAAAAAGAAACCATATGCAGAAGCAGAGAATCTTAATATCAACTAATGTGCAGGCAAGTATGCTCATATATAAAAATTATTTCTCCCTCTCTCTCCAGCTTTTGTATTTGAGATACATTGCACCATCTAAAGTTATTTCCAAATCTGGATTTAAAGTGTCCTCACAGTCATTTTCCAAACCCAATTTTTTCTCATCTCTGATGTTATAATAAAATAAAGAAACAGGAGTCTGAAAAGAAGATGGAAAGTAATAATAGACTCACACATTGTAGACCTGGGAGTCCTGGTGGACACCGAGTCAAACATGAGCCAGAAATGTGCCATTGCAGTACAGGAGGCCAATGATATCCTGAGGTGCATTAAACAAAGTACTGCCAGCAGGATGAGGGAAATGATCCTTTTCCTCTCTACTCAGCACTGGTTATACCATAACTGGACATGATTAAGGGACTAGATAGAATGCTGTGACAGCTGGAACTGTTTAGCTCGGAGAAGAGAAAGCTCAGAGGGGATCTTATTAATAAATTGCAATATATCTGAAGGGAGGGTGCAAAGAGGACAGTCAAGCAATTTTCAGTGGTTCCCAGTGAGGCAATGGACATAAACTGGAGCATGGGAGGTTCCCACTAAGCATCAGGGAACAAATTCTTTACTGATGGATGGTGTCTGAGCACTGGCACAGGTTGCCCAGGGAGGCCGTAAAATCTCCATCCTTGGAGATACTCAAGAGCCATCTGGGCATGATTCTGGGAAACCAGCTCTAGAGTGGTTAGACCAGATGACTTCTGGACTTTCCTTTCAGCCTCAACCATCCCATGATTTTGTGATTATGTGTAAGTACCATATGCAGGCAGCCCAGATAGACAGCTAGGTCATTTGGGTCTCTATGGAAATACGGTTCTTTACACAGTCTTCTCCATCTTCCACCTCTGAAAGTTAGTAACTGCCATGATGCAACATTCTGTCACTTGTCTACTTGTCCAGAAGTTCCAAAGGACTATAATTAATGAACTATCCCTCACAACAACATGTGACATATTTTTCATGAGACAGAGAGTCAAGGTTCTTCAGCTGTACCTTTTTATCAACTTCTGTAGCCTTGCACTGAGTACACACCCTACAGCTTCACAAATATAATCTCCATCTCCTTTGTGGTCTAGTGTTCGACATGACTTAGAAGCAACAAAGAATGTATTTGAGTCTCCTACATTTAGAGTGCTGATGTCTGGAGTACTGATCCTAAGTAAACTAGATACTGAAAGTCAAGTGTAACCCACTGCTGCGCTTAAAATAATACTGAATCTTTGAGCTCCTGCTCAAGACAGACCATAGGGATATCTTTGAAGAAAGACATTTTGGGTTGTCAGTAGTGAGCCTTCAGGGTAGAGAAAATGTATTAGTAGCTTGATTCAAGAGGTATCCAAGCCCTTCTTTGCAGTTCTTAACAGTAATAGTCAGTTGTGTAAACTTTAGTTAGAATGATGACTAATAGTCATGTTCTTTGAGATGAGCAGTTCTCAGGTTTGAAGATGCTGATGGAGGTTGCAAAATATGTCTTTAAACATTCCCTTACTATGCCAAAATCCTTTTAAGATTATTGTAGAATAAGGGGGGAAGGGAGTATTTGTTCCTTAAATGACAGTATGTTTTCCCAAAAATTTAAAAATTAGAACACCAAATAGTGAGTATTTTGACTAATTAAATGTGGATTTTAGCTTCTGGCAAGTGATTTCACTGAATTAAATGAATAACAAAACTGAAATAAGAAAGGGATAAAAAGATTGATGATGTGGATGTCACTAAAAGGTGATGTTGAAAGTACAACAAAGGAAGGGTAATCTTATTCTTTGGTATGGTCTGGAGTTTACATAATCATTAAGGATATAATCAAAAGCTCACAAAAAAACCCCTCAGTTTGCTTTCATTTGCCTTGGATAAACAGCCTATTCCTCTTTGCGCTGTTTAAGAATCTCTTCTCATTTGAGGGCAATATGATAGTTACAAACAAGGTTGCCCAAGGTGATAGAAAAAGGAGGATTAGCATGCCAACTTATCTCTGCTCCTCACACAGATGGGGCCAGAGGCATCAAACATTTCTGATAAGACGTTCATATCATATTGACACAGACACAAAGTGTATATCAATGAAAGAAAATCTTAACATGCTCCATCTTACTGAAGTGTTGCCTTGAAATTTTCCCATTAATAGTACTGCTACTTGGAAAAAAAGAGAATGGTATGGAAAAGACAATGCTACATAAGAACTGTGGGTCATATTACAGATTTAAGAATTTCTACAGCACTATGTTGGCATAAGACAAAGGCACAAACTCTACATAAATGTAAAGGTCAGCAAAGCAAATGGGGCTCTGAGAAGGAGATGATGCAGCATTCTTATGCATACTCATCAATGACAAGAACAGGGGCCACAGTCTGAATTGAACAAATGTAGGCAGCAGCCTGAACACCTTCCATTCCCTTTTCAATAATACACTACCCAATGTTGCTGGTGTTTTCACAGTTCTCTTAAAAAAACCCAGCAAGATCTCTAGATGGTAATGTGCTACATATATTAATACAGTCTTATGGGATCTACACTGGAAAGGCGGGAGTTTCAGAGGACATGGTGATGACTTGATCTTTTGAATACAGTCATGTGGTAAATACTTTCTTTGGGTTTTTTGTTTTTTTTTTTCTTTTAATAGCAGCAGAATATTCTTATAACAAGAAATAAAGGTAACACAGCCTCAGTGAATAATGCACATTATCTAGAAAACAGCTAAGCTGTTACTTTGTCCCTTGCCACTTGTTAAACTGATTCTATTAAAAGCTAATAAGTGAGATCTTTCCAGGATCTGATAAAAAAAAAAATCAATATATTTTTGATTAAATGACTGGTGTTCTTAGAGCTCCAGTGTAAATGAGCCCTCTGGCTATACCATGGTCATCACTGCTTCAAAAAACTGCTGTATTGGGTAACTGATACTAGTACATGTGAATGGAAAGCACAGACTGTCATCATATGTCCTTTATTTCTCTGAAAATCTGCTACTACAAAACTTGTAACTGTGTAATCCCCTTGAAGTACGTATTATTGGCTTTTAAGTGTGATCCAACTGCTGAAAGAAAAGTTTGTTTCATTAACTTCTATTCGGGTAAGAGAAAAAGATAACCCCAGAGCCAAAAATCATCACCACACTCACACTCTTCAGTACTCTAAATGCTGGGACTCTATATATTCACCTTCATATTCCAAGGAATAGAAAAACTTCAGAACAAATCTCACGAATGACCACACACTATAACTGGTTTATAAAGCAGCTAATAGAGAACATCAGAACACAGGATTGTTGCAGTGTGCTGAAATGTTGCAAACACACATTTCCAGTTTTCCTTTGGAGTTGTAACAATGGCCTATCTCTTCCCTAAATTTATTAAGTGTTTCTCACATTAAATCAACTGCACTCAGGTGTCAATAATCCCTTTGAACTCTGAAATTGTTTTTGCAATATGATTGTAGTAGAAACAGTTAACTCCCAAAGTACAGCTGAGTTACTCTGTTTTACAGAACTTTCCCCCATTCAAACTATGATCCTGTAATATCCATCTTACATACACTATTTTATGATCTCCATGATCAAGTTAAATTGAATTGGGTGCTTTTGAAGACAATTCCGATCATGGCCACATTTTGATTCACAAGCCAGAGCAGTCTAGCTAGTGAACTGGCTTTCTCTGCATGAATCCAAACTAGAACATATGCTGCTGCCATTCAGTCCACACAACCACAGATTTAGTCCATGGTAAAATCCTTAAAACATTTACACACGTTAACATTGGGTCTAGCATGAACTGCTGCTCTACAGATCCACTCCTACTGGCTGGCACTACTTGCATAAGTAGACAGCAGTCTTAGACTTTCAAACTGTTGATTTGCTTACAACAAAATTAGATGATATAAAAACAAATCTTCAAGGCTCTATACTAAATTGGTAAGTCCTTCTGATTTTGCTTTTCTCAAACATTTGTGCAGCATGCCAGATTCCAGAACAGATTTTATAAAAGCATTCTTCAACAACACAAAGTACCGTCTGGACTCTTAACAGATTCAGACAGAGTGTGAGCTCATATACTTTAGGAACAACTAAGTAGCCAGTAAAAGCTCAGCAGCGGCCATAAAAATAGAACTGAACTAAAAGACAAACAAATTTCAAGAGATGTGACCAGGGACCTCTCATTTTCCAACTACAGTAGCAGCACCTCTCTACAACTGCATATGCTAAAACGCTTCCTTTAGGATTCTATGCTAGTGAAATTAGTTCCAAAATTTAGGTGTCATCATGGTAACTTTTTACTTTCTTAAAAAACCAAAAATACCCAAGGAATACACAAACTGGGCTTGTGACCTTAATAGAAATAAAAGAGGAAGAGAAATATAAGGTTAGAAGACGTTACAGTGCATAAACCAAAGAATTTTACTGGGACAAGCCATACGGCTGTACCATGTTAAAGCAGTGCCATTCACATCTTGCTCTACCCCACTCAGGGGCTATTACTGTTCTAGGAAAGGAAACTGCAAAGCAGAAGGAAGGTGAGACAAATGGAACGTGATACAAAAATACACCAGGAAAACTCTAGGAATCATCAGGGGCTGACTACAGCTGTTTATTGTTAATTTAAGTGATAGCAAAAATTATTCCTAGCAGCTAGTTTAGCCAGAAAATACGGCTATATACATATGCATACATATGAAGTGAAATTAGCACGCACCAATTAAGTAGAAAATAAATGAGTTGCAACTGTAGTCTTATTAAGCAGAAGCATGTCATCACTCAGATTTAACTACTTGACTTAAATATTGAGTTTTCTTGCCTCCATATAAGTAGAATATTCACGATCAAAAAAGGCTTTTTAGAGTGTGAAGACACACATTAGACAATTATTTCAATATAGAAACAGTCTGCAAAATAATATTTATTATTATTGTTTATTAACAGAAATAATAAAGTCATAGATAAATCTGTATTTTATTATTACCCCTAAATTAATACAACAGAACTGCCATTATTGTGAATACAAACACATTTAGAAACAGTTATTTTTAATAGCAATTTCCAGCAACAAAAAAAGAAGTCTGGAGAAAAATACAATCCCATACTTTCAGAAACAAATGGAAAGTGATCCCAAAAGAGTATTTAACTCTAGCTTAGCAAAGTTGATAGAAAATCATTCCTATTGTGCAAAGTGGGTGCTGATCTCACTAAGTTATGTGTAAGCAAGGCATAACAGCCCCTACCAATCCAGAGAAATCTTTAGCTAGAAAATATGAAAATAAAAAAAAACTCCAAGCATCACTGATTTTTTCTGTCACTATCTGATACCAGATTTCTGCTCTGGGAAAGTCACTAATTCATTTCAAAATCAGTTTTTCACATCTCATGAAAAACCTACTCTCTAATTCTTAGTACATGTTGGAAAAATCATGAGCATTTATACATGCTGTCAGGATGAAAAATTGTTTAATTGAGAATAGTCTAGCTATAAATATACCTAATTTTTCTTTTATTCATAGATTCATAGAATGGTTTGGGTTGCAACACACCTTAAAGATCATCTAATGATGATCTATTCAAAGCACTAAAGGAATACTAAGACACATTATCAAAACCAGAATAACTGTTAAATGATTTTATGGCTTTAATTTCCATCTCTTTACTTATTTTCAAAGGTGCTATCCTAAAAATGCACTGGTAGGTCCCACAATGAGAGCACCAATGTGTATGTTAAATTAGGAGAATATTCCTTAAACATATACATTGCCTACCACAACATATCTGTTCTACTTAAACTAAAAAAACCTCAACACATAGTGAAAAACAGTAAATTTGTACATATATGTATTTACAACTTACTTTTGACCCAACTACCTTAAATTCTTTGCAAATATTTAAGAGCAAAATCAGAGTGCTTTTCCCTATAGATTCCACTCTTAAGGGTTTATCCTGTGATTCTCCCCACACCTTAGAAGGCCATTTGGATTTGTAACAACACATTTCTTCAAGGTTTGCCACTAATGGGATGAGGAAGTTCACAGCAGCTGAAAACAGACACTGGAGTCAGGAATCAATAACTAAAGGTCAGATCACAGCAAGCACATGAGAAACAGCTCTAGAATTTGTGCTTTCATGTAACATGAAATCCAATCCATTTGCTTTCACACCACCACCACTGCCTTAACCTTGTTTTCAGCAATCCATATCACCCCAAATTGTTTTCTGTCAAAGTCTGCAGCTCTCTCCTAAATCTATCACCTGCTGTGGCATTCATTGGAGTGAACACAAACAACGTGTCCTGATGCACATTTCATTCTCAGAAATGACAGGAAACTGTATTTAGGTGACTACCATCTGAAGTGCAGGCCAGAATGAAATGTCAGTATTTAACAGCTAACACTGTAACACTAGCTGTGTACATATGATCTCACTAACAGTAAAAATTAATGTAGTCAGTATACCCTTCCTTCAAAGTACTGGTTAGTTATTTTGCCTGCACTGCAAAGCACAGACATAATTTTGTCAAATTCAGCCCAACTTCCACATAGTTCCCCAAATTCCTATTGACATATTTAAGATTACAGCTGTGGAAAGGACTCAAGCTGGAGAAGTTCTTGGAAAACTGTCTCCAGTGGGAGGGACCCCAGGCTGGAGCAGAGGAAGAGTGTGAGGAATCCTCCCTGGGAGGAGGAGGAGGGCGTGGCAGAGACAACGTGTCATCAACTGACCATAGCCCCCATTTCCAGCCCCCTGTGCTGCCAGGGTAGATGAAGGAGAGAAAATCAGGAATGAAGCTGAGCACAGGAAGACGGGAGAAGTGGGGAGGAAGATGTTCTAAGTTTGGGGTTTATTTCTCAATATCATACTATGATATGATTGATAATAAATTAGTTTTCCCTGTGTCAAGTCTGTTTTATCTGTGATGGTAATTGGTGAATGATCTCTCCCTGTCCTTATCTTGACCCATGAGCCTTTTGTTCTATTTTCTGTCCCCTGGCCAGCTGAGGAGAGGAGTGACAGGGTGGCTGTGGCTGGCTGGAGGCCAGGGTCAACCCACCACGCCCATCACCACTGCACAGCCATTTAATGGCTCAGACTTCCTGGCGTATTCCTCAAACGGAACTTAGTGGGCTCTTGCACTAACTGTACTCTCCTCCTGTGCTCGTATTTATTAAGTGCACAGTGGTTTCACTACCAATCACTCCTATGTTTTCTCTCAGCCAGAATTCTGAAAATAGAAGTAACTACTGAATATTTTAAAAATCAAAGGTTTTCAGGTCTCTCACAGAATTTAAACTCTAGGACAGATTAACAGTTTCACTGAAGAACAAGCACCTTCTCATAGAAGTAAAGGCTCCTTTTATAAAAAATATGCTTAATTCACTGACTAAGGGCAGCCCTTCAGTATCATGTACCAAGGAGAATTCATCTTATAATTATTACAGAGAAAGCAAAAGTTCAAAGTTTTGAATGTGCACTGATTAGGAGAAATGAAAATAAAGATACTGAAAAATGACCATTCTGTACGCATACATGTATATATCTTCCTATTCAAAAAACAACTGGAAGGTGAAATAAGTGAACAAGACAGAGATGAATACATTTTTTAAAAACTTAAATGACACTACAAACCATTAGACATAACAACAAAAAACCAGAAGGAAGCAAGAGATTCTTGTGAAACAAAAAAATCTTCCCCTTGTTTCTAAATGTGGAATTTGTTACTTGGATCAAAAGATACAGTATTTGTTGTAAAACTTATATAAAATCAGTATTTAAATAGAAATCGTATGATACCTGATGGGTCGATTTTCTTTACTATCAAAGAGTGAGAAGATTACTTCCAGTTCCTCTCCCAGATTGGAGCACATTAAACTCTTCATCTGAACAAAAAGATGGTGGCTGCTGGCTGGTACTGGTGTGTCTTTTTTTCGATGGCGATGTTCCATCTAAAAATACCACAAAAACAGTGACCAGTTTGAGTCAACTATAAAATTCTCAAAACAAAAAGAGGTAAAATATGCAATGCAGAACTACTTTCTTAATTCAAATTATCTTTTAAAATTCAATATTAACTTGTATTTTTTCCCTTTTCTTTTTTTTCTTTTGTGTCTGAGAAGGAAAACACAGGGAATTTACTTTCCCAGTGTTATACTGCATCATCGTTATCTCTAGGAGAAAAACAGTAATCTCTAGAAGTTTGGGGTTTTTTTCTATTTTGAAAATGTGGAGCCACTTTAAAGCTTTGTGCTGTAACAACATAGTATTTCTCAGCTGGTTTAAACAGGTAATGATTTGATAGTCCAATATTCAAACACATAAAAAATACTTTTGCAGAAGACTAAATACCAGTGCTTTGAAATGGGAAAAAGCAAACATACCCACATTTTATGACCTCCAGCAAACTGCTTTTTAAAAGCTAATAAATTGTCTTGATTTGACTTCACAGTTTATACCTTCTGCATTTTAGTCACCCATTAACAGAAGGACAATATTAAGTTGTACTATCCCTCTCTTATATTGTAACAAAAATAATTTTAAACAGCAATCTTTATAAGCTACATAGCTTTCATACTGAGGTTATCTTTTTTCCCCCTTTTTTATCTTTCAAAGTATACTCCATGAGTTCCATTACTAGTTTTCTGGGTTATTTTTCCTCTGTATGTTTTTTCTTAGGATTAATGGTTCCTCACTGTATTTCATCTAGAGCTTCAACAGGATTCCATAATATTACATATGACTTCAAAATTACTCAAAGGTATACTGATTCTAGCATGAAGAATTTACTATTAGGCTTGACATTACAAGTTATCAATACAAGTAGCTAAAAATTATAAAAAAATATATAATTATTTCAGATCTACAAAAAATTGTAGCAATGATGTTTTTGAGGGGGGGATTGTATTTAAATACAGAAGTTATCATAAATAAAATTCATTTTAAATACAAGCTTAGTCTTAAGCACATAAAGCTCAGAACTCTGTTTCTGTAACAGCTGCAGTACTCAAATATGAGCCAAAGCCTACATAAATGAATTGGCAAGATTTCTTAGACCTCGCTGGAGATTTAATCAGAATAAGAAATATCAGTGCTGGTTTTAGTAAATCAAGATGGGCTTTTATACCCAAAGGAAAGCTTTCTTATGCAATTTAACTCCTATTTACATTAATATATTAGAAAGGACCAAGAGCCCAGTATGATTAACTGTGACAATATTATACCATGAGAATATTATTATATTTCCACAAAGCTTATCTAGACAGGCTCATGGGCCAGGTAAAGCTCTAATGATAAAGAATCTCATAAGCTTTTATTGATGATTAAATTCACATTAACAGTCACAATCTTAATGGGACATCAGAAAACAAAACTTTTACCAAATAACATTTAAGCTAAGCATGTGTGCATACAAATTTGATATCAAATCAAAGCGTCTCATACAGATGTAGAGAGGAAATAGCTGTTCAAAAAAATGTCTTTCCTTATATTAAAACTCATTACATTACGAAATGCCAATTTATTGGATCAAAAAAGGTACTTTTGGTTAAATAGAAAAGAGCTGCTATCAAACTATCAGTATGTAACTTGATAGCAAAAGTACCAAATATTACATTCACATACCAGCCTGTAGAGCTCTGTAATGCTGATCTCTTCAGGATCCACCATAGCGTATTCTTTTCTTGGAACTAAGTCAAGTCCCAGTTGTCTGTATGAAAAATGAAATAACAATAAGTAGTTTCTACTTTCAAAAGAAACAAATGAACTCTGCATGTGTTTGTTGTTTATTCCAATAAACAATGTACATGTTAATTGGTACTCTACAGTTAGTTGACTTTGGTTTTGTTTTAATGTATTTTGGCTGTATTCATCATTCACATATGCCTCATCCCCTTTCTCCACTTCGCAACATTAATAGAATGTTTTTCCACAATTTTTAAATCTGTTTCAAATTGTGGACAATGCGCAATTGATTTGTCCTTCGTACTATTGTGAACATTTCAGTGTGAATGCACTAGTACCCTCAATTTGAATAACAAACATGGAAAGGAAGGTAAAAAGAAAATCCATCAAATGCCAAAACATCAGCTTATTTTCAATTTGGACTGGGTGGTATCAAAGATGCTTTCCTCTATCCCCTGAACAAAATAAGGAAATAAGCTTGAATCAACAGGAATACAATTTATTTCCAGCACAGCAGCAAGCAATAATGTTTAAGAACACATAAGGGGCAGTCATGCTGAATTTAGGAAAATTCGAAAGATTGGAAAGTTTTTTGAAAATATGTTTTAAAGAGCAGGAACTGACCGTGTAAAAAACCTTCAAAATTAATTCCTATCAGTTACCACAAAGTTCTAAGCGGACAGGTAATCATACACGTTTAGTCACAACCCTTTCACTGTGTTAGGTATTTATGCTTTCAGATAGCTATAGAAACCCCGGAAATTCAGTCAATTCTACTGTTGAGTATTACTTCCTTTAGTTAGCATTTAGCTGTATAAATATACACTAAAGAAGAGACTCAGGAAACAGCACCTAAATGCCAGAGGGTGTTGCTTAAAAAAAAAAGAAAAAAGTAAGATAATACAATTTGTGTTAGCTCATTTCAGTTATTCATATAAAAGAAAGATGCAGAGCACAGTAGCTGGAAATATGTTAGAGATGCCCAAGTAGGAAGTAAACTGTGTGACCAAGTTAAAAAAGAAGCAATGTCAACCAACATAGTTTCAGTTAGAACACAAAGCTATGCTAAATGCATCATCCAGGCATCTAGCCAAGAGTGTATTAAAAAGATGTAAAATGCTGCTTCAGATATTCCAATGCAATTATCTTATAGACAGTACTACTGCTATGTAAATTACACTGAAATAAAAAAGCAGAATAAAACAATAAGTCACTTTTCACTGTTAAAACATAGTGGACATAAAAACGATTAAGGAGGAAGTCCATTAAAAAAAGGTAACATTTGTTAGCAATTTGTTCTTTATTTCGGCATTCTACAATCAGCCTAAAGCACTGACTTTACAATTTCATTACATTTCATTTATTTATATTGACTCACTCGTTGCCCCAGTCCAGACGAGCAGTGATGTGTCGCTTGACATCCTTCATTCGATCATGGGTGAGATGGCCAACAAGGACCTGCCTTCGCAGGTCTAGGATTTCATTCATTATATGCCACAGCCGGTGAAAGAGATCCCCCTCATTCCTCTGTGAGATAAAAATATAATTGCCTCTATGTCACCTGTATAAGCTGATAATCTCAATAAATACATACATGACGAGGAAATTAAGAAAATCCCTTTTTCCTCCTACTTAGTCTTTCCCCACTGCAACTGTACTGCAACCATTTTACCTGCATGTGAGTGTGTGCATATAAAATAATTTCAGACCTTGCCATGGACCCTGTCTCTGCACCACATCCATTCCAATATTCCAGTCCAACTCCTTGTGTCTCACATTAACCTAGTCTAATGTACATGACAGGTATGACAAAAATTCAACAAAAAATGTTCATGTGTTTCATGACACAGCATCATTTTATTCCAAGAGCATGTTCATTCTGGGCTGCTGTCTCATCCAAATTGAATATATGACCTGTATTTCAAGACTGTTTGAACTCACACACATAAGGGGCAAAAAAAGCAATAGCTCTGAGCATTAAAACCCTGAACCACAGTGTTAATTTCTTTTATCTTTCCCTCGCATTGCTATAACTCTACACACTACCACCTAATCCTAAATAAATAGTATCACGTAGACAGATTCTTGTCCAAACAGTTGTTCTTTATGTAACTGCGAAGTATGAGAAATTATGTGGATATGACTGCTTTAAAACCACATCCTCCTACTCTAATTATATACCAGCTAAGGGCATAACAATTTCCCATAAAAGAACCTCTATTTTGGAAGAATCTATTAACTCTTCCTTCACTAATTCTAAATAGTTTTACCTTTTTTTTTTTTTTTTGAGAAGCTTTAGCTTGAGAAAATTACTGCAACCTTCATTTAAGTGATTCATTACACAAAGTTGAAAAAATACTCCTATTCAGATTTTTTCTGTTAATTCTTGCCAAAAACCCTAAGCCCATTTCCCTTCTCCTTCTTCCTATGAATAAAAGGCACAAAAATAAAGTTCAGCTACTTAAGTTAACTGCTACATAAGTTAAACCTAAAATTCATTTAGAAGTACCATCACTCTTCATCAACAACTTTTATATTCCAAGCACTCTGACAAATTGCAATTTGATAAATCTGCTCTTTTTACTTCACACTCATTCACTTCATAAGCTCACTAAAATGGGCATTAATTTATTTTTTGTCTTGGCTTTCTGTCTGGAAAGGAAGAAAACCAGGGTAATTTTGAACATACAATAACAACAGCAGTGAAGAAAAATGTTGCCAAAAAGAGAAACAACTGCTGTAAGAACAAGAGGGAAATATGAGCATTACAAGTAAAAGAAAACCAAGGAAAAAAAAGGCATTGAAAGAGCATTTGAATTAGAAACAAGAGACAAAAAGGACTTTGTAGCAACATTATAGAGAACTATACTGACAGTATGTTTTCACAATTTTCCATCAGACACTAGTATATAGACCTTTCATTTCTGCAGTTAAAAAATCAAATTGAATAATTCAGGTGCATCTTTGGTCCTGGTATCTGATAAGTTCTACTGAAGTAAATTATTTACGTGAATACAAGAGACATGCTAATGCTTAATAACACTATGAAGCTCAAAATAAAATTTCAAGGTATTAATAAAACAATTAAAAGCAAACCGAATGTTTTGGGGTTTTTTCTGAAATATATACTTAAACCAGAACATCTAAACAACAGTGCACCTTTTTGAGATGACATTAAATCAAAGCAATATTATTCAGGGTACTTGCCACATAAAGTTGTTTCCACATTGTTCCCCAGTCTCTTAGAGTTGATGTCATTTCTGTAATAACAGAATCTTCTGTTGGAATAACCATTTCAAATTGTCTGTAACATGCAGAAGAACACATGATATTGCACAAGCATTACTAATCCCATTGCAGTTACTAATACGTAGACTTCCTACTGCCAACAGTGATGTCTATCAACCTACATGAGTGCTCCTTCAGACCATGACACTTTTTACTTGTATATTTATTTAATCCCCATGGAAAAATTTCGGGTGAAAGTAGTTTAATCCCTATGCAAAGTCTTGGTCCTAGAGAAGTCAAGGTGACGTTTCTTTCTATGAGATAAGCATATCCAAAACGACTTTCACAACAGAATAAATCCCAGAGTTTCCAAAGGGATCTTGATACTTCCGCTTTTCATGCCCGGATTACTTTTTTCATGATATCTTATCTCTCTTACTAAATTAACACAACAATGTGACAGCCCTTGGCCATGGTGTGCAGCAGGGCACATGGCATGAATGGGAAACATAAACTAACAAAGGAAATAGATGCAACAAAGATTGAACTCCATGCAAGTACTGTCACGGTGTCCACTAACAAAAATTATTCTGCCTTTAAATTTTATTTTATTGTGATGGTTTACAATTTTGTTTCACTGAACCTTCAGTTTTAGCTACAACTTTAAAAGGAGAAAGGATCCCAGGGTATGACAAACCACATGTGGCTATAACTTCCTAGTGAACAACAGTGAGTTTAACAGTAACATGGTGACATTTTCACCTGTGGCAATGAAACTTGTTTTAATATTATTACAGGTTCCATCATTATTTCTACCCATCATGAATAATGGACCTTCAATGCACTCATTCACGCTCCCAAAACAAAGGTCACTTAATGTTCAGGCCTCCATCTATTATGAGAAATGTCCCTATCTAAATAGGTTTCAAACTGTTTTGTATCAGTTCTCTACTAATAAATCCAAATAAAGGATACAGTATGAATGATTACAAATCAAGTAGAACTGTGAAAAAAACTGTTGAGCTAAGATCTCTGACAGTTTTAAAAAAATTCAATTTTTAAAAGTGATACCATCAAGGTAAGTTTTACACCTAAAAAAAAAAATCAGGTTTTTTTTGGTCAGACATTTTGAATTTGAAAACCAAAATTTTAGAACTAATTTTAACCAATTACTCTGGATTTTATCAATTCTTCTAAAAATGAAAAGACATCAATTGTTGTCAAAAATAAATACTGGCTCGTCATCACCTGAAGAAAAGAAGCAGAGGAAAAAGTTTCTCTATTCATCTACAGGTTTAGTAATACCTTTTGCCATTGAACTGATACATTATTTTAGCCTTTTTTTGTAAAATGGCAACTGTCTACCATGGAAGAGCTGCTGCCACCAAAGAAAAGAGTTAATCTTAAACAGCAGGTTAAAAGATAGCTTATATACAGAATAATTCTTCAAATTAAGGCAATGCCTTTTTCAAGCCAAACTTAACATAATTGTTTTCTCTTTTCTCTAGACAATACAGAACGATATTCCCAATTGTGCTCAGTGTCTTTTCAGGATACAGCACTCCAATTTTATGTCCATGCAGGAGTATCAGGTGAGCTAAAGACAACCATTTCAAGTCCTCTGGCAGTAAGCTAAAGATATCATAGCATAACTAAATTATTTACTTTATGAGCAAAAGATCTTTGGTACAAGTAACTGACCACGCTTAAAAATTTGAAATAAAACATTTCACATACCCTTTGTTCTTAACACATGCATTCTTCAAGTGAATGTAGTTAGATGGAAATATGCCCTGAAAAATAGAAAAGTTTAGGTAAAAAAAGTCCCCTTACATGAGTTTGGCATACCATTTAGTACCATTCAATATGTAAATGCATGCTGAACTCAAAGTCCTCCAAAAAATTAACAAAAAAACACACAAGGAAAAAATGCAATAAATACTCAGTATAGCTCTAACAAAAACTAAAATGCTATATTCAGTAGAGTTTAAATCCTCCAACACTTCAGAAAATTAGAAGATAAACACACATAGAACATGCAGAAGATTGTTTGAGAGCTCCCTTATGGCAGATGGTTTTATTCATTATTCCCACCTTGACAAGAAACAGACCAGCTGTGGGGGATAATGTCTTATCAACCACATCTTAAGGATTTTCAGACAGGGATTTTTAAAATTAAGCAGAATAAATGAAGTTAACAATATTCAATAAAAATAAAGTCAAGTTAATAAAAGAAAGTCAAAGTTTAATTTGATGTCTAGTCTGCCTGCAGTGCACAGGAAAGTTGTGGTGGATGCCTATCAAAGAGCCTGTGTCTGCCAGGAGGAGCCCTTTTCTACTTGTTTAAGGGCTCTCCACCATTCTCTTGAACAGGCAGCGTTACAGCAACAGTCCTACTGCTCTTACAGCACACTAACCTTCACAAATCAGAATAAGCAAAATGAAGCAAGTCAGCTCTGAGCCTCTGGCTGGGAAGATAATACACTACAGCTCATGCAGTGAGGGAAAATGCATATATGGTCTCTTCATAATAGGCACAAGCTGCATACAGCTTTCCTTTGTCACGATGGTGTCCCATTTTCTCTTAACACGGCCATTAGACCTTCAACAAAACCAAATCTATTATGCAGAGGCAACTGCTCCTTTAAATGCTCCTACTCCTCTGTAATGCAAAGTAGTTCAGGAGAGCATCTCCCAAGGACAGTAGGACAGAGAGCCTTGCAGGTGTAACAATATGTCAGGGAACAGGATGGCTGCATATGCACCCTTACTGCAGACCAGCTGCCACAGATAAGTTCTTCGAGTGTCAAAGCTGGCAGAATAACAAGAATCTTGACAGAGCAATACCAATAACAACAGGAGTTACAAGGTGCTCTTATTATTTCACTTTTGGAGAGACTCCCTTCAAAAATCCAGTTCAGAAAACTGTTTGCATTCACGCTAGGAAAACAGAGAATATATATCTCATCTCTTCACACATCAAGTCATGTTTAGAAAACCTATTCATAACTTCCATCACACATTTGACAGACCACAAAGCAAGACTGACAGCAAGCATGTGGTGAGAATTGCAACAAAAGACAGAAGATGCAATAACAAACCACAACTGCTCATGTCTTATAAATCAAACTGTAATATATATCAATGAGGTCAAAGTAGTAAATATCAAATTAGACTCTGCAGCTAAATTTATTGTTCACATCGACCTTCCACATAAAGAAAGGAAATTTATGTAATTAGAGACCATAGGCCTTGGCACAAAAGGACAGTGACTTCATATGAGCCCCCAGAAACTTCTGAAATTAATGTGTATGCGCCTTATTTTGCAGCTGAACAATCTTGGAAATGAGGAGAGAAAAAAAAGAGCAAAGCTTACAATGCAGGTTAAAGGATCAACAGATCATTTAAGATCTTTCTTTCTCACGAAAGCCAAAATCTGTACAATCCCAGAGGCAAGACAACAGCACACATTAAGAAAATAGAAAGACAAATAAGACAAGTAAAGCTTAAACATACAACATGAACAGACACTGAAACATAAATTTCTTAACTTTTCATGTCTGAATGCAGAAGAAATAAATCAGTGAAGTCTGGTTTAGAATACTATGCTACTACAGAAATCAAAGACTACACATCAAAGAAAACCAAAATTAACCATAAATTTTACATGGCAACGCGTATCTTTTATTCAATTGATACTCTGCATGTGGCTCCTATAAACTAGCTGTCTCCACTGGCTGCTCTAAATTAATTCATAGCATCAAGAAAAACAGGGACAGTTTAACCAACTTTTCCAACAGTGTTTACAATTTGTATTCTCAGTAGTCTTCTCCCTTCAACCTAGATTCCTCTGAGTGGAAAATCTAAAAATCAGAAATGAAAGAATGAAAGAAAATCCAGTCCTGGATTTACAAAGTGCATTATCCTAATACATAGAAGCACTTCCGAAGGGTAATCCATGTCCAAATCTAATTAAAGTGGTATCAATAATATACTTAACACTAAGCTCTAGCTTTCTTTTAAGAGTAAATATCATATATTTATAAGTAGATTATTAACTTTTAAAAAGTAAATATACATTTTTGCCAAAGAATGCAAAACTGCAATTGACCTTTACCTTAACATTGGGGTTTTTTAAGGCAAATCCTCTGTACCATCCTGTGAAGAAAGCACATTTTGCTTTTTAAAGTACGTAAATCATTTACATATGTAAAACAGATTTCATCTTTCCCTTTTGGACAGATAAGACAATTCCACAGTGCTGTCAGACTACACTCATTTAAAAGACTTTCCATACAGTGAAAGGTATTTCATTTAAACCAGCTCATATTCAGATGACTTCATTCACACAATTTCAGGAATTACTCTTTAACCCTGTATCCCTAAATCTAACAATGTAACCTAGGTAATTCTGCATTGAACACCACACCAGTCTGAACCGAAATAGTTTCATATTAACTAAACATTTACAAATCATTTCTGGACTTCAGGTTCTACATCTATCAATCACAATGCTATACAAAATTCATAATATAACTGATTCACAAGAATAGATCCTATGCCTTCTAAAAGAACGTTCTTAAAAGGTTAACCATATATAATCCTGATATGATAAAAAAAATACCTATATAATCCCAAATGATAAAAAAATGATTTAAAAAAGATCAAAAAAATCAATGTGCTGATTTTTATGTTAAGGAGGCAGATTATGAAAAAAATTTCAACTTTATTTCTCTGACACTACCAACAGACATTTGCTAAAATTATATTTGCATTCTCTAAGGCAAAACAGAGGTAGAAGGGAATGCTTACACTGCTTTAAGATTTCAAGTTGTGACTTTGAATGAATTTGAAAATGTCTTGATGGCAGCCAGGTTTCCCTCAGAAATACCAAGAAAGCAGAAGAATCATGAGAGATTTCCTTTCTGACATAACTCTTAGCCTCCGTAAACGTTTATTAAACAGAGAGATTAAATAAAAATTAATGTACTGCAAATTGATTATTATAGAGATTAGAGCTCACTCGAACTGCGGAAAAAAATTAAGAGGCCAAAATGTGTTATATTGTTGACTTCAAAAATGTGTTACTTTAAGAAAATAAATGATCATTAATGGAGTTCAAACAACCAATATACAAAACTAAATTATCACTGGAATCACCCGTGAACTCACCATCACATTTCTCTAATATTTGAACGGTGTCTCCAATCTCCAGTGATAGGCCATGTGGGACTGTCCCTCGAAAACCAGCAATTACTGAAACATATAATACATTTCAATTATTCACAACATTAAAATATAAATTATTATTCCTATTGTTAACAAAAATAGTATATTACCAGGGGAAGTTACATGTTAGAACTAACAGGCTTTCTCAAATTTAATAACCTGTGAAAAGAGTCAAAGAAAGAACCATTAAGCCACTTTTATGAGCATAAAATCTAAAACACCGGACTCAGAAAAAAACCTAAACACAGCCCTACCATACATGAATGGAAAGCTTGTACTGGAGAACACTATTAGCTAGATCATAAGAACCCCAAAGGATAGAAAGTGTTTTATTCCAAATGCTTACACTAACACGCATCAGACCTCAGAATTTCGCAGGCTGAAAGTGCCAATATGTGCCAATATTTTTGTTGCCATCTATACCACTCAC
Source organism: Falcunculus frontatus (assembly GCA_013398115.1). Classification (NCBI taxonomy): domain Eukaryota; kingdom Metazoa; phylum Chordata; class Aves; order Passeriformes; genus Falcunculus; species Falcunculus frontatus. Next base: position 667,330 of record VZRV01001123.1, read on the forward strand.
ATGCCATGACAAGAAAACCTTATTTCACATTTGCTTAATGGATGCTATAGACCCAGCACTCCATATAATCCCAAATGCGAGGAAATGGTTAGGGGGTGGAGAACACTAACGCATGTTGTTCACTCCAATACATTAAGTGCACACACAGTTTCCCCTGCAGCTTCACCAAAGCCATTGAAGGGAGGTCATGAGCTCAGGCTGGGACAAGAGCCTCAGAAATGGAGCTGGAGATAACACATGCTTCAGAAACAAAACAGCCACCAGAGCAGTGATGCTCCCAAATACTTACAATGGCCAAATATTAAGTCTTATATTGTCAGTTCTAAAACAAGAGACAGCTATTTTTTCACTCAGAATCAAAATAGAATACCCAAAAGCCACTCAAAGAGCTCGCTCCTATAAATGTTAAAAATCCATTAACATGCTAGATAACAATTCAGCTATTCAACCCTGTTCTCACTGTACTTGAAATGCTGAATTAAAATATTGCCTAATTCAGACCATGAGACCAAGCAACAGTGCTTTCGATTCTCTGTATTGTAATCTTCTTTCAGAGCTTAATTTTGAAGGGGAAGAGGAAACAGCCTATCCACCAGGGCACGATGCACAAAATGACTTTGTAGCTTAACTGCAGTCTTACTGCTGTCAAATATCTACCCATCTAGACAGGAAACCCCAAATCTCATAGGAAAGGAAAAAAACCCACTAACTGAGAGGCATGACAAGAAAATTCCACATATAAAAGCCGAAAAGACATGCCTATATGCAAGGACATATATATGCTCACTCTTGCCTGCTGTTGGAGGTCTAGCCTGCCACAAGCAGACACTACACTCAAACACAACATAACCTGTCATCCACCATCTGTACTTGCCACATTGTTCATCAAAGGCAGCAGGAGAGATTAGCTGTCAGCAACCACAGAAACTGAAAATTCATTTGTGAATCTTTGGAAGAAAGTTCCAGCTTTTAAGAGTAAACCAACAGGATACGGTTTATGCTATAGGACGGCATGTTTAAAAATGTACAAAAAGTACAGTTTTGCCAAATCCTTCTTCAGAATTTGAAGACTTCAAAACTCATTCTGTTCAATCATCACTTCAATCATAAGAAAATCATCACTGTGCTTAACCCATGGTCTTTATCCCTTTGAAAAAATCCAGTGAGATTATATCCCTGGACAGTCCCTAAGAGTTTGATACAACATAAGACCAGTATGCATAGTATAGAACCTCCTCAAGTATGTGTATCCAATCAATCTCTATTCATCTTGGTGCTACTCCCACTCTTCAGGGTTTTTTACACCGAACTGAATACTGTGAGATATGCAGTATGAAATAAAAAGTTACTTTGGTTCCAATACCATGATCAAGTACACCACTTTTAAAGCAGCTTAGTAGCAAGAAAGCATTTGTACACTGAGAAAGTTTGCCTAAAGAGTTGAAAAAAACCAAGAAATTTTTGATTAATTCTTATACAAAGATCTGAAAATTAAAACAGTTTATTAACTATGAAGAAATGAAAATAAAATAAAACCCCCTGAATATCAATACAATGTAGATCTAAATTCCGCTGTGGCACTGGAATGACAGGAGTCACTCTGGTCACCTTTCTAGTTTGAAAGAAGCAAAACTGAAATATGAAGCCTGCCGAAATAGCATGTACAGCAACTGAAATAAAATTAAGGAATTAACTGAAGAAGCATGCAAAACCAAACCAAACCCTCATCTGTTATTACAGTTGTGAGATGTCTTATTTTTAAACTCCATGAAATAAAGACAGTGATTTTCTCCTTTAAGAGCCAATATATCCTGTCACATTGTTAGGATTTGACTTTGCTATGACATTCAGTTTTTATTACTTAGTTACTAGAGTTGTTAAAGATCTTTTTCTCTTTTTTTTTTTTTTTTTTACAAAGTTTTAAAAAACTTTTAGGACAAAAAGAGATTGAAATCTGACACAGTGTAGAAAATAGCTAGAAATAATTTTAGAACATATATAGAAGAACAAAATTATACCTTGAAATGTTTTTTACAAGGATGGCCTGCAGAGTACCAGGAAAAGAAAGAAATGAGGGCATCATCTGTATCTCTAAGCACATTCACCTGATACACTTGAAAAACTCTGCCTATGTTCTTGTGGAGGCCTTGCCTTACTCTTGTGGAGTAAGGTCAGGCTCAAAACAGGTAGCCTGTGGTGTTTAGCAGTGTCAATCAAAGTAAAATAAAGAGCATGGCAGAGCAGCAGAGGATTTAATGAAAAGTACAGGAACCCACAGATAAACTTATCTCCCAAATGTTTACTCAGCTAACTTTGTAATAATCAAGTCATGCTACAGAACTGGCACTGAGACAGAAGGTAGCCATCATAACCGGTAATAACAGATGAGGGCCAACATACTCAACCACCTTTTTGTCTCAGTCTTCAATGGCAACCTCTCTTTCCATGCTTCTGGAGTGGATGGACAGCAGGATAGGGACTGGGGGAGCAAAGTCCTTCACTGTAACTATCAGGTTCATGACCACCTGAGAAACCTGAATGTACGTAAGTCTATGGGGACCTGATGAGATACATCCCAGAATCCTGAGGAATTGGCTGATATAGTAATAGACTATTTACAAGAGCATGTAGTGATAGGACAAGGCAAATGGCTTCAAACTGAAGGAGGGTAGGTTTAGTTTAAATAAGAGAAAAAAATTCTTTACTATGAGGGTTGTGAGGCACTGGAACAAGTTGCCCAGAGAAGTTGTGGATGTGGATTCCTAGACAAGGTTGGATGGAGCTCTGAGCAATTTGGTCTAGTGAGAGTGTCCCTGCCCACAGCAGGGGGGTTGAAACAAGACGATTTTTAAGGTCCCTTCCAACCCTTCTATGATTCTGTAGATTCTGTAGAACTCTATAGAATCTATAGATTCATCTATTCTATTATTCATGTCTTTTTAGTTTATCTGTGGTGTATATACATAAATAGACTACAGGGAGGAGTAGGTATGGAAGGAGGTAGTTGCTGTTTCACCAGAGAGATCCCAGGATTCAGCTAGGACATGGAGTTCTTAAACAAACCATAATATATATTTCATGTACTGAACACCTGACCACATTGTTCTGATAAAGCAGATGCTCCTTAATTCTTTCTTCTAGTAGTAGCAAGCATATAATTAATCACTCTGCAGTGACTGTGGCTTAAGGTGTTCTCAACCTAACTAAGGAGCAGTACATATTTATCATACTCATAGAACTGGACTTTTTTTATATATAGCATTTATTGATTCATATACATTATATATGCACCATTTTAATTCTTGTAACAACAATAGCTGTTGTGACGATCACTTTCTCTCTCTTCCATTGCAACCATATACCAGAGACCTTAGAAAATGAGGATGGACAGGAGAAGAGAAATCTACTCTGAATACAGATCATTTACCAATACCTGCAGTCTTTGCAGATGGACTGCAGGTATGCACGTCCCCAGGAAGCTATGTATCAAAAACACATCCAGATACAGTTTTTGTCATTGTAGTAGCTGAAGGTCATAGAAATGTTCCTTTCAAGCACAGGAACAGTGATTGATGTCCTCTTTAATCATCTCTTGGCCACAGGAGAAATATGGAACTCCACAACAAAAGTTTGTAGCAGGGTATGTCCTCAGAAATATTTTAAAAACTGAGTTCAAATACTGCAGCCAGCTGGCTTTATTAAATATTTTCTAGCTGCCAAAGGGTTCTCAGAGAATAAGAAAGCAAGACAACACCACAAGATACAAAAACCTAATCTATACAGAAGGTGAAATCATATAATGAGAACTACACTGACATGCAATATTAAAGCAACTTCAGTTTTGGTTTGCTTTGCTTTGCTCCTAAGTTCAGCTTCTCAAAACAAAATTAATCTTCATGCTTTCATTCAAATCTCTGGTTGGATATGGTCACTGTTGGACAGTTTTACATATGAAAGTGCCTGGTGTGCAACAAGATCTGTCCAAGCCCAAGGTCTTAATTAAAGCCTAAACTAAGTGGGGGGTTTTGGTGCAGCTTCTGCTCATCTAGAGCACAGAGAGCACTGCTGTTCTGAAAACTAAACCAAGATATTTTTCTGCTTGCAACTAGTGTACACAAGCCTTACATGCAAGTTAGCATTATAAAGAGGATTTGAGACACCCAGAGCAAGCTGGTTTCATGGCTGGCTTGACTTTTTGTTTACAAGATGAAAATGTCTCCCCACAAAGGATGCAACACAACATGGTGCTCAAGATGCCCTTGTCACAAGTTAGAGTTAAGGTCAACACCACAAAAGCAGACACACATTACATTCAGTTCTGGGTTACATGGCAGGACGTAACACCTCCATATATAAAAGCATGAAAAGAAGTCATATCTACAGCAACTACTCGATGCTCAAAAATGAGCATTTGTATTACAATAGCATATTTGGGTTTCACATAATAAAAACCAGTCCTTCAACTGAAGAGAGACGAGTGGGCAAAAGATGTGATGTAGAAGAACATAAATTATTTTAAAAATTGATTATTGCTTGGCCATATTCTGCACGCAAAATGCTTGAATAAAAAATAGACTCTAGTTCAATGTTCTAAGTCATGATGCCCCAATTAAGAGAGGTGGCATATAAAGCACACAGAAATGTGGTAAGTACACACAAGATGATCAGATTTGAAGGGTGGGAACAGTGTCAGAGGGACTGGCTTTGACAGGGAACAAGATGCTCTGATAGAAAACAAATTGATTAGCTGGCAACAGGGGTGGTTGGCCCACTTCAAAGTTTTGCTTTAGGTTATATTCTTAAAATTTTTATGCCTGAAATAACTGGAGATCTGCATAGAAGAACTAATGAGGCAGACATCGCTGTTCTTTTCCTCCTAACAGATGGCCAGAAGCTATTATTGATTCCAGATATTATCTGCTATAATTGAAATCAGGTCCTCTTGATAGCAAAAGCAATTTTTAAAGTTTTTTTCTGGACTTAAAAGTGTGATTCTTTCAAGAGATTGAGACTTTCAGGAACAATTATTTCAAGGGGTTTTGCTCTATTCGACAGTTGAAAAAAATTATTTTAAAGAACTGCAACAAATGAAATTGGGATGTTTCTAATATTATGAAGTTATTTTATTGGTTAAAAGAGTCATTAATGTTGTATTTTGACTTCATGATGGAAAACTGAACTTGCTTTTATGAAATTTTTTAGTTGATGGGTAATGACATGTATATATTACCTTTGAGGAAGGCTCTGATCCATGGTCTTTTTGCAGAAATATAAAAACTATCCTTTGATATGGCCTTATGCATAGTAAATACAACAGACATCTGGCACTGTGAGCAGCTGCATTAAGTGCAACATCATCTTCACAGCAGCCATTATTAAAAAGAGTAAAAATCTCTCAACAGCTCTCCCAAGCATACTGTATGTAAATTCATGTCTGAAGCTACTGACCACTGGCAAGCAGTGCAAGCATCCAGTGGTACAACTCTCAGCATTCTGTGGCACAGGGATGTCCTGAGCCAAAAATGGTATTTCTGTGCGTAACACAGAAATTGATGTGTTTTTCTTTTATGAATTTGCCTAATTAGGATTTATATGCATCATAATGTCAGTGTCCACAAACTCACAGCAAGCTTTCCAGTTTAAATACGCTTATGCAAGAAAAAAGTCTTCCTTTCATTTCACAGTGCAATTTCATGTCCCCTTGTTCTTGTGGGAAAGTTTGAATAAGAAATCTCTTGTCACCCTCTCTGCTGTACTCCTTCCAGGATGAAGCCTTTTCTCCTCAAAAGATGCTGAAGAACCTTTATTGGTTTCGAAATAGGCAGGATTACTAGCAGCAGAAACACACAGAGGCATGCAGCTTCGATACTGCAAAATGGCCAGAGCTTACTGTAAAAGGCCATCACGAGCATTGAGCTTTGCCTACATATGAATTGATCTGGATGGAGAACAATGATAGCACAGCTACATGCTCGTGCTTCTAATACACGAGTTAATTCAGGCATCTGTTCATAATGCATTGTGCTGCCTACAGACACCCCAGGAGGCTTGCTGCAAACCAGCAACAAGCTAATGAAGACAGCGTCAGAAAAGAGAGAGGGAGAGGGGCAGGGAATCGATGTAATCTCCTTTCAATAAACACAATACATACAAATGTTAGTTTCAATAACAGAAGTGATCCTTAAATCTCTTGCAGATTACCGAGGATAAACACTTCCAAATTCGTATTGAAATAAAAGAATGTGAGTTCTCTTGCCTGTATATGTACACCACAATTAAAAGGATCAAATGCATAGTTCAGATAATGACAGCTCAGTGTGGCTTTTGAATATCTCAAGTGCTGCTCACATGCAGCAGTCAGTTTTCTTAAGAGATGAGAGCTTGCATGGAATTTCCCTAACAAGGACATTTATTGAACAGCTATTCATGAAAATACATTAAGGCACAACAAAAATCATCAAAAAACTTTGCATCAATGTCCAAGCATTGAAAATACTGTATAAAGTAGAATAGATATAGAAAATTAGTCTTCGGTTGCCTGTAAAACAAAAATCTGGAATTCCTACTGCTAATAGCACTGACTACCTGTACAGATAAGGCAAATGCCAAGACTGAAATACACAAAGGACATGGAGCTGCAGTAGGTCGTACTCCCTCCTGTGCCCAGCTCAACATTTGAATTCAGCAAGGTAATCGCTTTCAAATCCCCGATTACAATGCTGCCAAAAACCATAGGACAATTCTAACACAGATAATCAGTTTAGTGTGAATGTCTGAATGCTTGTCAAGCTCTCTTCATCCTGCATCTCAGCTACAGGCAGGCATGTTATAATCTCTTTGATGACAGCTTGATCAGTTCTCCCAATATCTGCAAACATTTTTAACTCTTTGCTTTGGGTACCTTAGGTATTAGGACTATATATTAAAGCGGAGCACTACAAGTAACAGGTGATGATGGTACCTATTTGCTGTTGAGAATCGCTGCCCATCTAGAACACCAAAACTGGAATAATTCAGTATGTACCACCAGTGTCCCTGTCCTTGCAGGTATGAGATTTCATTAATTGTTTTCTTTCTTCTACCAAATAGCTAATTAAGCCCTTTATAGTTCTTGAAATCCTGCTTGGTATCTTTTTATGTCCACATCTTGTCCCTGCTAAGAGCAATTTCTTGATACGCATTAGTTCTGGAACAAGAAATTTAGAAGTAAAGAGAAGATAAAACAAAAAGGTCTTTTAAAGTCCAGAAAATCTAGTATACCTTAAGAGTTTATGAATAAATGACACAGCTCTTCCCCTGAATTTGCTCAGGAATGTCCACTACAGAGAAGGAATGTCAATGTAAAACCCATCATAGGCATCATGGAAGAAGACAAGGTGGACTCAGTACAAACAGGTGTAGATTTCATACATTTAATCAAATTACCATAAAGAAACTAGTCTGCATCCACTTCAACCAGTTGGTCTCACTTTAATTCTTCACTGTAGAGCTGGAGATGCAGTATCAATGCATTAAGACTGCCATGTTAAACAGGAAGGGCAGGTTAAGTGTGAATTTTCTTTTATTACTAGGAAACAGCATCAACTTAAAAATCCAGCTAGTAGAAAGGACTAAGTGCAAAAAGTAGATTACGTTCAGATAACATTATATGTAAGAACAACCTCTTTTAGTTAAAAATAACTATGATTTTTACTAAGATTAAGTATTTCCAAAGTTCCAATCATTTTCAAAATTTGTGAAGTAATTGCCTAACTTTTAACAGCATGATCAAGGAAAAGAGTTACAACTATTTACTTGGAAAAGCATTTATGTTTCATTCATAGCCCCTGGGGAAACAAAGTTTCTGAGTAAAACCAAATAAACCAGCAAGGGGTTTTCTAACTTACTTTAAGTGTCAGGTATGACAAAGAAGGGAGGACGAGAGGACACAGCCACGAGCAGTATCAAGGGAGGTTCAGGTTGGACATCAAGAGAAATATCTTCACAGAAGGGGTTGTTAAACATTGAAACAGACTGCCCACGTGGATGTACCATCCCTAGAGGCACTCAAGAGACTGCTAGAAATGGCACTTAGTGCTCTGATCTAGTTGACAGGGTGGTGATTGATCAAAGGTTGGACTTGATAATCTTAGAGGTCTTTCCCAGCCTAAATGATTCCGTGATATATCCACAGCACAAGTGCATCATCTGAGGTCTGCCAAAGCCAACAAAGCCAATGCCAGATCTCACAGCAACTCTTCAGTGCGTGTTGTACTTCATTAAAGCTCACCAAAACCTCCAAAAACTTAAGAGGCACAAAGTTCTGCATTATTTCAAATACAGATCTATGGTGTAATTTTGTATCTGCCAGAGGGTTTGCTGGCTACATGTCATATCCCTACAAAGCAGCAGAAACTGAAGCAGAAAATTAAAAGCCTCACATGATTATAAACACAGGAGTTATCTTCCAGAAAATAGTTAAAGTTCTCCAGAATAATAGGATGACAATTATTTCAAAGAAGGCCTTGAATACAAGAATATGTGCTTACAACTGAATGCTGAATAATAATGTCAGAACAGTGGATACGGTCCAAAGTCTAATAAGCACACATTTCCCTATTCTCCTCTTTTCTCCCCAAAAGCATTATAACACAACAGGCTTCTCTGAACTTGGGGGGCATAATTTCACAGCCCTTAACAAACTTTAAGTAGCACCATGCAAACTCAAGCTCAGAAGAGCTGTAGACTTACGGACTACGAAAAAAAGACAACCACTGTGCAAGCTGCAAGAATTACTCTTCACCAACTATGAGAGGCATCCAAGGGGAACATGGGTAGACAACAATGCAGTAGCTCAAAAATTCCATGTGCTTGGTATCAAAGACTTTGGTAAATGAGACTGGCTTACCCTTAATATTGCACTGTTTGCTCCCATTCAAGTAATAAATAGCATTCAAGGAAGCCAAGAAAAGTAGAGCATAAATTTTCTTCACTAATACAAGAGACAGGACATGCTTCTTCCACAACAGAGTCACGTCCATCAATTCACCATAGAGATGAAACACTTCCCATGTATTGTACACTACCTTGTATTTCCTTTGGAAGAGCAGGGTTTAATTCTGTATTTGACCTGCCATCAGTGGAAGACGATTAAAAAAAAATTTTAGAAAACACACTAGAAAACTCAAACACACACACACAAAACCAAACACAAAACATAACAAAAAAATCAACACATCCTGAAATTTTCAATGCCATTGCTTTTCAGCTTGTCTGGTATCATATTTCAGATGAGTTTTAGTCTCCTGCTCAGCTGCATTTCTCTGATATTCAACCATATCATCATAAATGTATTTTAAGTACTTTCTTTTTACCAATAAGACTTCTGTTCACTTTGCCTTTAGCCTTCATGCAATGTTCTCTGTAGCATTTTACAACTAAATGAATTACTCTGCTTTTGTAAGCTATGAGCCTTACCACATTGCTACTTCCAAAGAACATTTATTAAATATAATTTTTTTGCTGCACTTCAAGACTTATTGCAATATGGTATTTTGCAGAAACAAAACAAAAACCTTACCAACTTATGCAATAAGCAAATTGTGCAATTTAGCTAACACGAAAAATAAACTGTAATTGTGAGCTTCTGTGGCCTGTCTCACAGGTCAGCCAATTCTCTGTAGATAAAAACATCAGAAAAATCTCTTTAAAGAAAGGAAATTTGGCAAGGTGTGGAATGAAGTGCAACTAAGAAAGACAATTACAAACCACTTACAAGTACCCTGGCACATGTCTTTTTTATCTTAGATGAGGCAGAACTTTCATGATCTAGTGTAATTGAGAGGCAGTTCAAACACACAGGAATACAGCTATCAGGACTGGTAAAGCAAAACTACTTCCCCCTGTGAAAATCCTCAGAGACAGCTGCATGCAAGTTTAAACATCCCACTCTGGCTTTAAGCTGGTTTATTAGGTTTAATGGTTGGAAACAACCACTGCACTTTTCAGCCTGATTTCCATAGCTGAGCCAGCAGAATTCAGTGTATTTAGCCCTGCAGGGTTTCATCACTAATCCATAATCTCCGTAAAGTTAAAACTTCAGGGACATTTAAGGAAATCCTACAATTATTTTAAAATGTGTGACCAAATAGAAAGGTAACAAGTGCATACGCTTTATTTCCTACTCATAGTTCTGAAAAAACCCCCTACAAAACTACCTGAATGTATAATTTTAACAGTGTTTCTGTAGCACAGTGCACTCTCAAAAATACAAGTGTAGGGTCTTCTTGAAAAGTCAGAACCTTCACCTTCTGCTCATGCTTGCTTAAGAACAGAGCCTGTTACTCCAAAATTAGGGGGGAAAAGAGTTTAGGCTCAGTTGGCAACTGTTTATAAAAGCACAAAAGAACGTGAGAAAAATGTATCTGAGAAGTATATGCAACCAATTAAGATAATGAAGATTGCTGACAAGGAGGTGATTCTGTTTGATGTGATGGGGGTAAGGAAGTGTATGAGCAAACAGTTCTCTTTGAAGGTTTAAATTATGATTCATTGATGCATCTGAACTTTTATCCTTTTATTTTTTTGTAAGAGTATTTCAAGAGACGAGACAGTTCTTTTGGTTTTTAACGCCTTGGAAGAGTCATTTAAAATAACTGCCATTGTAACAGTTCTATCCTCACTCCTTCCTCTAGATTTGGCATAGAAGCCCAGGAATACATTCAGACACCACAGGTGCAGAAAAACATGAAAAATGATTATGTTATTCTAAGAAATTAGTACTGTGAGAGACACACTAGCATCTGGCACCATAAAATACTTCCTGAGTGAAACTAATCATGGTTTTGACAAGCAACTGGGCAGTGCCAGGCAAACCAGACGCAGGGACTGTGGTGCTGTCTCCACCCGCCGACCTGTGGCCGGCACCTGTCAGTCGTGCCCTGGCCATCACCTGGGCCGACAAATCAAGAGCAGAGGGTGCGTCCATAGGCGGGGACACGGAGGGAAGGCCCCACCCAAGTTTCCTGAACCGTCCAGGATCTTCTGTTTTATAGAACTGATGATTAGTAGATGAGAAAAGCCCTCCCCCTTGGTTATGGTTCATTGGTTTTAACTTTGTGAACACTCCCCTTTGATTGTACCCTATTGGTTCCGAACCCTGGATCCTCCCCTTTGTTCCTCCCTTAAAAGGTCCTGTGCGACCCTTAGAGCCTTGGAGCTCTTTCTTTTTTGTCCTGTCAGTGAAATTGTTCCTGTTTCACCCAGAGCTCTCCTTCTCTCTAGCCTCTTTGTCTCAGGGGATCTCGGCAGCTGGCTTGCTAGCAGCCTCACGGCAGGCTGTCCTCACCTGGGGGTGGCTCTGCCAATAGGCACCGCTCGGTCCGGGGGAATCCTACCTCCGACCGCTTCACTTCAAGCCAAGTCATCGAGCTATCCGTGAGGTGGTCAAGTGGTCAAGGGACTTCTTGTCTTTTAGTATTAAGGCATTTTTTAACCCTTCTCCAGTTAAAAGAGCATACAGGACTCTTTCCTGAAACTTAAAAACTCTCTTTTGTACCTAAGAAAAATTGGCAGAGACAGGTAAAAAGACATTTGTGTCAGTCCAGGGTCTGCCAGCAGGTTAGGAACAATGCTGAAATAAGCTAACACAAATTAAGGAGATTTGCAATCTATCCACTTGGCCACTGTCCACACCATTAAGCCACATGCCACGTGCCTGTTTTGCACTGAATCAAGATACAAAACTCACAGAGTTAAAGATGCTGCCAAACTTCACTTGAATGTGGCGTGGACAAGGCAGGGAATGAAGGGACATGAAGGTCAAGGCAAGACCTTCCGCAAAGAAGTGCAGAGCTTCCTCCCTAGGAGGGACCATTCCCAGGGAGGGACAGCAAACAAACTGCAACTCCAGGGCTACACTTGGCCACAGTGCCACAGAGAGCCATCACATCACACACAGCTGATAGACTTACTACACTAATTTAAAATCATTAATTTTCTTAAGTACTGTTGGGTTTTTCCCTACAATTAATAGCCTCCAAATAGAATAACAAAGACCTCATGGGATTTATCCAGGAGCTAAAGAAAAGGACAAAGCTGTATTTTTCTCCCATGCTTGAAAAGACTTTCTGAAACAAGAATATGAAACTTATGCAAAGACATCAATGTCTTCATTCAGCTTGATAGTTTTTCTGTTTCTGTACTCCACCAAGCAGTTTCTGATCTCAACTTTGGTGTCAGTAGCAAAGCACAGGTGTTGAAAATTAGCAAATTAGACAATCAATATACTGCAAGGTTGTTTTTAAGAGTGAAACAAGGCCTTAAGACTGACAAGATGAACATTATGTGGCATGTCTACTATATAGACATCTCCTTAAAGAAAAGATTTTCGAAGACACTGAAAAAAAATCAGCCACTGAGAGCTAAACCAAATGATGAAACCAAAGACAGTTAAGCACAAACATACTTTAAAAACAGTAACTTTCATTAGTCATAGCTGACTTTGGAACAACTGTATGATTTAATATTTCTGCATTATTCTCTTCCCCTCTCTCAAAAAATCTTATGCCCAAGATTTAAGTATTTAAGATTTCTGAATTTAAGTAGTCAAGATATATATAGATATACACTCAAATATATATGGACTTGGGCATCTGAATGTGCACAAGTCCATGGGACCCAAGGACATTCATCTGTGGGTCCTGATCTTTAAGGTCCAACCCTTTACATGCTGTGATTCTATGAAATATTGAATCCCTGGAGCATCATACATGAGCAAACACTGCTTTGGATTCAATTCAGCGGTTGGTTTTGATCCACATCATAATCCCACTCACTAATTAAAACAGTTACAGGTGTGTAAATCATCAACAACACATCTAGCGTGTAATGGGTTTATTCTTCCCAACAGCAAATTGAAGAGACCAAACCAAAGAAAAATGTCATTTTTCCTTGCAGAAAGAAAGAAGGAGTAAAAAATGAGTAGGAAAGTATTTGCAGTGCAGTACACAGTTAAACTTGAGGAGGAAAAGGAAAGTAAGAGGCAGACCAAGGCTTGCAGCTTGCTTCTAACTTCCTTAAACAATTTCAACTCACTTATTAAAAATATGTTATTTATTATCTCTAAAGTTACCATCCAAATTAAAAGGAATCCCTTTTCCACTTCACTAGGATTGTTTGAAAGGTCAGCCAACAATCACAGCTGGGCTCAGACTGAAATTCATTATTTCCAGCCAGCAGTAATGTTAATGGCTATGATAATTACAGTCATTGGTGGTTTGGTTACTTGTTGTGCCATAACAAAATACCATTATGTGACCAACATAATCCTACCTAATCCTTGAAGCTTGCACATAAACCACAGAAGTGTCACAGAAAGAAAATTATATATGAGCAAAATCAGTGAAGTGTTATGACTTTTCATACTTGTTTTCTAAAATACATGGAAATTAGATGATTTAACGCTTTCCGTCACCAAAAAGAATGAGAGATGTCAAGTGAGCCAAAACAGAATATTCTTGCTCAAGTACATCTTGTGGAATTTGCAGCCTTTGCATTTCAGCTGCATTAGACATGAGAAGAGACACACTATGAATTTTACTTGGAAATACCCCTACCAACACCTCACCTTTTCTGAAAGTTTATTTTCATCTGCTCTATCATTTCTATTTTAATGTTTCAATTCCTTACTCTCCATTTGTCAATTTCAGGACTGAAAAAACCACCAACACTGGCACACTGATGATTTAGAGTGATCAAATAGTGATGGACAAATTAGAATTAAAAATCAAACTGAAGAGATCTTTAATTTGCTTTGTAAAAGCAGCACAGTAGTACCCAGGACACAGAATGGACCTGACATTAAGTGTGAAGATTGATCACCGTTACAAAAACTAAACTGATCAATGGAATTATTGTAATGTAGGGCAAGTACATGCCAAAGACTAAAATAGCATCTTAATCATTCAACCTTGCAACTTGCTTTGCCCGGGTAGGTTTTTGAACGTACTCCATCAAGACTAGGGATTTACATTACATATTCAGGGTTGACCTGGTTTCGTCGAAGTTAGCCCTATTTAAAACTTGTCTGGCTAGGACTAGGAAGTGGAATTAGGTGACAGGACAACGGTGTTCTGAGTTTTCTGGTTTGGGGGAGATTTTTTTCCTTTAATAAGTCTTAAAATATATTTAATTCGTTCCAAAATTATTGAAAAAGAGAAAGTCCCTTGTTTTAGCAATACAAAAGCTAACCCAAAGTATAGCACAGCAAAAACTGGAACAGTTCACACAGACATATTTTATCTTATTCCTCATGAATTTAGGGTAGCAGTAAACAAGAAAGAAGCTCTCCAGTTTTGTCTCCTCCCTTATTAAATCCCTGCTTTCCACCTTTGGAAGCATATCTTTTGCAATTTAGCACTTCATACTTAATTCCTTGGGTTTTTTTAACTGTAGAATTACTAATGAAAAGGAACTGATAATTTATGCTTTTCAAAACCATGAATTATTCATAAACTACAACACAGGACCCATGTAGAATCACATATTCTGATTCTTACTGAAGAAGCTTGAAATAGCAGCACTAGTGGAAAAATAGCCACTATCGGAATCATAGAATCCCTCAGATTGAAAGGAACCCTTAGGGTTGAGTCCAAACATAAAATATACTACACTGCACCCATATATACTCTACCATACCCATATCTCAGCAGACTAATTAACTCCTGCCTACTTATCACACAAAGGTATCTAATCTTAATTTTGTTGTCAAGAAAGGTCTTTCAGAGTCAGTTTGGTGTCTCTGCAAGGCACTACACTCTGCCACACAGCCACAAATATCCAAATGCCAGAGTGGCTATGGTTCATGTATGTGGGCTTTGCTCTTCTTGTATTTCCAGTATAACTATGATGACAAAAATAAAAACAACTTACAGACTTTGACATAGCTGTGGTGACAAAAAGAATATTCTGGCAATGACCTACAACATTTTGGCACAGGACAAATGTTTCCATATGAGTTTGCCCTGGAACTCATAACATAAGGCTGACACTAAGAGGATAGTACAAAACCTGCAGATGCTATATTTTGTCTGATAGAAGTTAGAAACTTAAAACCATGAAAATAAGACAGTATTCTCTTACAAAATAAACATTAAAAAATAAATAATAAAAACCAACCCTCAAACAACAACAAACAAAAACCCAAGAATCAAAAAATCAAAGAAAATCAAAATAAAATCATGGGGAAGGAATCAAGGAATTCATCAAAGGCTTGTGATGGGAAACTGTGTATTACTGCCAGTAAAACAAAAAGTGGTAACATAAACACAAGTGCTGAAACTACTGTGTCCTGCAACAGAGAATTCACTGAAATTCCTAATCTCATCATAAGACTCTAAAGTAGGTCACAGCAAGCTTAAAAATTGACAGAAAGCAAAGAATAAGGGGTAATAGTATGCAAATCACCTTCTTTGCAAAGTTGATAGTTCTTCCCCCTCCCCCCTTGATTTTGACAAAGCCTCAAGTACAAAAGGATCCAATGTCTCTGCAAACAGAAAAATATTTATGAACACACCTTTAAAAATATGTACTAATTACAAATCATGTGCTTTTAGACCATGTCTAACTGATCTAGAATTCCTTCAGTAATTATGTTTTCTTAATTACTAACTTACGTCTGGTCAGTTTTATCTTAAATGCTGTGATTAGAAGGTGTTAAAAAGACCAACATGATATAGAAATCCTAGTTCAAAATACACACAAAATTATAAACACCTTTATTTTGCCCTTAAAGTTATACTCTCACAACTTGGGAGAATTTAATCTTATTTTTGCACAGAAGTATGTTAGAACAAACTTCAATTACATTATGTTCTTGTGAAAAGTAAAGAGGAAAATAAAAGTTATTTCTTTTTGAGCAACAATTTTAAGTGAACATTATGCGATCAAATTTATCTTAACATTTGGCACATCCTGAAAACTATGTTTTTTGGTAAAACAAAGAAAAAACTACCCAAAAAATGAAAAATGTCTGCAAAATGTCTGGCTTCATTACATCACAAACGGTAATAATGACTTTCAGTACTTAATTAGCTTAACACTTAGTAAGTTAAATAATTAAGTGATATTTTTCTCCTCCCTATATCCAACAAGTTAACTTGGACTAAATTTAGGATATCAGAAGCTCGAAACAGTTTTGTTCGGCCCAAGGAAAGGTCAATGCCTGAAGATAAACTTCTTCGCTATAAGTAAAATTCTTATAAGCAGCTCCCAAATCCCATTCTTAAATCTGAAAGACATATTCTGATAGACAACTAGTAGCTAGAGATTTTGTCTCCAGCTTCAAGTTTCAGACTTCACTCTGGGAATAAAGCATTGCACTCACGATATCTTTAGTTAAAAGTGAAATGCTACTGCATCAACTCTGCATTCAACACAGCATATCAATCTTATTCTAGATTATTATACCCAATAAATAATCTACCTCCTGCCAAACAGTGCTTTTTCTTTCTTTTATTTCTTTACAGCCTGTTTTAAAAACAACATTTTCAGACTTCAGTACTGTACACTTGCAGGGCTTTGACAGAAAAAGGAAAAAACGAAAGTGGTTGTAGTAGGGAAAGTTATACTGGATACAATACAGTGACCAGGTGAAACCATGTGCGTTAAAATTTGTGGTTTGTTCTCTAGATTTTAAGAGCCCCAGTACTATACTCACATTTATTGTCAATATACAGTCATGTTTTCAAATGTCTTCTTTGTCATCAAGGTAATTGTATGTAAGGAAATCATCCAAAGCCGAGTCTTACTTAAGGTGCCAGAACAGAACTTCCTAACACCATGTCATGAGGTTTTAAATATTCAGTAAATCAACTGCCAAAGTTTAGAGTGTCTTTCTATCCCTGCCCAGATTATATCACAAGTACTTTCTCTGTTGCTAAGAGGTTGGTGACGTGTGTCTGCAAACTGACCTCTGAGTGGGCAATGGGAATCAAGAATTATTAAGCTTCAATGACTTCTGCAAAAACCAGACTATGTCAGTTGTAAAGGGAAGAAACTCCAGGACAGAGTAATTTTTGTAAATTATTAATGCAAATTCTTCTAAATCTTGGTCTCAGGTGAGCAGAGGTGGAGAGATTTGGAATAAGCCACAAAAGGAAGTAGAAGAATTGAGGAATCTGAAGGAGTTGCAGAAAGGCTCTGTAAGAGAGAGAATGATGGAAGCTTATAGGAACGAGGTTTTGAAACACTCCAATACAGGCAAAAGAAAGCAAGCACCAGAGAAGTTAGAAGACTGAGGCAGGGAGGAAATGCTGAAGTATTTCACCTGTGAGAAATGGAGCAATTAGGTGAGAAATCTTTTGGGAACATACATATTCTTAAATATTTTTACTATCCTTTCAATAGAACATTTGCCTAGAGACGTAACTGTAAACATTCAGTGCCAACAGAATGGTCAGACCAGCAACTTTTCAGGACAGAATTCTTCTGAGAACGTAAGTGATCCATCAATCAGAGATGGCTCCAAGATCTCTTTTCATGAAAGAGCAGAATACAGATAACCCATAGTAGGCAAGTGCAGCTGAAATGCTGGATGAATCTACCATGACCTAAGAAACTCTAAGGCTGTCATTCTGAAGTGACACCCAATAATGTTAACAGAAGCCTAGCAGCTCTCACACAGTTGGATTTTTATATTTATCCAGACAGAAGTTTAACTGCTGGCATAAAGGAAACTGCAAAGGACCTTAAATCTGAAAGAAATAAGAGATGCTGAATTCAGAAATGCTGAAAAAAAAAGCATTTCATTTTTGGCTTCTCAGACTTCTAACTTCAAAGGAAATCAGCAAGTGTTAATGTTGTTGGGGAGTTTCGTGGGGTTTGGGGTTTTTTTTTATAATGTGGTCACTTGTTCTCAGATAATGGGACTAAGAGACCAGAAGAATCATTCCATGTAAGCTATTAAACAAGGAGCAGATTGTTATGATTTCTGGATTACATTGACCATTTCAAAGGTGAATGCCCTTTCTGACTAGCCATCAGTATCCCTTCCTATTTCAAAACATTATTTATATCTCTCATTTAGGCACAGGCCAAAAAAATACAGTCACCATTTCATATTTGACGGATTTCAGTATGAAGAGACTTGATAGTAACTATTGTGCACGAAAGCCTCAGTGTTGTAATTTACCACAACAAAAGCACTGCAATGAACAAAACATTGGTGATGGAGGGACACTACAAATGTTTGCAACTCCTCATAGTCAATGAACTTGTTAGTTTACAGTTGTACAAAGCTAAAATTCAATAGGAAGCAACAAAGTACCCTAAAGGATCTGTATTTATACAAATAGATGAATTAAGAAGATTAATTAACATTATGATGTGTCAGAGAAAGTAAAGTGTCAAGATGTGAAGAAAAAATATTTAAAAGGTAAGAAATGTTTCTAGAAGAAAACTAATTAGCAGCTAATTTATCACATTGCAGCTACCTACCATCCTGAGGGGGTTTCTGACAAGCTAGAAGGGGAAAATTAAAGAAATCCTCTGAAACAGATCTAGGGCAGTATTCTAGGTCAGTATGCCAAGAGAAGCAGCACTGCAGAGGGCTGAGCAGCAGTGGCATTGCAGTCTCACAGCTGCCACTGTGTGTTGCTATGGGCACAAATCCCACAAAGAACTCATCCTCAAATCCCCAAAGACTCATTTTCCCAACAAGGCTGCAATAAAAGTGCTATTTTGGAGGAAAACTTAAGAGATACTGTGAAAAATGTGGACTTTTAATCTTCAACTTGAAGAAAAGTTGTAGCTAAGATTCTCCTCTCCATGAGCAGGGAAATGCTTGCTTACTTCTGTCAATTACTGCTTTTTGAGCACATCGGAGTCAACTGCCCGGAGGTGGGACAAGGCTTTACTCTTGATTACTTGAGCCCACCATGATGAACCTCCTGCCTTCATCCTCAGCAGCTAACAGGGCCCTCAGTCCTTCTTTAACACTAGTGGTGGGACTTGAGCATCTCCTTTCAAAATAGGCAATTTAAAAAATAAGGTAAATCAAGTATTTCAGAAAGACAGCCTAAATAACTGTAATTTAACAGGCTGGTACACAGTTTTAGGATACAAGGAAGGAATAACAGCAACAAAAAAAGAAAAAAAACCAACAAAAACAAAACAGAAAAGCCTCCAAACAACCAAAAAAATCCCCAACCCTTCCCCCCCGCAAAAAAATCTCCACAAACCCCAGCAACCAATATAACCCTTCCCACAAGATTTGCTTTAGTATCTCAGTCCCAAAGGATGACAATTCATTTCTTCAATTACCTCCCCCATACCCTTTTCTAAGCATGTTTCAAATAAGTTTGTCACATTGCACTATATTTTAAACTCAAGATGACTGAACAAATTATGCTGCCATAAATATAACTGTCAAAGTTAGATAGGTAATTCCAAACTGCTTTTTTTTCCAAACTAAAAAAAATATTGCAATTTATCCTAGAGATCAGGCTAGACATGCCCAAGTAAATTACAAATATCTACATCCCAGAATAAACATTCCAGCACATTTAAAGTTGCAATTACAAAATAATTAACTACTTCATATTAAAGGACAAAAGGACATCAACTAGTATCTACGAAGGTACTTATTATGCAATAAGCCTTCAGTTAAGACAAGCCCAAAGAAATGGTTCTGGCACCTAGAAGGCCCCTGTCAACAGCTCAGTAAGCATAGCACAGGAGCCCAGAGAGTTTTGGTTTTGTTTATAAAAATATATAAAACAGCTTAATTAAAATATATTACAGAGATTAATTATAAGACAGCTTTGAAAGTTCAGGAAGGAAAAGTAGGAATCTGAATCAAACTTAGGAGTGGCTGCTCATTAACTTAAACTGAGCTCAAAGTGTTTGCTTATCCTAAAATTCAGTGTTTGAACAATTAGTCAAAAATATGAGTCTCTAAAATTAATATTGTTTTGTTCATCTGACAGACCTGCAAAAAAGCATCATTCTTAATTACTATACCTGGAACAAACAAAAGGCATGGTCACATGTCCACAGGCAGTGTGAGATCCAACTACTAAGTGGCAAATTGATAAAGCAATTAGTATTCTTAAATTAGTTTACCAGTATTTTTTCTTATAACTATTGCTTAGGTATACATGATGGTTTTGGCTACAGTTTTTCACCCAGCTGTATTACTTTTGAACAAACATTCTGGGAGTCTGCCAAATAATAATGTAAGAGACAGAAACATGAGGATATCATAGGCAAACCAAGTTATTTTGCTTCCTGATTTTCAGCTGTGTCATATTGTTAGTCTCTCAATTAAATTTTGATACTATATCCAGAACCAATATTCCAAGTCTCAGACCCAGGTGAAATATGGAAAGCCTACACACAAATAAAGAGAAGTTTGCAAGTCATTTGATTATTTCTTGTGCTAGTTTTCACTGGGACAGTTAATTTTCTTCATAGCAGCTCGTATGGAGCTGTGGTTTGGATTAGTGCTGAAAACTGTGTGGATAACACAGGGATGTTTTAGCAATTGCTGAGCAGAGCTTACACAGAGTCAAGACCTCTCACCCCAACAGTAAGGAGGCTGTGAGTGCACAAGGGTTTGGGAGGGGACACAGCTGGGGCACACTTGGCATTGCAGCCACTGGTACTCACATGCTGCAGAAGTAAAGCTCCAATAAAATGCAACTTTAAATAAGCGTCTTTTTATTCTTCCTTGATAAACTGACATCAGTATTCCTGGCAAGTTCCTACTTAAATACCTTACATCCCCTGTAGTTACTAGTAAATGAGGCTGTAGCTATTGAGATAACAATCCCTTTAATGCTCCCAGGACCAAAAAAAATGGGGAATTACTCAATTAATAACTACCTTATGCATGAAACACAGAGTTCCTCCACTGCGTAACAAAGTACCAAGAAATCAAACATGGATCTCAGGTCTTGAAGTCCTCCAGTTTCCCCAAGAACAGATAGATTTGAGGTCTGGCAAGAGAACACCACTAAGAGTCACTAAGAAGCATCATAATTGCATAAAATTCAGCAACTATGATGTATCCTGTAAACCACACACTTCATTGCACATGCTGATCTTGATTATCGCAAGACCTACACAAACACTTTGTACAAACACCTATTAAACATCCCCACTGAACATACCTTCAGCAACAACCAAGAGATAAAACTGAGATGGAAAGCGAGAGTTCAAAAAGTAGAAGATCAGACTGTACAATTATTACAAACAATTAACAAAGGAACAAAACCAGACATTGGCTATTCAAAACCCAAAAGTACAAGGAAGTACAAAGGGACTTTCTTCACTTCTTAAAATGTATTAAAGGTTTCTGCAAAACAGCAATGAGGATAAGCATATTAGCTCAAACATTTCTCATAAATCACTGCATACACAGCACAATCTGTTACAAAACTAGAAATATGGAGCAGCAAATGTTTATCTGCAGCTTAAACATAAAAGTATCAGCCTAGAACAAAAGATTTCTTTCTTAAACAGCTTGACACCTCCTCTCTGATTTTATTAAGTATGTCTTGGGTTGATAAGGCACAGTTGCGTGCATGTTCTCCAGCTACCACTCTAGCTTTCTGATGAAAACTTTTTGCTATTCTAGAGTTCAGTACTTTTTATCTATTAAATCTGTTGAACCTCGTTCCCTTTTGTACGCCCTTTAATCCTGCAACATCATCTCTGAGATGTTGCAAGCATAAATTTTAGTGTGAAAAGTGTGAGAAAAGGACCAATATATGTATTTAATATGCTAAGCACTTATAAAGCTGAAAATATCTGCCTCACAGTCCTCTGCAAACCTGCCTAGATCAGGTGACTGGTGAAATTAAAAATTTTCCAAATTACTTCCAAAACTATCTTCACATCAAGAAAGTTTATTTTCTTTTTTCACTTCAAACAAGTAAGCAAGACAACCAAATGCACAATAACTAGATATTATTAAGGAACAGCAGCATTTATATGGTTTCCAATTGAGGATAACAAGCATTTTTACAAAGATTTGGGCATTGACTTGGCATATTCCCTTGAACGAGATTAAGTAGCCTTCTCTCCATACACAAACCCAGTAAAATTTTAGTTTTCATTCTCTTTTTCGTAAGAGAGTCCTCCTCAACTATTCATTGGTTTCCAGCAACCCATTATTATTTGGCTTGTGTTTTTGAAAAAGGTATATCCACACCATTTAGATGTAGAATTTTCTGATTCTTTTTTCCTCCGCTAAACAATTTAACCTTCAATTACAACTTTGATAACTTATGTAACTAAATTTTAATTTCCAGGGTGCATTTAATTTGCATATTCCAGATGACAAGAAAAATGTATGGTTACTCCAATTTTAATAAGTTATACATCCTCGGAAAGACCTTTATCTTTTATTAAATACCGTTACCCCAAAACAAAGCCTAGAGCTCTCATCCACTTTCTGTAGATTACATTTATCAAGAAAAGCACATTCTTTCCTAGAAATGGCCTTTGCTCAGGATAAAAAGCTTGAAAGCAGCTATTCTTTATGTTGACAGATTCGTAGGAAAGAAAAAATTAGAAAAGAAAAATTGATATTCGTGTCGCAGATTTATTCAAAATTTACAACACTATGAGGAAGATTGCAGGTTACTTATTAAACTTGCTTTTTACAAGAGCAGCTACAATGATTTCCATAGTGTATTAAACGGTATTAAATCACCTGGGAGCTGATTTGTTTTGAAGGACTTCCAAAATCTTTTTATTTTATCCAGTCACTTTTTACAAGAAATTCAAGTTATCCCTGGAGATGAATGAGATTACATGACCTGGTTTCCAATTTATTTATTCCCTTTTTTTAAATTTCTGGATAATCTCCAAATTTCAAGCATCTTGTCTAAACCACCATCTACATATCTGGGTAACAAAACTACCTCTCAGTTCCCAGTTAGTTCTTGGCTTCCTTATCATTTCATATTGTCCCAATAATAAGACTATAAACAAGCATTTTAACTTGATTTCTGACAAGAAACAGATTGGATTCACTGGTCTACTCTGCTTCAGTCTTAGTTGTGACATTAGAATTAAACACTACTCTGGCTGAAGGCAAATCACAATGTCAATGGATATCTTTCCCACATTTTTTCCTATCTGTTTTCAAAAGAGCTGAAGAACCATATTTGCTTCTGGTAGCATAATCTTTCAAATACACTTTTAACTCATATTATTCTATCCTTAAACAGAAAAGGAAAACTACAAAATAACCACAGCGTATTTGTCTGCTCACCTTTTGTACCAGGGTTTGAGTGTCAAAGAAGCATTAGGGTTTTATATATAATGTGACCAGTAAAGCATTCTTTGCCTTAGCTTCCTAAATTCCTTAGCACTAAAATAAAAGTAACAAAAGGAGAGACTGCATCTATTACCTCAAGGGGAGGATGGGAGAAAATGCATGAAAAGAACAAAGTATGAAATAAATACAATGCCTGAAAGGCAGAAGGTCCTTCACTTTTGCTCTAATACGCTACATATAAATATATGTATAATGTTGGTAACGGGCTGAGGCTGGGAAACTGAGCCATTAAGACAACAAACTTATTCACTAGGATACTGATGAAATATAGGCCCATTAAGTAACGTGTTTCATTCAAGTTTAACTTCCTTTAATACAAACAAACAAAAAAACCCAAACATGAAAAACCACCTCAATCCCCAAAAACCCTCCCACCACCATCACACAATCAGCAAGTTGTATCTATGAAAATACACAAACAAAAATCAAGGTTGGTAAGAAGATATTTCGCAAAAAGCTGGATATTGAAGAGCTGAACACATTTGTATAAAAAGTATACAAAGAACTGTACATCTTAAATCTCTACAGCTCTACACAGAGCTTCACACAGTCAAGCTGGGCAGAAAAAAAGTCTTACTTTCTCTTCTACCCAAATTACTCCTTAGTGAAGAATTTACATTCTAAGTCTCCATTTTAAGTGAACAATAGTTAGGAAGAAAAGTTATCTATTGGGTCACTAGTGAATTCCTCTACCAATGAAAAAATTATATCTTGCAGTACACAACAACATTTTATTCAGTCTAGTTTAGGCACCAGTCAATAGCACTTTCCAGGGATGATTGATTGCATATATCCCACTGGAAAAAGCTGTGCTGTTTAATCCAAATATTCTGTATTTAAGTTCTAGTCACCAGTGACAGGGAAAAACTCTCATCAGTGAGTTTTGCTCTTTGTATTATCTTCTTGCCTTGCACTGCCAGCCATCTTCCAGTCCCCTTCACAATCCCTGTGGTGAAATTCCCTCATCTCATTTTTTTTTCTCCCTCACTATGTGTATTGAGATGGGACTGTTAAAAGCTGCTCAGCTCATGCAGCACTTTCCACTACAGCAGCTCTGTCCAATACTGATTCAATACAAATAATGCAAGGGAAGATTCTAGAGGCAATAATATCATGGGACTAAGGAGTCTTGGAGAGACTGGTAACACCAGTTACAAGCAATTATGGGGAGAGAAAATGATGAAAAGCTGGAATAACAAACAGCTCAGGAGCCCTCAGAAAAAAAAAACCCAAAAAAACCCAAACAAAAACTAATGATAAAATAAAATAGTGTTTACAAACTTCCTAACAAATCCTGAAAAGGCTCATGTAGACATAGCTCAGCTAAATCCTACTCATACCCTCTCCATACCTTCAACTCAGAGGTTTTTATTACCTGTGCATCAAAACTTCTGTGGCTGTGCTGGGTTTTCACCAGACTGCTCTTCACTATAAATCAAAGGCATCTGTCAAACCTCAACTTCAGACCTGCAGCAGACTCTGCTTTCAACTCAGCTGACTAGGAAGGTGAACCTCAATTTCAACCTGCATTTTTATTGCTATAATGTCATTTCTTTCAACTGAGCATTTACTGCAAGCCCACACACATCAGTGTGTTGTGAGCAGTAGTGTTTACGTCAGTTGTGTGCTTGGTGGCACCTCCTGAGAAAATGGATTTCAGAGATGACTGCCACCACATTAACTCCATGCAGCATCTAGTGCTTAGCAGAACTGTAAAAAATAAACCAGATAACAAAAGCCCAAATTGTCAGCTTGCTCAAAAAAGAACCTATGCCTTTGGGATGAAGGTGACGCATAAGCAGAGTAAGACTTGTCCAATCCCTACCTTACTTTAAAACAATAAACCTAATTTACTAAGATTAACTTTCAGAACAAACCCACACAGTTTAAACAAGATAGGCAAACTACCTAGGAATATGCAAATTGATCCATTATGGAATTTGCATAAAATCTGAGGGAGAAAAGCTATGAAACATTTGGCACTTATGCTTTAATCCTCATGCTGTCTCCCCTGGCAGGCAGAGAAAAGGCCCTCTTCAAATCATCACAAAACTCAGCATTATTAATGGCCACTTGCCTTAGAGACACTTCTGTGGAGAGGGTTTTCATAGCTAACATTAATATCTGTGCAGCAAATCATTTTTATTTCATTTTTCTAGTGCAGTAAACCCCAATGTCCCAATTACAATTGCTTCACAGTACTGTAAGTCTAACATTCCCAGACATTATCTCATAGAAAAGAAATAAAGTAAAGACGAGAGTGTGGAAAGAGATTACTTACTGCAGTTATATGTTTCTGTGTGCTGTTACAACATTTAGCTGAATGGAACCTGAATCTTCAGCTGCTAATTGTCCCTAAGTCAGTAAGTAATGAAAGCACTTCTCTTCCTCTTGGTCCTCTCTGAACAAACACCACAAGCAAAATACATTTCTAGTATTTATTTTTGGACTATTTAAACTACCTGGCCCAAACTAAAGAGAAAAACCATTCTTCTAACTTCATATCTTCATGTGGACACTCAATGGAAAAAGTTCTCCCTAAGAAGAAATATAAAGTCTACTAATCCTGTCACAGTAAGTCAAAGAAAAATAAATCAGTGCTTCTCTGAACACAGAACACCTTTCTATCCCCATGACATTAACATCTTAGCAACACAGACTTCTTCCATGTTTAGGGGAGTGTGTGTCAGTAAGAAATTCTATTTTCAGCCATTAAACACATGCAGATCAAGTAAGCTCTCTGTATTCCCAGGGAGCTTTCCCATGTCAGACATGCTTACCATGCAGGCCTGTATTACAGAGGGAGCAATTTAACTTGCCCTGTGCACAATGAAATAAAATGTTCCGTTTTTTCAGTCTTCAGAAAACAGAAATGGAATAAACTTGCGAAATACCCAGGGAAACAATAAACAGACAAACTAGCATAGCATTGCAAATAAATGCATTGATTAATAAGATATAAACATGAAAATCTGTAGTTCATGTTATGAAATTAAGCATTGTGTTGAATGATCAGAAGATACCATTTAAAAACTGAGACCCATACTGCTTAATACACTTCTAATTTTGAAAATAATGATAAGCAAATAGGATTCTTTCTAGTAGACATTTGATTGTTTCCTGCAGTTGAAGAATGGTAATAAAAATGAATATGGGAAATCCAATGTTGAAATGATTTGGCTACCACTTTATTTCTCAATATTAAACAAAACTTTGAGACTTCAGGTACTTTCCTGATTTGATTGGGTCTTGGACACTGCACATACACTTGATTCTGTTTCATGCGAAATTTCTCAGAGAAGAGGAGACAAATGCAGTCAATAACTAGTATGAGGAATGATCTGCACAACTGAACTCTGTCCCACTTTCCAGCTGAAGTCAGTTAGCTCAGCTGTCAGCAAAACCATTGGGCCCGTTCGGGGAGACTGCTTGGCACACAAAATGGTCCTCACCCGTCTTCAGGACTTAACAGCCAAGCCAGAATTTCGTAAGTTAGAGAAATTCCTTATATAAAAATAGTATTTTTAATACTATGGCTGATATTGCTACCATTTTATGAGAATACTTGAAAAGAATTTTGAAGCATCCTCCTAACCAAGAGTAGTAACATGTAATGCCAATGCAAAAGACCAAGTTGCACAAAACACATTTATTTTTTAATAATTAATTTAAATAAATATATTTTAGACACAAGAAGGAAAATTACTTTAAAATCTGGAAATTTGTTTGTATTAGCAGAAAGTTTTCACTGGAGTAGAAAGTTGTCAACTCTTGGAATGCTGGTGAAATGTTACCCCGCACCAGGTAATGGCAACAGCAAGCAGGTACAGCATTACCTGCAGGTTGTGCCAGCATTAATGAATCACCTTCCCTCAATCTTCAAATCTCACCATGACTTAAATACAATTTACAATTCTGCTCACAAAAAACCCAATCTGAACTAGTACTGATGCTTTTTAAACCCAACAGCCTGTGGTCCTGAGCAACATGCCATAGCTGACCCTCCTTTGAGCAGAGCGGTTGGACAAGATGATCTGCAGGTGTCTTCCAGCCTTTGCTTTCCTATGATTCTGTGCTCTTTGAAGAAAGCACAGCTAGAAGTCAGAATGCTGTACACATCTGTACAGATGGGCTCCTTTTACCAAATTGTATACCCATTCAAAACCAAACAAAAACCAGATAAACATGAGTGACTTTGCTACGAGAGGAATAAATAATAGACATTGAAAGAAAACGACAGGCCACAATTTTATTTAATCATGGCATAACAAGAATCCAGGTCAAAGCTACAGCATTCCCAGCATGGTGTCTCCCAAGGATACGATTCTTTTGATCCAGTCGGAGCCCTAGCTAGGGAAAGTTGATCTCTGTCTGTTGACATAAGGTCTATTAACCTTAAGTACTAACCACACTAGAATGTACAGCTATCGCAGGTTCAAAATTGGAACAAACCCAACTTTTAATAAAGAATATTTTCGAGACAAACAGAACAGCTGCTCAGTCTCAGTTTCTGTTATCAGAAAAATTTCTTGACCAAAGAAAGCACGTGATTAAGTAACTCACAGGATAAACACAAATTCAGCTACACTGCCACAAAGGAAGCAAGACAGTCCTGCAAGTTTTCTTCTTTTGTCCTGAAGAGGCTTGATATCTGAAACTGAAGTTGGAAGGCTGCCACTACCAGCCACACTAATCAGTGCTCCTGGGTCTAGTGACGATACCAATAAACTTCATTCTCTCCTTTCCCTACACCTTTTGTACAGTTACACTTGGTCAGCAGTGATCCTCCTCTGCTAAATGTTTCAAAAGCACAGAAAACAAAGTCAGAAATAGCAAGGGAACATTCCTGTTGACCGGATGGGATATCACGGAGGCTTTTCCAGACCTACTACACATTAAGCATCCAACCAACCTATTCTTTTGAGAAGCTTTTCATAGAAAGCTGTTATTTTGTCTCTCTTACCACGTTAAGGTAGAAAGGCAAAAGAGAACAAAAGCAAGTAGTCTGAATAAGTAACTAGAAGACAGTGGGAACTTAATCTTTTTTTATTCAAGTCAACATCAAAACCATTTGTTAAATGCATCTGTTGCTGTAATGTGATGTACCTGCCTTTTCAAAGTCTTATTAGCACCAGCTTCCATTGCTTAGGAACGACTGATAACAATTCTTACTCAACTTCAGACATTAGATGCTCCTTACACAGCCGAAGACAATTATGAGTTCCAGAATTCTTGAAGATCTTCATAACAGTAAAAAAGGCTGCTTGTCTTACATCAACCTCTTAATGATAAAAGAGCCTAATTTAAAGCAATAACATTTGACAATCAGAAAATTCTGAGAACAAAGCATGCATGTTTTCAGACAGTTTTAAAGAATATTACCTTACTGAAAATGAGCCTTATGTTCAGTACAGTGTATATAACAGGAGTATAGTACCTTCTGTACTCCTGTTACATACACATTAGAAAAATATTAAAAGAGCATCAGGTCTCTTACAAACATTTCCATAAATTCAGTATAAGCTTTCATAAAATAAAACAGCAAAACATTTCAGTCATGGCCTATATCCTTCTGCTTTCTCAAACTGGTAGCCATTTGCGTTCCTTCAATGTTTAAGTCATTTTAAAAAAGAAAGACAAAATTTAAGAACTACTGTGGCAACACTAGTCAGAAGAATGTTGTGTTCTTCTACCTCCCTTTATCAAAATTCCTGTTGACAGCTGAAGAGGGTAAGTTTAGATATAAAGATGCCACAGATATTTTTCAACTCTTGAACTGTTATACCTTACTGCTGCTTCATACCAAAAGGCAGCTGGCAGTCTGGTCTGCTCTGTCTGGCCAGCCAGGTACACTGGAGCTGCTCCCCTCACAGACAGTATCATTATTACAGTAACTTTTCACAACAGCTCACCCAGACTTCATGGAAGAGGCTCCCTGCTCCCTCCTAATGACCAACGCCTGCTCATCAGCTCTACATCAGAAATCTCAGTAAATTTCTCTAACTGTCTCTTTAGGAACGCAAAGAAAACATAGTATTTTAATAGAACAAAAAAAATTCTTATGCACAGGAGTTGAAAAACATGCTCAAAACTCCATTACATTAAGTATCACATGTAACCTAGCTGATCATATGCTATAAAGTAATTTGAATTTTCAAGTGCAAAATAATAGTCATCTTCTGACAGAAGGAAGAAGTGGACATATCAGCTGCAACTATTCTTGGTAGCAGTCATTAAATCCCATGCCTAATCTCAGACTGTTTGTATTTTTAGTGCTAAGGTTCCTTAAAAAAAAAGGAATCACAGAAAAAAGAAATTTCTAAAGGCCTGAAACTAAACCTGTAAACAGGCTGCTCAAAAAACTAAGCTACAGTTCAATTAAATGGATTTTTCAGCTGATTTCTTGCTATTTGGCATTTTGAGTCATAGGAACATAATTATGGTTTTTCCAAAGAGGACAAGGGAGGAGGTGGTCACAAGAGCTTGGCAGATGAAACGTCCCACTTTTAAAAAACAGCAAACAGCATGTAATTTTTGTAGATTGTCAGGGATGATTTTATGGACTTCTGCATGAGACCTAAAGGCATCCATAGCTTTAATGAAAAATCAGAAAATCATGGGAAGGGCATAAAAGATCTGGACATGTTTTGCAGTGCTACTCTCACATTCATTTTTTCCACATCAATCAATTGCTGTCCTTTTCAACAGAACACTAAGCTAGTTCAAATACCCCATTCACTTACTACTCAATAGAAATAACATACTCCATAGTTCACTACCATTGATCTGTTGTAGATTAAGTTAACAGTCATTATGCAATTAATGGAAAAACAGATATACTAACACTAGGCAAGAGAACAGTGATGGCTTCTGATTGGATCTTTGATATAATTCAACAGTTCTACAAATAAGAGTAATTTGTTGCAGAATTAGTGTATCTTCACTGGCCTTTATGGCCAGCAGTGCAGTTTTATGAGAGCTGTTTACAAGCAGCAGAGGGCTTTGTTTACATTAACAATTTACTTCTAGAGTAATACAGTATACGATGCTTTCAATTATCAATTAATATTTGAAAACAAACAAACCAAAAACAATCCAAGCTTGTCATTCCAAGAACCAAGCCAAGAGCAGCAAGTTGCTTTTGTGCATTTTGATTTATTGCTTGTGCATGGAGACACGTAAAGTGGGGGAGGCAGTTTGTCCCATGTGCGAGCAGTGAGAGTGGCTGCAGCAATTAAATGATCACGAGAGCAGCAGTAGCAGCTGGGGCCATGGCAGCAATCTCCTTTCCTTGTTTTCCTCCTCTCCTCCAGAAAGGAGACAGGTAAGAGGAGGGAAAAGCCCTTCATTCCCATTTCAAACAGGAGGCTTATGATCCTGTTCATAATGCTTTTTGCCCTCAGAGGAGTCTGCAGCAAAGATCACTCCAGACCCTACTCTATAAAATGAAAAGCTCCACTGGGAAGGCAAAGTAAGACACAATCTGCAGAGCCAGGGAGTAAATGAATGAAAAATAGAAAAAGTAGTGAATATATGCAAACAAATGGAATGGGAGGGAAAATGAGGGCAGAATCAAAGAATTTTCAATGAGTGTCAGAAAAAAAGAAAAAAAGGCCACAAGTGTAACAAAAAGGGACACTGAATACTCCTGACAGCACCCACCAGTTTCTGAAGAACTGCAGATTTCAAAAGCACCGTGACCAGTCCCAGGCCACGTGGTCAATGCAAGCCTCCTTTTCAAGTTTCCTCCCCATCCATAGTAGTCTGGCTCAGTTGGCAAAAAACCCCAGAAATCTGTAGTGTGTTGGAGTATCAAATATTAGGCAAATGCAAAAGTGTCTCTAAGTTCTGTGAGAGAGAGAGGGCTCACTTGAGGAGGTGCTTGTGGACTTCACAGGACAAGGTCCCCAAAGCACCTGACTGTGTAGCCTCAGGCATGAACTGAGGTACCCCAGGGACAACAGAGCATCCTCTCTTTTCCCACTAACTATGATTGGAGTGGTCGGGGAGCTAGGGAATCCTGATCACCTCTTGCCTTTAGCCCACAACTCTGGGAACCTTTCAATCCATAATCCATCTTTAACCCCCCACAATATTATTAAATTTAATAACTCAAACAAGAAATACCAACTTATTAAATATATACATCTCAGGCAAAGAAAAAATGTAGATCACTTTATGGAAAGTAATCTAAAAACAGGACACAAGATGGCCATTGGAAAGTCCATCTGTTATGCTCAATTACAATCAATGGATGATTTCCAGAAACTAAATCTATTATGCATATCTAAATATTTCTTGAATGATTCCTACATTGCAGATGTTGCTTCGGCTTCTTTAAAGCAATTAATTACTTCAGGTTTGTGGGGATTTGTTGGTTTGTTTTTTTTTTGAGGATTTTCTCATTTGTTTGTGGGGCTGTGGTGTTTAAGTTTAGCTACAAAACAACATCCATTCTTTACGGCCGCTATATGTTAGTGGAAGTGTATTCTAGCAGTCAAAAAAAAGAACGTATTCTACTATAGCAGGAAGCATCCAGGAGGAAGAAAGAAGCCTGTCCTCAAATCTGACTACAAAGCTTAAAGAAATGTAAGAACTCAGCTGATTTCAGCTTAAATAAAGTAAAATACTTGTCAAAATGATACACTGAGTGTATAACACAGCAATATCAGTTTTCCGAAACTAATCTCGTGTCTGATCTCTATCTCAATTGCTTAGTATCCAGAAATTGAAAAATTAATGGAAGTAATTTGTTTTCTTCAAGGATTTATGGGTTTTTCAACCTGATGCTAAAGGAATGCCCTATCTATGCTGCTATGCAAATCCACATTGACTGAAATGCCTCATAAGGCTCAGGGCTCTTTGCCTATATATACATTATATTAAGCAATGATGAGCATAACTTTAATAATGCAGTAGTAAGGGCAGCAAGCACACCACCTACCTTACTTCCATTTTCCCAAATTGATTATGTTACAGGCATATTTTTTAATATCTTGCAGAATATAGTAATTAGGTATAATATTTATGGGTATTTTCCACATGGAACTTGCAGGACTATAGCAGATTTTCTTTTTCCTTTTACACCACTGAGTGAGGACTAAAAACATCAAGAAAGTTTTGTTTCCAGATATTTAACTGCAAACAGAACAAGTGAAAGTCACACCCAGTATGAAAAAGCTTTTATAGAAGTATACACACACACAGAGCGTGGGATCAAAGTAGAAGTAAACACATTAATGCAGAGTTCCCAGCTTTTGCACATTATTACAATATATTGAAATGTGCGTGTACCCAATCTTCAAGTGCTGAACTACCACTGTTGGAATATTACTTCAGAAATTATTATTCCCTAATGACTCAATTTAGAAGGTGAAATACAAAATGAGGGCTTTATTCTACACCTCTAGGCCTATGACCAATAAAAAGTGGCAAAGCAGTTCATGTTAATGGATTCTTAATTAGTCTGGGATGCACAAAAGAAATTTACCACAAGAGCAACTTCTAATTCTAAACTTTAAAACACCAGAGAGCTTCTCAAACACAGCAGCATCATGTGTTCCAGTGTCACATGATGAATATGAAAGCTAGAGATAGAAAGTTATAACTGTAGAATTCTCCTCTGCAGAAAATAAAAACTATTTTCAAAAACTGAAACACCAAATGTAAAAAAACCCCAAAACAAAAAAAAAACCCCTACATTTATTTTGCCAGTATTTGCAACACTTTAAATTATATCAAATCAGAATAACAAACTTATTGATGTTTTAAAAAATATAGGGAGATGAACAAAAAAACCCCCAAAAACCAACACCCTACATTTTTTCAGAAAAAGGATCCACCTCTAATAAATGGGGAATAGTAAGTCCCATTATTGCCCCAGAAGCCATCCAAACACAAGTACCAAGTGTCCAAATAGGACTGCAGCCACATGCTGCAGAGCAATCCAGAATTGACTTGCTTCTTATTGCTGTGGACCAGCGGCAGGAGTTCTATTCCATATCATGTTTCAGCCTGGGATAGATGGAAGCACTGTCTCATGCCTCTTGATGACTTGCAGTCATACCAGCATGCTCTAGTAAGTTGAAACAAAATTTAGGTTAGCATACAACACATCCGTGACAAATGTTGGTACACCAAAATATCACACAAAAGAGAAGCCTCCTCCACAAGCTGTACCATTGTACCACTCCACTACAAATCTGAACTGTAGCACTCTTTAACATCCTTTTGTGCTAAAAGATCTTCTACAGTACCAAACATGATGTTTTATTTACTGTGATCCCAGCTTTAACCTCCAAAAGTGCTAAAGCAGAGTTCTATTATACTTGGCTACACTGTCTGTGAGATCACTAAGGGAAGTGAAGTATTGGTTGGACACAGGGATCTGAGTTCATCAGTTTTGCTACACCCAGTCTGGGTCCAAGAGACAGAACAAAGCTATGTTTCCTCTCTAGGAATGTGACAAGAAAGAACACAAATCAGCAAGACGAAAACATTTTCCTGGTAAATCTTACTGAGAGGAACTGGCAAAGACTGGAAAACATTGTGCTGCTCTAAGAGACAAGAAGACAGCACAGCAGTCGTGTTATAGCTAATCTACTGTGCCTGCACAGCTCAGGGTTGCAGCTCCCTCTGCAACAGCAGAGGAAAAGAAAACCCAAAACAGAGTAATGTTGAGCTTTGAATTAGACTGGCAACCTACAGGAGCAAAAAAAATACACATGAAAGCCTTTAAAGAAGTCAGGGGGTACTTGTTTAATTAAAAGTGGGAGTGGGTTTAAAAACTAATTCAGAGAATGCAATGGAATTATTTATACTGCTGTATTTTGCTTAGCAGGAAATACCCTTTTCCCATACATTTCTCTCTGCATTTTTCTTCCTTTACATCAACATGTCAAAAATGAAGATTTAGCATGTTGAATCAGTTAGAATGGTCTTCAAAGCAGGAGTAGAAATTAAGTTACAGGCAGATATAATTTAGTCTTAACAATTTTGATGATATTCCAGCATGAATAAATTCAACACTCTCCCACGAGTTGTTTAAATTACATGCCTGCATGTTTGTGTTTATGGCAGCCAGATGAAAGTTATTACACCCAGTTTCAAACAAAGGCTTTATCTGGCATTTAAAGATGTTTTGGTAAAGATCCTTTTTATAATCCCACCTAAACACAAGTTTACTTATCACTAGCAATCAAGGAAACAAAACTTAAATGAGCCATTGCTCTGGTTGCTCATTGCATCCAGTGAAGCCGACTTGAAGCTAGTCATCAACACAAAAGAGCAATGCAGCCACTAGCAAATTAAAAGCCAAGGTTCCACCTCTCAGCTGTAATTTTACCAAGTTTATTTTGTACTAAAACTGGAAAGATTTTATTCAGTTTATACATCTGAAAGTGTTAATCAAGCATTAAAGGAATTCATAGGGGCAGTCTGCGCAGGGAGATGGAGAAGAAAAAATAAATTCTCCATACTTCATGAGAATTGAACTTGAAGGATTTCTGGAGGTTTAACAGAAAGAGACAAGCAGGAAGATGAAAACAGTAAAAGCCGAGGGCAGAGCATAACTAACAGAGACTGGTAGGGATAAACAACTCAAATTTTTTAAAGTGTTTTGAATGAAATGTTATCACAACTGCAGGCTCTGATATTATTTAAGGAAAACTGATCATTTTTCCTCAGACTGATGTAAGTGAAGTTGAAACTACTAGAGAGGAAACAATAGTCTCAATTCTCATTAGGAGGCTTTGAACAGCTCAAGAGCTACAGAGAGCAATGCTGGAAACTGCTGATTGCAATTCTAATGATAATTTCAAGCAAAGGTGTGGGCAAGTATTAAAAGCATTCTATGATAAACTTCAAAATGCTGCAAAAATAAATGGGTTATAATTCCTCTGCAATCTTTCTTTTATTAACTCAGAAACCTATCTTCTGCTGCTGGCTCAACATCCTATAAACAATAAGGATTGTTTTAATGTCAAAGAAGTTATATCAACATATGATATTTATTATATAACATAGAGAAGTCCCAGCCTTGCCATTTAATCACCATTCACCTGATAATAATATGTGACATCAAGACATTTACATCAGCATTAACAGGTATCCCTATAATTCTGTTTCCTAAGAACTCTTGCAAGAGTTCTCAGGAAAATTAAGCTCAGATGCTTTCAAGAAACAGCTAAAAGCAGATTTGTCACATTTTAAACCATCCTGTCCATATTTCAAAATAAGAGACTGAGATGGTGGCTCAAAAGTCTTCAGCATATGAAAAGCATGACCGGAAAGAAAACCACTGCTTAATAGCAGTAGCTTTTGAAACTGTATTTACTTTAAATAATTTTTTTAATGTTACTTATGATCCTCCAGACTGAATTAAAGCAGTAAAGCTATTTAATAAAACACAAACAATTCTATGAAACCATAAGATATCAGATCAGATGTCTGTATTTCTTAACACTAATTATACAAGTCATCTAGACATAGATGCAAAATACAACCAAACATTTCTTCCTTTTACAACCCATTTAACCTTGACCCTTTCAATCCAGTTTATGCTGTCAGCCTTGCTAGAACTTCTCATAGACTAAAAAACATAGCCTGAATGCACTGTTAAAGAATTTGGATATTTTAATATCTAGTGGTTTTACTGAAATCTTTCAATCTTCAAACACTACCGAGCTGCATCAAGTAAAAATTCAGACAGAAAAAAAAATGCCATAAAAAAGAGATGAACCAAGTTTTAAGTTCCTATTTACTGAAGAAAGCAGTAAAATAATTTACCATGAGTTTTCTGAACACAAAACACACACTAAGTACATCAGCTAATGCAGATAACACTGTATGTCTTCATAGAAACACAACAAATTGCTACATCCAGACTCCCAACTGTAACCAAGAGCTAATTCAGCAAGATTTTTACATCAGCAACGTGTGAAAGATTGCATGCTTTAACTATCTGATGTTTTTAGTGTTCCTTCTAGATGACATACACATTTACTGTTTTGTTTTGCTTCTTATCCATCTTCACAGTAGTGAAGTTCACAGTAGGAACCACAGGCTGGAACAACAATTCAACAAGCAAATGAGATCCAGATGACTTTCTCAAAATGTTTCATAGTGGTTTATAATGGCCACAAGATTTGTTTTCATGTGCATCATCACATGCAGGGACGCAGCTACAGCTGCAATCACAGAAAACAAGGCCAATTCTTAAAACAATGAATATACTTCACATGATATTTCTTTATTCTTTTCCTCAAAATATAAATAATGGCAATACAGCCACATATTTTACTGCCGAGACAGTAGCATAACTGTTACCATAGAAAAGTTGGAATTATACCCAATATACTACATCAGCTGCTTCTTCATTTCTAACAAAGAATTGACGATGGCAGAGGCTAGTCCTACAACTCTCACATAATTGAGAAAGGGAAAACACGAAAATACATATTGATGAGACTGCAATTTGTCTTAGAACAAACTGAAAAGCTTGTTTACTTAGACCTGTAGCTGAAAACTAGATAGCTTTTGAAAAGATTACTATAATGGAAGAAGTGGCTTTAGAGAGGCTGATTGCTCTCATGGAGCTTCTTGCAGGTTTAAAAAGAAAATCTTTTAGTGTCAAAAGTGTACCTTCAAAATAAACAGAAGCAGCTGGTTAAGTGGGGAAAAAAGACCACGTCTAGTACAGTTGTATCATAAGTACTTAAATCCTTGCAAAGCCATCTCTCACCAAAAAAGAGAGGAAAGAAGAAAAAAAAAAAGAGAAAAAAACAAGGCAGTGAATAATGAATTGCTGGAGTAGGTAGAAAATCCTGAAGAGAATTATCTTACAATGGCAGCAATTGAGAGCAGTGGGGATGAAAGAAAAGAGGTACAGACAGTGACTATTTCTTACAGGTCTTCTCTTAGTTTTGGCTGGGTTCTCTTGGTTTTTATTTTAAACACTAAGCATCAAAAGATGAGGATCTTTTTAATACCTGATTTAAACTTATTGCCATAGCTGCTTATTAGGACTGCTATTTAATCCTTGAGGTTTCAATACATGGAGAATAACAAGACACAAGTGTTAGTTTACAGTTTTAATTTGTATTTTGCTCTTAATTTAGCACAGAAGAAGCTTCCTCTTTTGAATTCAAGTTCAAATTTCATGGACGTAGTGGGAAGCTCTAACAGGCTCTTGTGGCAGAACAGCCATTTACAGAATTTAGAGAAAGCAATTTTAATTCTCTCAGATTTTAAGACAAGTGTGAACAATTTAAAAAAAAAAAAAAACATCAGCAAGCAAGCCAGAAAAAATAAGGCTGTATTATGTAGGATTCACTATGTAGAACTAAACAGCAGGATGTGACACTTACGATTTCAACATCTTCTTAAATTTTAGAAGAAAGCTGATAAAAGAGTTAGAGAACATTTTCAAAGACACAGTCAGCTTTCAAACATCCTAGCGAGTTTCCCTGCTACAAAGTAATAATGGCAAGGGAGGCAGAGAGAAGAATGATCACAGGCCTGGATTAACAGCGGTATCACTTCCAGTACCAGCATGGATCTGGAAAATTTACTACCCACTCTGACTATAAAGCTCAGCTAGTTTTATGCAGAACCAGCTCAGGCGTATTAAGAACATAATCCATGAATTGCAGCTGCTGTGGACTACAGGCTGCAGAATCCCCGAGTTCTCATGGTCTATCCAAGCATAGCCAAGGCATGGGAACTCTGAGGCACACAAGTTTCAATACAGCTTTATTCGCCAGGGTACTGTGACAGGTCCCTGCTGTCCCTGTACACTTGCTGCACCCATGCAGAACCTGAGCACTGCAACAACACTTGTTTGATTTGAAAGTCAATACAAGTCCTGCGTGGTTAGTGGTGATGAATAAATCCTGTTAAACACAAGGCAAATTTTGCAGAGTCACTTAAGTGTTCCTGTAGTACGTTCCTAGCATTCCCTAGATTCTTACCTTCTTTGGGGTATACCCATTTTACTCAGTCCAGTTAAAATAAACAGTTACAGAAACACTTTTTCAGTCTAGAAACTTCACCTAAGGAGGAACAATAGTATTTCAGTACAAGATCCAGGGTTAGTCTCCTGAGGGTGGCATCTTTCAGCTGAAGTCACAAGTAATTACTCCAAGTCATTTCACAGTCTGCCCTCAAGGTGTAACAATTACTGCTGTTCAGAAACTCCTTGTTTCCACAGCCACGGGCTACAACACACTAACTGCCTGAAAGATCAAGTGAAGGAAGGAGTTTAAAGAACAGACTTTAACATATTAAAAAATCGGGTTTGAGGTTTTTTAATTGTTATTTACAATATGCTGTCAATAACGTCTTCTGACATTAAGAAAATGTGTGTCTTCATCAAGATATGTCTGAGATTCATCTTAGAAGTTTCAGCTAGAAAGAGGAAGTTAATACGATTTGATTTTTCAAATCCGATATATTAGAAGTCTAAGAAAAGCTTTCCTTTCAAGCTCTTCCTATCAGCTGTAGACACGAACACGTAAAGGAATTAGTGTCCAAAGGGCCTAGGCAGAATTAGGTTCCATTAGTCTGTATCTATGTAAGCATACTGCAACATCTGCTCCAGATTTACACATCAGCAAAGAAGATGATTATGCAAATAATGAGAAGTAATACATATGCATTCAGGGAAATATTTCTCCAATAACTTTTGCTCTTCCATTAAAACAGTCTACTTCAGAAACACATTACCACATAACAGTAAAGCCACAAACTAAAGTATTCATCGTAACACAGTACGCATTTAAGCAGCTCAACAGTTAACCACACAGAACCAACAATTTGGATTCCTGAAAGCATAGAGAGGATCAGCTTTGGAAAAAAAAAAAAAAGGTGGGTTTTCCACAATGAGTTTCTGCTTTTTGCATAATTCCAAATATTTATACAAGGAACAAGAAAAAGTAATAATTTTTGAGATGGCTCCCAATGTAGCCAGAGCACTCTAGAACATTTGAAGCTAACAGATCCACCAAGTCCTACATTAATATTTCAAAGAAGGGGAAGGGACATCATGTATCTACATTTCTGGAAAGCCGATTCAGACTGAAATTTAAATAGTTGCAGTTGCCTGGTCTATCTTTCAGGGCCCTGAATTTTTAAAGTACCTACCATAAATTTATATTTTACTCTAAAAAGAAAAAAAAATCCTCCTTTTTTTTGCATACTAGCTCAGTTTCTTCAGCCTCAAACCAGAGAGAGCTCTGCATAAGAATTCAGGCACTGAATACATGCAAAGAATATGAGGCACACAATTCCCCATCTGCATCCACAAATCCACCTTAAAATTAAAAAAAAATTACTCCTTACAGTCCATCAAGTAAGCTGGCTTACACACTCATCATCTTAGGCCAAAGCTTCTGCTAAAGCCTGCTGGTTTTAACGGAAACATATTGCATTTATCCTACA
Source organism: Falcunculus frontatus (assembly GCA_013398115.1). Lineage (NCBI taxonomy): Eukaryota > Metazoa > Chordata > Aves > Passeriformes > Falcunculus > Falcunculus frontatus. Next base: position 707,093 of record VZRV01001123.1, read on the forward strand.
CAGGCTGTTTCAAAAATTCATTCTATTTTTGATTAGCCATTTAGTATTACAGTATATATTTTAAGGTATGTCACTCAGATATCATTTTAACTGCACACCTTGCATTCAACCAAGTTTCTAAACACACAGATGAAATCTACAAAAGCTCTTACCAGTCTCCAGGTTCCTACAGTTAATAGCTTTGTGTTGACCAAACTGCTGAAAACTCTGCACGTTTCTAGACTTAAACATGACTGTCATTCAAGTACCACGGAGAAGAGAAGGTCTCCCCTCCCCTCCCATGTGCTTGCTCTAAGCAAGCACACTTCAACAATTTATAATTTCACTAATGAGACTGAACGGAAGTGTGCATGCAAAGCATGTACAGCTTTCTGGATCTACTCAATACAAGATATTCCAGTTCTATTTCCAAATATGACTAACACAAAAAGCATAAGATCTTGGCATTCATATCAAAATCCAGGACTTTGCTCATCTGTCTTTGCAAAAGACACTCAGCAGAGCCACTCAAGCCCAAGCACTTGCTCAAAAGTGTGTTGTGTGTGGGCTGCTCACAGGCCTTTTTCTACAGAAAATCTGAACCTGAATTAAGGTCCAGAAGTGGCCTTATTTAATGACTCTCTACATCAACTTCAAAGTCCAAAGTCCAAATCCTATTTTGAGTGAAGATAAGAATTTGACAGGTTTTTAAGTTGGTGACAGAGGGTAATGAATGCCACTACTCTCAGTGTTCAAAGTCTTCCTTATGTTTCAGTAGGAAGAGACACAACTGCAGTCTGCTTGGGAAGGGCTGGGTTAAAAGCTCAGAGATGTTTATATCCACATGAAACCGAGTATATGGTCATAAATATTTCACACTTCTTCAAGGCAAGGTCTCTCTAAAATTATTACTTATTAAATCACATTAAGCAAGTTTTTTCATAAAAATTGAAAAAGCTAGATGACAAACACTAAGCACTCAGTTTTAAATCCATATATATGCATTGACAGGTTCCATACCCAGATTTCACTAGTCTTTAATCCAGAACTGCCCCATCTGCCCAGCAAGGTCCTAAAAAGCCCCAGCAGGAAAGCTGTAGGATTTGTCAAACAGTGGTTTAACATACCAAAGATAGTTGCTTATTTTGGGTTTTTTCCAAGTAATTTGACAGCTTTTGAGACATCCAACACACCCAAGGGTGTCTGAGGTGAGGTGCTGGCTGTTGGGCAGCCTCTGTAAGGAAAGGCCTGGGCTGCACAGACATGGATAGCTCCAACATGTCCATGCAGGTTGTGGCCAAGCTCCTTGGGCACATCGGTGGTGGTGCCTCAGGGAAATACATCTAAGAAAGGCTGAAATGCCTCAGAGAGAGAGGAGAGCGGAACAAAAGAGAACAAGGGTAAAAGAAGAACCCCACATAGTGAAGGAACAGGAGGAGGTGCTCCAGACACCAGAGCAGATATTGCCCTGCAGACTCTGCAGAAGACCATGGTGAGGCAGGCTGTATCTCTGCAGCCCATGGAGAATTCCCACACTGGAGCAGGCAGACATGTCCTGAATGAAGCTCCTACCCATGCAGAAATCTCACAGGAGCAGGTTTTCCGTAGTCTGGGGCAAGGATCCACACTGCAGCACTTCTTGAAGGACTGTACCCTGGGGAGAACCCACAATGGAGCAGAGAAGAAGTGGAAGGAGCTGTTATGGAATTATTTAGACCCTCAGTTAGCAACTACCCAGCACTGCTTGGGCAGGTACAGGAGTTGAGAATGAAGGAATCCAGTTGAGCCTGGGACAAAAAAAAGGAATGACTGGCAAGAGGTGGTTCAGCCTTTGCCTTTGTTTCTCAGTATCACACTATTTTCAATTAGTAATAAAGTAGCTTTCTCCAAGTCAACCCTGTTTTGCCTGTGACAGTAATTCTGAAGTGACCTGTCTTTGTCTTCATCCAACAGCTTTTGCATCTTACATTTCCCAGGGCCTGGTCAAGGGAAAGAGTGAGAGAAGCTGGGTGGGCATTTAGCACCCATCCATGGTCAACCCACCACACCAATATATCATTAGTACCACTTTTTTTTAAATACTAATTCCTCTCTATGACCTACTTGAGCTAGTTTGTAGCTGCTTTCATCTGCTATATACATAGAACAACTAAGGTTTTGTTAATATTTTCCTACTGCAGAAAATAACAATTCTGAATTGTAATGGACATGTGACTTAAATAATGTGATGGAAAGCATTATTCAGGGTTACAGGCTAAATTTTTACTTCATGTAAATGTATCAAAGCATCCATCATTTAACTTTTTTATAGAACTTAATGTACGCCTAATATACTTGGAGAAGCTACTTACTTTAAATGATCTTTTTTTGAATTCTTTCTCCATTATGGAAATTATGTTGAGCAGTCAGTTTAGACAAGTTAGCCATGACTAAATATTCATTTAAATCCTTTTAGCTCAAACTGGTACAGAACTTTATCATAAGGACCAAATCTCTTCTTGCACACATGCTCCCAGTATAGTTAGAGACTCATTTCATCTCTGCAATTAACATTTTCAATGTCTCAGTAATCCTTTACACCAACCAGGTTTTTGGCCTTTACCCTGCTGTAATCTGGCCAGCATCTTCCTCTGAGCAGCCCTTATGTTTGTGGACACACAGGACAACCATATTCACAGACAAAAGCAGGAGAGATAGGGAAACAGGGATTTTGGGTACATGTGCATTCACACACACATGTCAACAGAAAATACTTGTGCAGAAGATTGTTTCATTTAGAAAGGCAAACTGCAGAAGGCAGAATAACACTACATAATATGTAGAATTTGCAGAAGAAAAAGTGTGTGATTCAGTGTTTCCTTTATTTATTGAATTTCTGCTTTGAAGCCAAGCTTCCTCCCAGGGCATTCCTAATACTTTATTCCTCAATCTAGCTGGACAGCAGGAAGAAGGTCTTTTCAAACTTGAATAAGAGAAATTTATTTTCTTTTATATTTTATGCATTAAGAGGTATTTAGTTCTTTCATAATGTTAATACTGTGACAGAAAATGGAGGAGGTGCTTTTGGATAGCCATATATCAAGTGTAATAACACTTAGTTCACGTTTACAACCAAGTAGACATTTTCTACCAATGGCTCCTTGCATTTCCAAAACAACTATTTTAGGTTTAAAAGAGCTTCCAGTGAGGATCAAAATCACTACTTACCAAAGAAATTGATTCAAAACAATAATATATTGAGGCAATTCCTTAATAACCTTTTAGAAGTAGCTGTGCTTATATGATTGTTCCTGATGCACACACATACTCTCCCCCAAGCAGGCAAAGAAAGATCAGCATGAGGTCCTGCAATCTATTTCAAAGCAAGTTTCTTGAAACATTGGGAAAAACTGAAAAACACTGAATTGCAATAAGCATGCATGAGAGGAAGTGTTGTTTCATAGTTGGTCTTTTTGTTTGTTTCTGCTTCTCTACCACAGCAGTTTCTGTTTAGGGTATCTTCCACTTGACACTTGATGTCATCAAGTGTGCAGTAGTGTGGAACACAGACCCTAATTTTCAGATGAAGTTTTAAGCCACAGAAAGCCTTTCTGGTATTTGTCAACCTTATAAAGTTGTCTTTTTATTTCTAGAGCATAACTGATAACTTTGACATTTCTTCGTAAAAACAGTAGATGTTTCTCATACACCTCATTCAGCACTTTGATATTTGCACATAACAAAGAATTCCAGTAGTTGATGGGGCTTTTTCTTTCCAAAACCTTTATTCAATTATCTTCCCACATCAGATGAAGTATCCTTTCTTTGCATTTTTATTTAGCTCAAGTGTAGTAAGAAACACTTGACTTCAAGCCAGAGTTCTGTCTATATCTCATCAATTCTTTGAATCAATTTCCTTAATTCTTCTCAAGGGCAATTTTTATTAATATGTTTATCTCCAAGTCTTATGTCTTCAGTTAGCCACATAGAAATTTTAACTCAATTTGCATTTGCCAATAATTAGTTTGGCCTTTCCCCCATTTCTGAATAAGCAGAAACTGTTTGGTCAGAAAGGACTAAGTTCTGAAATACTTGAAATTGAAGTAGTACCCAAGGAGAAAAAAAACAAAACTCAGAGACTGAAACCAAGTATGTCAGAGAACACTCAAGCAGATTTCTCAGTTATGTCAGTGTTGCCCCTTGCACAATGTTTGGAGCTGCTTTGAACTGCACACACTGTTGACTGCTCAGCAACTGGCACATCAACAAGGCCACTGATGCTCAAACACGCAGCTCATCACCAACATATCTCAGAAAATGCAGGAAAAGTTTGTTTCATGAATGAGACTGATAGATTCTAGACACACAAAAGTAAGTACACACACATTCTGTATTTTAAGCCTCACTAGCACTTTTTGGTGAACACTATTACCATTTTGGTAACAGTAGCTCCATATTAAGTGAGAAAATTAACAGTAAGGGGGATAGAGAGGAGGTATCATAGGGATAATGAACTTGAACAATCTTGGTACTTCCTGTGCTTCTACGTTAACTGCATGGAGGGAGTAAACAATAGCATTTTTCTGAGATTTTCTTCAGACTGTAGCCACTGACTCAAGCTGTGGACTGATTTAGTGCTTATCTACACATTCTTTACGTCTTGCTTTGTTTCTTCTTCATATGCACAATTATTCTGAATTTGTATATTCATGGAAACCTTATTGTAAAAAGCAACTCTGGTAGTGGGAGAATGAGTTCTGTCCCAACAGCTTCAGCTTTTTCAGATTTCAGAGCCTATCTTCTGCAGGAAACAAAATGAAGACAGTAAAAAAATTGAAGTGATCCACTTTTTTTCTACTTTCCCCCTCAAAAGTTTATTTTCCACAGCCCTTTCAAAAAAAAAAAAAAAATGGACTCCAATGCATACGAACATTGTTACATGTTCCAAAAGGGATAGGCTACATTTACAAAGAACACAAGAGAAAAATGGTTTCTAAAAATACTTTGGTTTCAAAATGTGCCATGATGGAAAAAAAGGAACCAGCACTGTCGGTATCTCTCCCTGTGAGGGAGTAGGAAGACAGAAGAAGTATTTCATAATCATTACAGCTCATTACAGCTGGGGGTTGAGCTGCATCCCCAACTTCCCAGCTCTCCCATGGAACTACATTGAAATGATAGCTCTATAGTTGCGTTCTCTACAGTATGAAATTCACATTTCACCTGATTTCAAAGCAGATTTCTGCAATATGACATCCCATTCTTCAGCATCCCATCACGATTACTGGGCAAATAACTTATATTGCCTTGCAATCTCTCATACCATGATACGTTTCTGTTATGTCTACCTCTCTCCTCCTAAGGCAATCTGCTCACCATTACCATTTGGCACAGGCCCAAGACCCAAAACTTCCCCCTGAACCTATTAACATACAGACCCATACATGAACTGGTACAAGGAACATGACTGCTACTCAGAGGCTGTCAGTAATTTCTGTTTGCAAGATAGTTTTTCCAGGACTTGCAACTACTGTGTTGCTAAAGCAAGTCCAAACAGCTGCTTCCAGGTCAGTTTTTCCATACAGTCACTCAAGTGCAGCATCACCAGGCGGGAAAGGTTACAAGGGACCTACGGTCCCTCTGCCTCTCTCCACAGCTATGCCTGGGACTATCCAAGCCAGGCAGCCAACGTTAACACAGACAGACATGCAGTGGACACTGCTGGCCCCTGCCCTCGTTGTGCTTCATTGTCTCATGCTCTGCTGACTTCCAAGTAACGCAGCAGCTGCTGCACTCTACTTACATACGTGTTGCCATCTCAGAATACCTCTTCCAGGCAGCAATTTTGAATAGCATAATATCCTTCTTGATCCCAGACTTTGGTTTTGGAAAAATAAAACTACCTGATGACCGACTAGAAGACACTTCTCCATGATTTCCTGGAAGAAACTCTAGAGAGATGGTATTTCTGAGTTATTTCTTTGTCTATTTTCTTGAGCATCTCTTTCAATTTTATTTCACACATGCAGCCAACTAGAAAATAATTAAGGAGTTGAACTAAGGTATACTGCGTATCTTCCTCCCTCTCTCTTCTCTAAACATTTTCTGAATAGGAAGTTAAACCCATTTTTTCCCTGTTATGGACTGTCTTTTGAAAAGCAAGTAGCTTGCTTTCATATGTAAATTTCATTCTTGAATTTTTAACGCAATTTAAGTTTTATAATCTCTCATATATTGAGATTTTGAGAGATGAGAACAGCAGGTCCAATCCATTATAGGTCCTATCCGTTATAGGCAACGATTATCCACGTGATTAGCTTACAGTTTCCCAATACACAGAAACACACAGAGAAGTCCCTTTTCCTAATTATATCCATGCCTATTCCTGTGAACATAAGTAAGTTTTGTCCTGAACAGTGAATTTACACAAAAGCCAAAAGAAATTACACACTTCACAAATCTCTTCTGCTCCAGGAAAGTGTTATTCCCCCTACCAGCCCCCACCAAGCCACGTGTGGCAAAGAGTAATTATTGTCCACCACAAAGAAGTAACAGTAGACAAGTAAATGATGTGAATTTGAGATACCTAAAAAACATCCACTAAAACTGTACCTTGAATTAGAGTGAGTCAGTGAATGAGTAAGATCTGTATATTCTAACATATGGGCAGGAAAGAGAAAGACATTCTCAGAAAATAGTTTGTCTAGAGAACTGAAGTAGTACCTGAAATAGCATAGTAAATAGTTGCTTCAGATGAACCCCCAAATTCAACACTAGCCATTGCTTAGGATCAATCCGAGTGCCAGCTTTCCTAGCTGTGAGCAAACTCTCTGAAGAGGTAGAAAAAAGTTCATGCTTCCGTAAGTCTCCTCCTGAAGTAAACTCATGAAATAAGGAACATCGTCATAAAGTCAGAGCATGCTGTGATTTTTAGCTATGACTGATCTTACCTTGAGGGCAGAAGGACAATTGCACGCATGTAATTTAGTATCTAAATACAAGAAAGCTCATTCCTCTGTCCTGGAAAAAATCTTTATCTTGCCAGAGGGTGAGAGAAATAGTGGTAAAGTATCTAGAAGTAAGAGAATCCACCTACAGCAAGGTATTCCCTCTCATAACAGCAGCATGTTTTGTCAGTGAAATATGAAAAAAGCAGAAGAGAATATTTCCCTGGAGAAAATACCTCCTTGCAAAAGCTTTCTTACCAATAGCCAAAACGGGAAAATAATGTTCTCTGAGCACTGACAACATGGAGACCACGGCTTCTTAGTTTAGCCAAAGCAAATTTTAGATTAGAGCAGTAGAAATGTATCCCAATGAAGGAAAAGAGAAGGAGTTGTTCCCCTTGAAAAGTAAAGTCCCTAAAGAGGCAACATGGTAGAGATATACAGTATAATGATCAGCACAGAAAAAGTAGGTCAGGAATATCTAATCAACATTTCTCATTAAATTAGAAGTAGACAATGCAACTAAATTAAAACTGGTAACAGAAAAAAAAACTTTTTCTATAGAAATACTTGTTTATACAATAGTTACTCTGACTACAAGAAACAGAAGGCAAGTGCTTAGTAAAACTGCCCAAAACACCTGGACATTTACAAGGGTCCTCAACAGCATAAGATATAATATTTAAAATTAGAAGTATTTTGAAAGAACACAAACCCCCAGGCTCTAGGTGATAACCATTACCCTGTAACAAGTGAGGAGCCTTCCCCTACTGGCAGGTTCTGTGTCTCCCAAGGAGCTCTCTTCACACCTCCCACTGAAACAGACCCTGGCTTCTTGGAAATTAATCACTCCTCCAATTAAAAATGCAGTTTCTATATATTTACAAGAAAGTCTACATGATCCATCTGTAAGAAATAATTTTCCATTTAAAAATTTTCTTGTGCACAAAGAAAAAATCTAATTTGTTTTTTAGCATGTCTGAAATAGAGGTAGTTTTCTTCCAGCCCAATTTTATTTACATTCAATAATAGTATTATCAGTGATAAAGAATTTTGTCATATACACATTCTACCTCAACTTTTCAATTTCCATTTCTTGTCAGCACCTAGGCTGAGAATTTTGTTTTATTTTTAAGGCTACTAAGAAAGATACTTATTTGATTTTTTTTCTAATTATAGATTATTCAATCGGTGGTGCAGTCTGGGGGTCACAATAAAAAACAAATTGCCAGCTATTCCACTTAGCTTCATTTAATAAAAAGGGAACATTGTCATACCTATCTATTTTATTAATTTAACTTGCAATGTGGTTTCATTATTAGCCTTAAAAACTTTCAGGAAGACTGAGAAACAGAAGGATTGACTTGTTCAGCTGTGCTTATTCTAAGTTTTCAGTCTTCTACTCTTGATATTTAGGTCACAAATTGAAGCATTTAGATTTTCCTAGATGTTAACATTTAGAAGTGAAGCAGCTTGTCTGTAAAACTGATGGATAATTATTTTCCTGAACTTCTACTACAGTATTACTTGAACATTCCTGATTTTGGTTAATTTAGATCAATTTAATGCTGTTCCAATAGTCCAATCTCTAGCCCAAGAACAGCACACAAAGGAATTATGGGGGACAGTTCAAAGTGATCAGACACAACACTTTACTTACCTGCAGGAAAATAAGGAGAAGGGAGTGTTGCATGTGGTCAGGTAAAGCTCCTTGTATCAAACAGAAAAACTGAACAACGACTGAAAGATATTCAACTGGGCAGCAGAAATGTTAGAAGAAGAAATTACTTTGGGAGAGTTATGTGCTGAGATTCATTTATTATGCATTACACTAAGCTATCATTTTCATAAAACGAAGAATTACATATCTCAAGTGACGCAACTCAAACTGTTCAGTGGCAAAATTTGAAAGAACCCCTCAGAAAACTACCCCCTCAATACATTTAAGCATACATTATACTGCAGTCCAGTCTGCATTAGCCACTGGTGTCATGGCTATCAGTTCCACCAGAATTCATAACATGAATTTTTCACTTCCTATATCCCAACACACCACAAATAATACCAGCTATCTATTCCACTGATTTAATTCCTTACATTTTTATTGCCTGACTTGGTCTTTGTCATCTTGCAAACTGTTTTTTTAATGGATGTTTTTATACATTAAACACACCCAATTGTCAGGAGAAATAATGAATACTAGAAGACCTGCATTCACAGACACTCAAGAAAAACTGTGAAGGAAATAAAACAAAAATTTAGCCCTTACTCTAAAGTTTCATCCTCATGGACACCAACTCTGTAGCTTTTACAACATAAATAGTAAAAATAGCTCCTTAATTGCCAGGTCACCTAATGATTCAGAGAATTTGCCATCCTGAGAAGTGTCATTGAGAATATCTCATTACTGCAGAATTCAGAGTTTGAATATGCCCAGTTTGACATGGAGACTCTGCAATTGATAGAGAAGTAGAACAGTAAAACCTCAAAAACTTAATTTGAGAACCACTATTCTAGATGGCAACAACATTTAAGTAATCCATCTCAACTTACTGCTACTGTTTATAGTCTTTGATATTTCTTTTCCTTGTGTGCAGAGTTTGTGAATGCAAAAGCAAACCTACATTAAAGAAGTTATATGCAAAACGATTGCTTAATCATGAGTACATAAGTATAAAGGGAACAAAAGAGTGACGTTTCACCCAGAACAGTCACACAAAAAAAGCAGCAGATAAGATGATGTGTCATTTCCAAAGAGCCTTAGTCTACCAAGTTACTTCTTTTAATTAAGTTTGGAAGCTTTTTAAAAAGCACATCCTAGTTCACATACTTTTCATGAAATCACATTTTTAAGTCTCCTTTTAGTATTTTCTTCTATTCTGGTATTGTTTTTCTTTGCATTATAACATGTCAAAAGAGCAAATGTTTTCTTCTACTCTTACTCAATATCCTAGAAATTGCTCACTGACAAAAACTGAAAATATCTTCCTTCCAAGAACATCTTCCACAGCAATTCTTAAAAAGAAAAACAACAAAAGAAAAACCAAGGAGTAATACTTCCTTCTATATACATGCTCAACTCATTATCACCAGACATTTGATGTTATAAAGAGGACAATAGATCTTTAAGACGACACCATAAAACACACACACAATTTCTACAATTCAAAGGAAGTTTTAATGTTCCACAGCAAGCAATTCAGTATATGTCATAAACCCAAGTAAATTTATCTAAATGCTAAGATCCACATTTGAAACTAAATTCTTCTCAGGAAAAAGACATTTCTCATTTTCAAAGGACAAAATGAAACCTAAATGGCTAGGTAAGGCACCGTTTAATTGTACCCAAGTAGCACATAAAAATCTTTAATGTACAGAGCACAGGAAAATAATGCAGTGTGCTTCTTTCTAAACTAATTAAAAATTTAGGTACAGAAGCTGTATTAGGAATTCAACTGAAATCAATCTAAGGACATCCTGACCTATTGAAACTCACCTGAAAAACTAAAATTCTGCTGACTATCATAAATTCATTAGAAAAATAAGGGAAAGCTCCCAACACAGATAAATAAGGGTAAACTTAATTGTGGTACTTCCTGTAATATTCTTATCACTTCACAATTACTGCTGTTGTTTCTCTCAGACAGGACCAGCCCAAGTATTCAAGTTCAGTCAAAACCCTTGACTTTTTTTTCCAAAAAGTATTATGAAATGATTCAAGAATTGCTTTGTTCAAAGAATAAACCCAGGCACAATAAAAATGGAATGGGTAAGTTTGCTTAAATATTATCATCTGAAGTTACATAGTCTTTTAAAGAATCCGTCATTCAGTCCTTTATCTCATTCTCCTTTCCTAGCAGAAGCAAGTATAGGGAGTGGAGATACACCTTTAAACAGTGCATTTATAATTTTACATGCTGACTTATAAGATCTAGTGAAATTTTTAAACATTTAATAGCATACCATTCAACAAAAATGAAAGATTTATTCTCTTCTCCCTCCCTTCTTTCTTCTAGTACAAATGCCTGATTTCACAGTCTACATAAAATGTATTTGTTTTAACATGAATAAACGTTCAGTCACTGTTCAGGACTTAGCCATCAACACCCAACTGGAATAGCTGTTTTGCCTCTGTGGAGCCAAGGAAAGTATTGCCCAGCCTTAGCCCACCATGTGAGGAGGTACAGATCTGCCACTCAGTTGAGGCACAGACACTATTAGTTCAAATTCAGAGATGCATGTTCCCCTCAACTCTGCTTCTTGTGGAGGACTCAGGAAAGACAAAAAAGCTATTGAGCAGTGAGAAAATGGTCTAAGTCTTCCTTGCATTTAAGGGTACACCACAGAAAAATGGAGGCTGGCAGTGAAGACTGAGTAGGTCAGGCAGAATGTATTCAGCTAATAAATTTAAATGGGTTTTACCTGTGACATAAGTGACCACACTAAGAATTCTCTCCACCACTCCATTCATCAAACATTGACCAAACAGCTTCAAATAAGAAAGAAAATTGCCAGTTCTATGGAAAGAAGCATATGTCAATGTCCATGCTCAATCGTTTTAAAAAGAGAAAGCCTTACGGCCATAAATTTTTATCATACAAGGGTGAGTTTACCACAGGAGAAGCTCAGTTTAATGGAACTACGCCTGTATACAGCAGCCAAGCAGTTGACCTCAATTAACTCTGCTACTTCAAAATATGCCTTTAGAAAAAACAATTGCCATGTAAATACAATGGCTTCTTGCTATCAACATACAGCTGGGGTCTGTTCATGGACATCATTTCAAAATTATAGACTCCCTGGTAAACATTTATATGGTGTATTTTGCGCAGTGATCAAGTACTTCTGACAGAAGGGAGCTCCTCCCTATAAGTCAGGTTCCATAGCATCACAAAACTTCTCCTGTTGCTCTGACCAAAATAATTCACTTTCTTCTGAGCAAAAGTCAAATTAAAGCCTTGCACTGAAGTGACTAAGTACACTTAAAGTAGGACTGAATAACAAAGAATCACTCTTTTTATCTCCTTCCATTTTGCCCAAGTATCTTATACTCTAAAATTAATAAAAAATAGAGAAAGCCCTAGATTTAGCAGTTTGTCTCATATAATTACAACTGATCTTGGGAATACAATATATTTTATCAAACATATAGATTTTTTTATTAATTATGATGTTAACAAGCTATCACATTTCTTTTTTTTTTTGGAGGCATGCTGTTTCCAGACATTCCAAAAACATGGATGTGAGCACATACAGTTACACAAACTTAGTGCCAGGATAAACTTTTTCTACTTATACATTGTAAAAAGGGAAGAGAAGAACACAACTAAAATGTACCAAACATTGTTTACTGTTTTGATTATTTAGCAAGCAGATACTTTCACACACAATTGTATTTCAAAACTCCATTCTACATAGTATTTACACTTTATCTCAACCACAACATCTAGAAACTTTCATACAAAAATATAAAGATTAGGAATTTAATTTATTACTTTCCTCTGAACTTTAAACACAGATATTTTCAAAGAGTAAAATAATACTCCTATGACAATTAATATCTGAAGTAACTTCTAATATTTCATAAATGCAAGGATAGCATTTTTTTCCATTGCTTACAAATGAGCATACAAAGGGATCTGGTGATTTGCTGTATGTCATAAAACAAAACTGAGGAACAGATAGAAATAGAACACGGTTTCCTTATTCTCAGCCCAGGCCCCGTACATTATGGCATAATTACTATGGCTAAAACTATACTGCAAGCAATTTGTGGCTGACAGCAGCCAGACAGTAATTAAAGGACATAAATGAACAATGCAAATCCCACAGTTGAAGTCCCTAAAATACCTTTTTTAATCCCTAAAGAAATTTATTTGGGTTTTGTCAAAATTGAAAAGGGCAACTAGAGGTTTTGTCTCCATTAAATATTGAAATAAGAAAGACTTTAAGGTTTAAATATTAATCATAAATAACCTGATTCTATACTTGGTCCACAGTTATCAGGTGTCCCAAAGTGACTCAGAGAATCTCCCCCAAATCAGTTCTGTACAAACATTTCGTTTGTAGAGGGGAAATACTTCAAATCCCTGCAAAACCTGCACATTAAATATTGTACAAATACTTAGACACAGGCACACCAATCTCCATCATTCCTGGACCTTCGTTTCAGCTACAGTAACGTCTGACAGGATCCTGCCCAAAGTCTTTTCCTCAGACCTGTCTTTTAGGAGCTCTGGGAATGGATATATAATGAATTCATGCTCTTAGCCCATCACTCAGCACAGATGTAAGGACTCTGGAAGGAGCAAGCTGTCCAGGGCACTCCTGAAAGGCAGCTAATGTCAGCTAAAGAGAACTGAAGGAAAGAGCTGTCCCATTGCATCTTCTGCACCGTGACTGCTGGGCTGCAGCATCTACTGAGGACATTAAGTCAAAGATAAAAAGAGATGCTTCTCCCACTTCAACATGAAAGTAATCCTTAAATCACTGTTTATAAATATGAAAATTCTTTGGTCCCTTCTGCATCTGATGCTACAAAGTACTGCTTCTTTACTCTACTAAGACTATATTATTTGCTAAGTGTGCCAACAGATAACAAGGCATTGAAATTTGTCAGTGACTGTGGTAAAAAATCTGGTCTTTATTTCCTTGTGTGCAATACTAGGAATACTAGATGTTCAGTGATGCATGCATCACCTTCCACAGAGACACACACAAAACCCAGGGACAAGACAGTGTGGGGAGAGGTATCCCCACCTGATATCCCCATGTGCCTGATGGCCACCTCTAAGGTCCAAGATCAGACAAGCAAGACTTTAGGGAGGTTCTGTATCTCTGTTGTGGAAGATGTAATCATGTGCCACAGACCATCAGCTATAGATTGGCAAACTCCCCTACAACTGTAAAGGGCATTCATTTCTACATGTAATGCAAGTATTCCAGATTACCTTAGCTTTCAGTCATGCCTTAACGCCCATCAACTTATTTATAAATTCAGTAGCTCACTACTGTGGTAAAGTGAAGATACCCGACCTGAAACACTTTAAACTAAAAGTACCTACTTTACCAAGTTCTCCTTAGTTTTACTCCTACAAATTCAGTTAAGAGACACACAAACGCTGTCAAATAAAGCCCATAAGAAGAAATGACCCAAGAAAATTCATAGAAAGCACTACTGAATAAAAAAGCCAAAAATGAGCTAAATGACAGCAAAGGAGATTTTAAGACACTTAATTGCCTCAGATACTGTCAAGGGCCACAGAAGAAACAGAAGGGCAATCTCACCTAAAAGGACTTTTTTTTGTCATTCATTTCTATAACTTCAGAAAAAGCAGGTAGGCAGTCACCAGAGCAGAAACCCTGGTTCTATATGACAAATACAACAGAAATGCAATGTAAAATATCATTGCACAAACACTCTCATTGTAAAGACTTACACAAAAAGTACTTAAGCAAGAGGTTTAAGGTTACCTTCACACAATATATTTACCATTACTTCTGCTGCAGTTAAATCAGTTCAAGTGTGTACATAAAACACATCCATTTCTGAAATCCTACAGTAGGAAGTTAGTTTCCATGGCAACGTAGCAATTGTGGGATGCTTTGGGGGGAGGTTATTTGTTTTTAACAGATGGGAAAAAATATAATGCTGTTCTCAAGCTTAAGTTTCATTTCAGATTTGCTTATATTAAGCCTTAAGGCAGAAATCTGGGGTAGGACTTTTTATAATTTTATATTTTAATTGAACAGTGCAAGGATTGTTAAAATCAGCTTAATCATGTATGATGAGACTGAGCAGGAATAGCTATGGCAGATCATGCCTTAGGTACTTTTCATGATTTAAAAAAAAAAAAAATTAAATAGTTGAAGACATTCCAAAGCTTGAAATTTATCATTAAGGCATTTCACACTTAATAAAATACATTTATTCCCATTTAGCATCGCATTAGTCATTTATCTTACCTAGTAGAGTTAATAGCTTCAAGTGCAGAAGCCTAGGAAGAGATTTACGGCCTAAATAGTAAAGATTCTGAAACAAACCTAGTAAGAACAACACTTCAAGAGTTACAAGTTAAATAAACACAAGTGTACAGGCACATACCTACACAATATTCTGCTACAATACAGTGACTGGCCTGGTAGACAAGGGGAGAGCAGTGGGTAGTGTCTACCTGGACTTCACTAAGGCCTTTGACACCATGCCTTGTAAGACTGTCCTGGAGAAGGTGATAAAGTGCAGTCAGGATGAGCCAATAACAAGGTAGATGAAAGCTGTCTGGATGGCCAGGCCCAAGGTTTGTGGTCAGAGAGTGGTGACCAGTGGCACAAAGTCAGGCTGGAGGCTGCTAAGTAGTGGTGTAGTCCAGGAGTCAACACTACATACAACCCTGTTCAACGGGCAGAGCGTGCTCTCAGCAAGCTGGCTGATGATACAAAACTGAAGGGAGTGGCTGATACGCCACAGGGTCTTGCTGTCATCTGGGGAGGCCTCAACAGGCTAGAGAAATGGGCTGATGGGAACATCCTGAAACCAACCACAGGAATTGCAAAGTCCTGCACCTGGGAAAGAACAAACCCGGGCATCAGTATATGCAGGGAGTGGGGGCAACTATCTGGAAAGCAGCTTGGCAGAAAAGTATCTGGGAGTCTCAGTGGACACCAAGTTGAACATGAGCCAGCAATGTGCCCTTGTGGGCACAATGGTACCCTGAGCTTCAAGGTTTTGCCAGCAAGAATGGTGATCCTTCCCCTCTATTCAGCACTGGGGGAGGCCACACATGAAACAGATGGAACTGTACCCATCTCTGGGCTCCACAGGGCAACAGACATGACCATAGCGGAAAGCATCCAACAAAAGGTCACAGAGATGATGAAGGGACTGCAATGAAGAAAACTTGCTGCAAAAATGCTGACAAGCAAGGTGTAGTAACTGCAGGTTTTAACAGCTTTGCATAATTACATGCTTGTCAATATTCATTGAGCATAAAACTTTATATGACATGTAGTAGAGGAAAGAAAAGAGGTAGTCTGTTGAAGTCTAACGTAAGCTGGAACTTCTTAGCAGAAAGCAGGAGGGGGAAAAATAAGGTAATAGAAGCAGAATCATCAACTTCCTTGGGTTAGAAGGGACCTTAAAGATCATATTGTTCCAACCCCAAGAGCATGGGCAAGGATGCCACCCACTAGACCAGGTTGCTCAAAGCCCCGTCCAACACTTGAACACTTCCAGGGAAGGGGAATCCACAACTTCACTGGGCAACCTGTTCCAGTGCCTCACTATCCTCTGAGTAAAAAATTTATTTTAAACATCTAATCTAAATCTCTCACCACTTTAGCCATTCCCCCTTGCCCTATCACTATGTGCCTGTGTAAAAAGTCACTCTCTCTCTTTTTTATAAGCCCCCTTTAGGTAGTAGAAGGCTGCCCTAAAGTCACCCCAAAGCCTTGCCTTCTCCAGGCTGAATAACCCCAGCTCTCTCTGCCTGCCTTCCTAGGAGAGGTGCTCCAGCCCTCTAATCATATTCATGGCCCTCTTCTGGACCCACTTTAACAGGTCTGTCTGATGTTGAAGCCTCCAGAGCTGGCTGCACCATTTCAGGTGGGGTCTCAGCAGAGCAGATAAGAGCATCTGAATCCCCTCCCTTGACCTGCTGCCCACGATGCTTTTGATGCAGCCCAGGATGCATTTGGCCTTCTGGCCTGTGAGCACACACTGCTGGCTCATCTCCAGATTTTCAATCATGAGAAACCCAAGCGCTTCTCTGTTGGGCTGCTCTGAATGTCTTCTCTGAATCTGTACAAGGTAGTAATTTTTCTTAAATGATATCCTATATATTTGCTAGGGTAAATGAATAATAGAACTTAAATGTTTAAAGTATGATTCTGGGAAAAAAGAGAGTACACACCACTTTGCTTCTAGAGTAGATCAAAAATTTAAGACTGCTTCCACGCTTCGTAAGAGTTTTAGATTATTACACTGAGCATTGTCTGCTGTAACAGAACAATTTTTCCCTGCAAAGAATTTGTAGAAAAAGAGACTGGCATTTATTCCTCCATAAGATAAAGGCGCCCTCATATCTTACAGAAATATTGGCACAGATTAATAAACCCAGAAAGGAAACAAGGCTCATCTCTACCACAATTCCTCTTTCTAAAATACAAAGACCCTACTGCATTTTGTCAATCATTTGAATCATCATATGCACAAACAAGACCAGTACAAAAAAAGGACTGCACTATATGTACATTGACATGGCAAGAAATTCCAGACACATTGGAAAAAAATTCACTACAACTGGTTTTGAAAACTATCACAGAGCAGTTTGTTCTCTGTATGGAGAAAAATGGAGACACAGTTTAATGTTAAAAACAGATCTCAGAGCTCTTCTTCCAGGAGTTTTAGAAGCAATCATTAAAATTAACTGAGAAGTCTGAGTCTTTGTAGCTCTCAGTAATTATTTCTTTTCACTAGCTTACTTTTATGAGTTAAAGTGTTTTTGATTAACATTACATTCATTAATATAAAAAAAAACCCTATTTAGGCAGGAAAGAAATTGTCTGCTAATTACCAGAGAAGCTGCCAATTAAATTATAACACTTCATCAAAATTACTTGTTAAAATAATACATCTACTTGAAGTTACACCAATAAATTTTTTCCAAAGATCCGGTTTTTACCATACATTTATAGCTATGAATTATTAAAAATAATCAACTGTTTATGAAAACAAAATTACTTGGGTTTGTGTCTATGGTAAAAGGACAAGTTCTTCCCTCTTTTTCTCTGGTTTAGGTAAAGTATCTCCACTAGTATTACTTCAGGTTGGCAGTAAAGAACGATATTCACTCCACTACATCCACACCCAAGTGCATTGAGACCAGCTGAAAATTGTCACAGTCTTTTGCATTATGTGAAACATGGAAAGATGACCACTTCTCACAAGAGTGAGACAGCCCCTTGAAAATATTTTTTTTCTCATGTTTCAGACAGCCTTGAGGCTTGACCAAGGCACTAACCTACTAAACTCCCCCCTAGCCCAGTACAGCAGTCTTCCATCATTCACATTGCATGACACACACATACCTCAGCCCATATATACATGTATTAGATTGTCTAACATGCAGTGAATGTTAATTTAGAAGTAATTATATGGAGTTTATACAAGTGCTTTGATGACATATTCAAAGCATTCTCAAGTTTAAGTCTAGAGTTCTCACATTATGACTTGGAAGGCTTATATTTCTGAACTTATTCTGAGCAATTACCTGGTGCAGCCTCAGGCCAGGTTATCCACTGCTGGTAGCTCTCAAAGTACACTTTACACCAATCCACTAACGTTTTGTGACTGCAGGTACAAGGAACTTGTCCTGAAGACAAGTGTGGTCATTTTAAGGCATACAAATTGGGTAAGGATGAGGGTGGAGACCTCAAGACCGCAATAAAGTCCATTATTTCTATCATAATAGAGCCTGAAGTCCTTGGACTCAAGCATGCTAAGTACTAAATATATTTCATGATAGCTTTTAAGCCACCACTATTGATGTCCTCTAGGAACTCTAAAAGCTATTACATGAAAATAATATGCTATACTTGACTTAATATTTGAAACCTTCCCCATTTTTGCATCAAAGGATGTTGCAAATACTTTTCTTAGTGCAAGAAGGTATTAAGTAAAACTGTCTTTGCAGCTCCTTTCCACCACCTTCCATGCTGGTACCAAGGGGGCCTGAGGGATGAGAGGTACATGTGTGTCTCAGCACTTGTCAGGCAATCAGAAACTTAAGAGAAGCAACAGGAGTCTGCATCAGACTTGGGCTCTTGTACATGCACCAGAGGGATGAGAGTATGTGGATGAAAAATAACCAAACAGGTTAGAACAAGGAGTCCCGGACAGGCATCTGTCTGTTCATCATCAGTCTGTTCTCACTTCCCCTCCTGAAGCTCCGGCCGGAGATGGTTCTGCTTTTGTAATTCCAAGCTTTGACTTCCTCAAATGAGTCTCATTGTCTTCTTGTCACCAACTCTCCCCACAGCTTCCTACTGCAAGGCATGCAAGAAGAACTTGACGAGGAGAGTTGGAAACAAGGACATAAATTGGGGGTTAACTGAGAAAGATGTTGCCAAAGGGCTGAGCACATCTGCTTAGCTCAGGCTACAAAAGGCAGTAGCAGTCCAGGACATCAGCGGAACACAACATGCCTGCAGAGAGCACAAACCAGAGCACCTGCATTCTCAGCCTGGCAGTGCCAGCTGCACATAATCTCATCCCCACTGTCCTGTACTTTACAATAGCTAATAATGAGGCTTCTGATAAACCATAGACAACAGGTGACATTCCTAATTCAATTATCTTCCCACATCCATGGCCTTAAGCTGAGTTAGAAAATGGCCAAAGGCAGAAAGCTCCCCTATAGCCAGTCCTTCCTCACAAATCCTGCTTCTGTTGCCAAGTCTTCTCTCTCAATACTCTCCCTGACAATTTCAAGCTCCCATTCCTACATGTCTGTACTCTGGCTTCATCCTACCAGATTCAGGTTTTTTTCCATCATTTTTCCTCTTCTGTCTGTTACTGCTTTTTATCTCCAAACTATGTGCAGAGTACAACAAAATCATGGATGTAGCTAATTAAGAAGTTTCAAGGGAGGTGAAACGTGAACTTCAGCAGTAGTGGACTTCAAGGTCTCCTTTTATCTGATATATCACTCTCAGAAATAACTTTCATGTTAGAAATAACTGTTGAATGTTGCTCAAAACCAACAGACCTTTTGTGTTCCTATAACTACAGGGAAAAGTCTCTAGTTTTCAAGTCAAATGGGAGAAGTAACAGGTTTTTCATATAAACTCTTAAGGGCACAATCTCAGTGCTATCTGGAACACAGGATAGTGTTGGCACCTCAAAAAAAAAAAAAAGAGGAAAAAAGCAATTAAAAAATAAGTATTTAAAGCAAACTATTACTCTTACAAAAGCAGGTGCTTCTGCAGGGGATATATATCTGAGCCTATAAAGGAATTTATCTAGGATTACTGTAACAAATCTAGAAATATAGGGAAGTACTGTTGCCAGGAAAAAAATTCTGGTCTTGCTGAAAATGTTAATCCCAAACCTGCATTATTGATACCATCAAAATCTTCATATCAAGCAGAAATATCATTAGGAAATAAATGCATTTATAAATACCTTAGGATAAGTGGACATTTTTGAGGAAAAACCAATTCTACGTTGTCAATTTTTCCTTACCATCTGCTTGCTCCCCTCCCGGGAGCTGACATGCTTCTAGTCTGTTTGATAGAAATGGGTAATCAAAGTGGTTCCTTTTAGGAACTATAGATCTGTCTATCATGAAGTCCCCTTTTCTTAACAAAGCCTTTCTAGGTCCACACTCAATAGAAGCTTAAATACTGACCCAAAATAAATGACCTGACAGCACCATTTCCTTTTTTTTGCAACAAGTATTTTCAAACACATCAGCCCCTATTCCCTCTGTGATGGGTTGACCCTGGCTGGAAGCGAAGTGCCCACCTAAGCCACTCAATCATTCTCCTTCTCAGCTGGACAGTGCAGAGAAAATAGAACAAAAGGCTTGTAGGTCAGCATAAGGACAGGGAGAGATCACTCACCAATTACACTCACGGGCAAAACAGACTTGACTAGGGGAAAAATTCAATTTCTTACCAATCAAATCAGAGTAGGATAATGAAAAAGAAAACTAAATCATAAACACCTTCCCCCTCACTCTTCCCAGGCTGAGTTTCACCTCTCAATTTCCTCTATCCATTCCCCCAGCAGCTCAGGGGGACTGAGAAAGGAGGCTGCAGTCAGTTCATCACACATTGTCTCTGTTTTTCCTTCCTCCTCAGGGGGAAGACCCTCACTTCCCCTGTTCCAGCATGGGGATCCCTCCCACATGAGACAGTCCTTCACAAACTTCTCCAGAGGCTGCAACTCTTCACAAACTGCTCCAGTGTGGGTCTCTTCCATGGGGTGCAGTCCTTCAGGAACACACTGCTTCAGTAAGGATCCCCCAGGGGGTCATAAGTCCCACCAGAAAAGATGCTCCAGCATGAGCTCCTCACTCCACAGGGTCACAAGTCCTGCTAGGAGCCTTGTGGAGCCATGTTCCAGCACAGGCTTCCCACAGGGTCACTGCCACCTTTGGGCATCCTCCTGCCCTGGTGTGTGTTCCTCCATGGGCTGCAGGGGAACAGCCTGATTCACCAGGGTCTGCACCATGAGCTGCATGGGAATCTCTGCTCTGGCACCTGGAGGCAGCCCTCCTTCACTGACCCTGGTGTCTGCAGAGCTCATGTAACCGCTCATGTAGTCTCTCTCCTCTCTCTGGCTGCAGCTGCTGTCATGTAGCGATGTTTCCCCGTATTAAATAAATTATCCCAGCAGCACTACCACCATGGCTGGTGGGCTCAGCCCTAGCCAGCAGTGGGTCTGTCTTGGAGCCACCTGGCATTGGCTCTGTCAGACATGGGGGGAACTTCTGGCTGCATTTCAAAGATCCACCCCTGTACCACCAGGAAAACCTGACCATGCAAACCCAATCCACGCTCCCCTCCCTGCAACAAAATGTTGGCCATTCACACTGAAGACAATCTGTCACAGCAAAACTAAATCACTGATGATTTATTCATGCACTGAAGACTCTTCTGGGGACAACAGCTTGAGAACCAAGACCGCTCTTTCTCCAGACTACACAAAAATTATCACTAGCTCATGTATAGCACATTCACATCATAGTTAATGTGGCATAACAAAGTCAGCTGTCAAATCTTCAAGCCAGGATAAGTCTCAGTCTCTTTCTCCAGTGGCACTGTCTGGAGAATAGCAAAGAGAATATTGACCCTGTTTCTTCTTTCAATAACCTAACAAGGTAGAGCATAAAAATTGTCAGATCTCAAACCCAACTGTTACTACACCTAATTGCTTTTGACATTGATAGTATCTCTTATACAAATACCTAAGACTGGAATGGTTGAAAGAAAATAAGACTAAACTGGCATTGCATGACAGAATTTCCAGTTCTGTGCATTTCTTTTGAGAAATAAGGCCTTAAATTTAGCCACAAAAACATAACTTGGCTTTATGTTGATCACTTACAACTACAAATTGAAAACAAAATGTTAGTTTTTCCTCATTACCCTTTTAAACTCTTCCTAGCAAATATATGTTGAAATCTATCCAGGCTAAAGCCCAAGTATGGCGAACACACAGCCAGTTAAAAAAGAAGTAGATCTCTGGAGAGCTTGGATGCTCTACCAACACTCTCTTTAGGATATATCAAGAACAGCTGTTATTTGTTATCTTAATCCAGATACTACAACTTCAGACTTGCAGTGGCACATTGCTGGCATATAGCAATCCACTATTTGTCTGTACACCATTCTGAACAAAAAAATAATCTTCATTTGACACAAAAAAAATACCAGCTGACAGCATGTGATTTGCACAAGACAACAATAGCAAGTGGTTCAAAGAGGTAACGTTTTCCTTTACCCATCTTTATAACATACAGTGTTTTACCACTTGGGAAGCAAAAGCTCTATAAAGAGGACGCATAGAAATCTTCCCCTATATCAAGTGACACCAAGCCAGACATTCACCCCCACAATCAGTTCCGAATGCTCACAAGTAACTAAAGAAAATTGTTCCCATGTGTATTGTTTAATTGAACTGTCTTTCTAATATGCTGAAAGCAGAATACTAGATACTAATTGGTAGACGAACTGGTTTGTATTTTGTTATAAGAATCTTATGTGGAGTTTTGGTTTGGATTTGCTTTTGGTTTGGGTTTTTTGGTTCCTTTTTTTTTTCACTAAGTTTTGTCATGTTGCTTTGTGGGCTTGTTCCATGGTAAATTCTTTTACAAAGCAGGGCAGGAAAACAAAGAAATTAATGAACACTGTCTCTGAAGTTCATCTTTGGTACCCAAGAGATAAAAACCAAAAGAGAACATAAATATTTACTGTAGAAAGCTTAAGAGTGGCAACTCAATTATTCCATTTCTGTTAAATAAATTATCAAAACCAGTAAGCTATGCTCAAAGAATTCTTAATATTTCTGTTGAAGCCCTTATAGCATGACAGCTTAGAGGAAGTTAAGTTTCTTGACAACACTAATTCTCCTTTAGCTGGGAGCCTCATGACAATCCTCTAGGATGTCAGAGGGACCTGCAGACACTACCGTGGCAATCCAGCAAAGTTCTGAACCCCACACCTACACAGAGCTCATGCAGGCCCCTAACATCTCACAGTGGAGTCTGCACAATCACATGCTGATGCCAGATCCCCTGACCTTAACACACCAGATACCTTCTCAAATGGTAGAACATGTAGGCTTTTAAACCCAGACTCTGTGCCTCCCAGACCAAAGTTCCCACTTCAGCATTGCCAAGTTGCTAATCTGTCTAACAAATAATACTGCCAGATTACAAAAATGACACTCACCCAGACAATGCTCCAAGTATGTGCATAGCTTACTATATTTAGATCAGATTTGCAGGCAGTGCCTGATCAGTCCACTTTTTTCTCCTGCCTAAACCACCAGCAAAAGACAGTCCAGATAGTCAAGCCACCTTCTGAAAAATGACATTTATTGTAGGTATTATAGGATGCAACGGAAACAAACACCAAAATAAAAGTGAGAGTTCTTCAAGCATTTGCACAGCCTCTGCAGTACCTTCCTATTTCACCCTATCCACTCAACTAGACCAAGTGTGTGGGAACACCAAATGCAGTCTTCAGACACAAAAGAAAAAAACAGGAGACAACTTTTTTTCCATGACTGATGCATTTTTAAAAGTGCAAGATAAAAACAATCCATTGGCATTTATACTGAAACCAGAAGTGATTTATGATTTTTCTAGTTTAAAATTTAGTGCACCCAAATCACTGCATCATGGTTGTGTCTGTTGACAAAAATGGGACAAAAACTTTAGAAGCCAACAGCAGCATTTAACACAGTGAGAAGCCACAGAACAGCCACTCATTTTTCCTTTAGTTTTCATCAACCAACCACAGACGTAACTCCTGAACTATCTCAGCTATGTCAGATGAAACAAGTACACAAGCTTTCAGTCAGCAGTGATAGCCTGCTTTTCACTGTGCTGCTTTACAAACCAGGCACTGAGGTCATGTAATTTGGACGTAGTCAATGAGCAGACCAGTAGTAGATGTGGGAATGTAACTCATTATTGAAGACTCCCCATTCAGCACTCCAGTTACATTGGGCTATTAAGGGATTCATACTCAAAAGCAGGTACCATAATGTCTCCAAGTCATATGACCCATGTTTCCTTTTTCTTCAATTTTGCATATTGAAAAGATATGAACAAAGACAAAGAATTTAAGCTGCATGTTTTGACATTTAAAGGAATATCAACACACTCCAACAGCACATCAGCACTTCCTGGATGTTTCCCACTGAGGATAACCACCAAGCTCAGGCAGAGCAGGAAAGCTACAGTGAGACTGAGCAGAACCTACGTGGCTGCCATTGTGTCTTGCAATCCAAAGTGTAGGAGCCTGGTTGGGGAAAGCAAGTGAGGAGGTGCAGAAGGCATCATCCTCTGTTCTTTTCCAACAAGCCCGTACTTGAATGGCTGATGAAAATTCAAATGACTACAAGAGTCACAAAGACACCTGAGTGGTCTACAGTACAGACCTTACCCACATGATTTAATTTTCCTTTTATGAAAGGCAATGATGAGATGCCAGAAAATGAACAAAACCTACATTTGCAAAGGGAATGGAAAAACAGAAGCAGGTGGTCAAGTAGCTAAGCTGGCAAAGCATTTGGATGGTCGCCGAATGGCCTGAATTTGGTCTTTAGTAAGGTCACCAGTGTCTTCCACAACACACACAGCTGCTGTACTTGAAAACTTAAATCATATTTGCGGTAAGAAAACAGAAAGCACTTTCAAACACACATTTAAGATTTCAGAAGTGATCTATGTAACAACAGACATTTAAAACATTCAACTAGAATTATTAATTTATTATGGAACATTTATTATTTTCAATAAAAAGGCCATCACACAAACACTATGCATTTATCACACTTCTGCTGCACAGTTCATGAGGATACAGACTCAACTCCTATCACTCTCTTCCACAGCCCTTTGTGATGATATTTTGAGCAGTACTGGTACACATGTACTCACACATGCTTGTCCTGTTGTCTAAGAGTGCCTGCCAGCAGGCTGAAGGCTCACTCTACACAGAAGCCTATTAAAATTAAAAAAAAAACAAAAAAAAAAAATCACAGTCATTCAGCACTTCCTACACTTCTGAACAAATACATACTCTTCATTTTACTCAATAAATAGTATTTTTTAGCACACAAGTTCTACTAGTCTGTATTTTACAGAGGTGAAATGAGGTAACACAATACAGGGAATGCTATTGTACAACAAGCAAAGCATTTCTTTTAAAGCCAAGTGAACGTGTCATTTAATCAAGATAATTTGTCAGTATGGTTTTACCACTTGAAAGTTAATTCAAACTTGATTCCCAGCAGACACAGGACACTGACAGAATCCACTACCTTGGTGAAAAAGCATTAACATTTACAGATAAGATCTGCAGTGTCTAATTCTTTCAACATCTATCACTGACTGTCATTTGTAGGTCACACAGTGACTGAATCCTCAACTTGCAGCTGAATGCTGCCTTTTCCTAACAAATTCACTAGCACCTCAGTGGCTACGGCACATAACACAGGAAACAGCATTACCCCATGAGCTCTCAATTCAATCCCTTCTTCAGTCACAATTAAGTATTGAGCCAAAAGTTTCCAAGCAGCCTTCTGGAAGTGAGAAGCTGTATATTTTCAGGAACAGTTCGTTCAGATAGCAGTGAGCCCTGAGCCAGAGGACAAGGACTTTTGATTAGCCCAAAGCTCATTAGAAACATTCAAGAATCTCTCAGAATTGTTATCTAGCAAACTAAAACCTGTATGACCAAGAAAGATAAATACAACTGATTACAGAAAGCTCAAATTGAGGTCCTTACCTAAAACCACACAGCTAAACATGATTCCATGAAAATTCAAGCTGAATCAAGCACTGCAAAATCTTGACATGGTCTTATTTCCGAAGTGTACTTTAGTAAGATCCAGTTAGTACCAGAAATAATGTTATGTATATGGTTTCCAAACCATAATCCCTGACAGCACATCATCCAGAAACACTTCCCAGATCTGCTTCCCCCATTATCTTTATTCTGCAAGTTTTGCAGCAAACCTTAATTACAACTTCCCTACTGGAAAGGCAGGCAGCAGATGCCACAAAAGAGGCCATCAGTGGAGCATAAAAAAAGTTTCTTACAAAGTTTCCCACACTTTCATATATTTCTCTACCTTTCACCTCAGTCATAACTTCTCCTCACTCTCTGTGCCTGACTACCAGCTTTTTCCTCTGTAAGTTCATTAGTAAACCCTGATAAAACCACATGGCAGTTCTGACCTCTCTGCCCCTGCCTGTCATTTCACTTGCACTCCATAATCCCTCATCCAGCCTCTTCTGAAACCCAGTACCTTCAATTTGCTCCTGGGTCTGCCAAGCCTAACTTTGTAGGCACATGTGTCCAGACCTCCCTTCATTTTCAATTGATACTGCTACAATAACCTGCTTCCATATTTTCCAAAAAAGCCCCTCCAAAAAATACAAATACATACTTAACATAAGTGTTTTCACACCACATACTTCATGAGTTATAGCAGTTCGCCTTTGCAAGATTAACATGCAAAGAGTTTCTAGGTAAAAAACTATTTGCACGTAACCACAAAACAATTAGCATTACGTCTTTGTCTATATCTCCACGCAGCTGTGCAGATATATTTCTTTTCCATATTATGAGAAATTTAAGCTAATTTTTCCTGAAATGGACATTGTACAGAAAGTACAGAAAACATCATATTTAGGAGAAGCACATGGGTAAATTGAGAAGGGGGAAGGGTAGAAGTTCTGCTTCTAAGTCATTATTGTAGGAGATGTTAGAAGAGCCAAGTGCCAGAAAAGCCTGCCAAGTGCTATTCACCCACTCACGCACAAGTGTATAATGCTGCCTTGAAGAGAGCTTGACATGAGATTACAAAGCAAATTCTATGAAATTCTGCTCCATCTCCAAGCTTGGGGAATTTGAGGTATTTAAATCAGGTATGCTACACTGTTTGTGTGCTGCAACATTTTACATTAGCAGTGTCAGCGTTTCAGTGCCATATCTGAAGCTGCAGCATTCCTCTCACCTCCCCAGGGCCCCCACGACATACCACAGGCTGCAGGAATGCCTCATACATTCATTAAGTCAACATCCATACAGAACACAAATTTCTTTGTAGCTAGTACAAAATAACTAATACTAGGAAAAAGTCAAAGTATTTTATGGCTGAACTACACTCTGACAAATTTCTGGAGCTAATGTCCTCTAGAGAGGAAAAAAAAAATGACTGCATGATGGAATTACTCAGTATCCAACCTTTGTAACTAAAAAGAAGCAAAGCCAGACCTGCCCAAACAGCTTGACTATTAAATATAGATCTGAGGAGACCAAGCTATTATTTTCAAAGCCACTTTCATATTTTATCATGAAGTTGTCTTTGTATCTAAACTTCCATAAAGATATCACCCATCAAACACTTCCCGTTGCAAACTGGTAGTGCAGCTTTAAAAAAAAAAAAAAAAAAAAAGTAGCATATACAGCATGTATACAGATGTAAAAGCTAAGTGTTATCTAAACTGTCTTCGCAAAAAGCAGTTTTTGCCGATGCCTGATAATAACTATTTGCCCCTTAAATTTTAAAGGCACTTCAACAGATCAAGACTTCATGAGAAAAGTAAATATTGACATTTTCAGACAAGTTACATATTTTAAGATCATGCTATAGAACTCTTTATAAACAGAACCCTGGATATGAGCCAAACAACAATTATCAGACATGATAGCTCCTTTTTTTCTCCTCTTCACCTCTCAGTTCATTGTGATAGGGCTGAACAGCAGGGAAACACCAATTCAAAACCTTGTGTGACAACTGGTCAAAAACACAATTAGTAATTCAAGTATCACAAGCAAGGTGACTGACAATTTGAGGAAACTGAGAAAAAAAATACATACACAGTTTATGTATCACATTCTAGTTCCTATTCTCATACACTTCTGTACATTACACACACCCACTCCCAGAGGGTGTTCTAGATGTCAAAAGTGCTTTGAACACAGTAAGTCAGTTCATAACTAGACTAATTTAGAAGGGGAGAAGACACCCAAGAAAATGCATCCAGTATGATACTACATATGTGATGCCCCAGCTTTACAGCTACCATACCAGAAAAGTAGTAAGGATGCTGCTTCATGTTTAACAGACACTGAGAAGTCTGGTACCCCATAGAGCGTAGCCAAATCCAACAATTCCTCCTGTGCTGAAGGTTCTTGTTATGTATCCAAAACTTATTTTGGTACAAAACAAACAGTGCGTAATTAACCAAAGAGTATCTTCTCTAAGCTCGAGTCGTAGTTTTCATGCCTAAAAAACTGACAGACAGAAGTGAGACAAATGAGCTCGGCGACAGGGAATAAGAGCCAGAAGGGAACATGACTGTGGCAGTGCAGAATGCCCAGGCACTCCACTGATGGTTTCCAGGAGAGCTAACACAGAGACAGCCACAGCAAAGAAGAAATGAGACAAGACTAGTAGAGGTAGTTGGAAGGAAGAACTGCCAAGGCCTTTTTCTCAAATTTATTCACAGCTCTATGCTGACTGAAGAGGCAATGGCAATGCTTAAGAGCCATCATTTTGGAGAAGCAGCAGTTTTCTTTATTCTGAGGGTATTCAAGTTCTCATAAAAACCACATTATTATATGTCATCATTATAAAATATTTTATTATGAAGTATTTGTGTCTATATTTGTATAATATCAAATATTTTATTGTGAAATTATCAAATATTTTTATTATATCAGGCAGAGCTGTTCATTTTTTTCACATATTTTGATTTTGAAAATACTTAATGTTTACCTGTTTAAGTTCTGAGTGCAGCAGGACACAGACCTCTCATAACAATGTTAGAAGTAAGTATGACATCTGTGCTCATTTTATTTTATTTTGCTATTTACATCTCACAGGATTCCTGATGTACCTTTATCAGTTCTCAGCTCTGTCACTTTCTATCTTCTTCCATAAGTTTTGTTCCATGGCATATTTTTGGCTAATTTTACATCCACAAAATTGAAACTACACCTTTAGAATTTTTAGTTTCTGATCTTGTGACACTCAAACTATTTTAGCTGCCTGCTAAGGGTTCACAAAAATCGATCCCAACTTCATGTCCAAAACGTGTGCTTGGACAGTTCTGCTTGTTGCATAGAAGACAAAGTTTGAGATTGCAAAAACAGGTAATTGCTTATGAAAGTAGCCTCCAGAATAAGAAAGCACTTTCTGTGCTTGGCAGTAACTTAGTATGTATAAGAGTTTTATAACTAACAATGGGTTCAGTAAATAAAACACACATGAATCCAGACCAAACAGCTGGATAAGACATACCATTTATCTATCAGTTTGTTATTTGTTCCTGCCCCATGAAAAGTGTCATATATTCTTGACAGGCCAACTAAACTTCTTATTAGGCTGTAGCTTTCAGTTACACCTTATCTGATATGCCTGCAGGCACGTGCAGAACACTGGGATCCTGCCATCTTCTGCACTCCCAGCTGCACCCTCCTTCACTTCCCCCCACACTGGCACACACATTTTGGCAGACAATCCAAACCCAGCTAGAGGTGCTGATGCAGTATAAATACCTCCCTGGCAAAAAAGTGATTAGTTTTCAGCCAGATCAGCTCTCTCAATTGTTCATCACAGAAGCTGTTACAAAGGCATAGGGGGAAGCACATGGCCAGAGCTGTGTGAGCCCCAGAGCTGGCGTGGCCATGGTCATGCCGGTCCCCAGACAATTACATTCCGCTCAAAGTTTTACCACACATGTATACTCAAGACAATATGCTATTCTGAGTTTCCTGCATTACTTTAACATTTAGTACTGTAGATGTGCATATTCATATCCTAAACAAGACCTGCCATTTGTAGTCTGCAGAGTGCTTTTAAGGTTTTGCAAAAGGTATGTAAAAACATAAATCGCGTCTTTCAGAGGTCATTAACAAGCTGAACTTATGATGAATCTGCAAACAATAAATCCACTCCATAGACTAACCAAAAGATCCTAACTTTCAAGTTTAAGAGTCCATTCAGTACTTAGCAGCTAAAAAGGTTTATTCTGGACCTTTGCCTCCCTAAAAGGAGGCACCTCCTCACCAGTCCAGTCCCTTTCTACTCGGTCACTATTTTGCTGGGGAACTGAAAAAGAGGCAAAGCTCACTGATAAAGACCACAGATCTCTATCAGCTGTACAACCACATTTGCATGTCAATTATGATGCTGTTAACTGGCTGCTCAAAAAGAGAGCTAGAGGCAATATTTATCAATATAAATCCAAATATATCTTTGTAAGAATCATAATGAAAACCAATGCAATTTCTCTAATGTTGCAGCTGCACTTTTCCTATTTAGTAGGTTTCATTTTTCAGATTAGATTGGGAAAACAGGGACCAACATAATTTGTCTCTGCTTAACAGATACACTTTATCTCAGCCATCTTTAAAACTGGTGCTATTTAATATACCTATTAATTTTTAGAGGCACTGCTATTCAAGCCCCAGCCTATCTGGCAGAACTGAGTCTTTGCAGAAGTGAAACAAAGAAATATTTTCCTTTGCATGCAAATACATTAAAGCTCAACGATTTTCAGTCTTAAAGGCTTCCCCAGGAATTTTCTGAATGTAAACAAGCAAGAGTACACTTAAGCTTGAAGACACAAAAGCAGTGGATTCAGTCCAACATAACAACAGAGAGGTAGCAACAGCAAGACTGACACCACTCATCCTTCATGCCACCAGGAAGCCAAGGCTTTTCATCAAGAGAACAAGTTTTATATTTTACTTCTTAAAGCACATTATAATGGCTCAGGTTGAGATAAAGCCACTATTCATATTTTTAAAAAAATAAGCTAATAAAACAACAGTGTTTTCTAGAAGCAACCACTGACAGCAGCTTAAAAGAAGTCACACTACAGGCAGCTATGGAATAAGTGATTTCCATGTCACCAAGTCTGGGGCTGGAGAGCCCATTACCTCAGATTCCACTGAATAATGCTTACCATGTTACATTTCCAAACACTATCTCCAAAGAAGATTAAACGCTAAAACCAACAGCTGTCTCACATGCAAGAACACCACACATTTGCCTGGAAAAATACATAGTATTCTCATATTTTACCTATTTTCAGCATCTCTTACTATGCTTTTCAAACTAATTGGTGGAAAGAAATTGTCATTGGATAATTAAATCATTATGAAAAGCCTAACTTGTCTGTTGTCTTTTTCACATACAAGTCTTTTGTCTTTCAATCCAATTTGGGAAAAAAAAAAGTGATTGAATTGAGCTTTCCAGTAATGGAAACAACCGGAGTATCTGTATCTTGAAATGCTTACTATAATCACTGACATATTTCACCAAGACAAATGAAATGGCAAAACATGTGCAGGCAAATACCTCCACCCTTACTTTACCTATTTAACCTGGCAAGCAATAGGAATAAGCCCATTTGTTCAACACAGCTGAGAACTCAGAACTACATCTGGCCCAAAGAGAAAAAGCATTCAGGTCTTGCTACTCCAAATGGAAAAGAGGATATCAATATCATTTTGGCTTGACTTATAATCAGCTAGTAATTTTTTTTCCTGATAGGGGTGGGTGGAAGAAGAAAGGTAATGAACCCTGTACAGAACTGACATGTGCTTCTTACACTGAAACAGACGAATAGGGATCTTCTGTTTTCCACCTTAGGATTTCCTCTTTTTTTTTGTCCTAAGTTTTACAGACCAGAAAAAGGAAGGAAGCTGGGGGCAGGGGGAGAATGAAGAGCAATAGGGAAGAAACAGATAAGTAAAGAACATTTAAGAATTTTCCACTATTAACCATGAATAACAGAGCAGTTCTGCCAACTGTTGTCCATGAAATTGTTTGGTCTCTTACTCTGATAAAGAAGAAATATGAGTATGTATTTTGAAACAATCTTAACACCAGAAGCAGCATTTTTAAATCCCATTCAAAGATACAAACTGCATGTCAAGCTCTGTATTCCCTCTGTATTAACAGGCCTAGTACAGATGTGAAGAAAGGAACTATGCAGCCTAGGAAAAGAGGCATATTCCTTGAAGATGCAAAATATTATCCAACTTTATTTCTTATCAAAACTACCACTATCACTTACCGAAAAAACACCTAGCATTTACAACCTGTGGCCTTTCTCTGTCCTGCTTAGTTTCAAGCAGTGTACTCATAACTGTACCTTAACACTGAGAGTGTTCCTCATAGTTGTACCTATGGTTTCAGTGGCTCATAGTGTTACCTCTGATGATATTTAAGTTACCCCATCCTATATTTTTCTCCAAAAGATAAGATAGTGCACTTAAAACCCAACAGCCATCTTTATACAGGGATTCTCTCTGAAAAAAAAAAAATTAATAGTCTTTATTTTATGAATAATATCACCTACAAGAGCATGAATGCTACTTCATGAAAGTACAACTACTGCACACTTATAAAGTCTATAACATAACTCCTGCTTCATCAAGGATCAAGCTGCTACCCATTAGTGTTTTCATAATAAAAATAATGAAATAATACAGATTTTTGACTTACCTTGGATCTAGCCCATGGAACAAAACAAAGCATCAGAAGTACTGGTGTGTCCTGTCCCAACCTGCCCAATATCTTGTACATACTCAACTCACATTACTCTGGAGAAAAGTTAAAATAATACTTTATAGAGTAATAGTTTAATTTCTGCACTGTAACCTGTAATTCCAAAGAGTTGCAAAAAAATAAAACATTATCCTATTATGTAATAAATTATTTATGACAGTAAAAGAAAATGCCTTGCACTAACAACAACTAAACAGAATTCCTTAATTTCTATTACAGAAGAGCCCTTATTAAGCAGTGCATGTAGATTCCCACTTACTCCATGAGTATTCAAGAAAATGTGTCAGTATACACCTTTATAGTTAAGGACTCATTTTGTATTTCTAAATAAAACTCAGAAATCGTAAGTTCAGTGCAAAGAACAATTAAAATCAAATCAAGAAATCCCAAGCAACAGATTTCAAAGAGCCCCACATTTCTTCTCTGCTGCAGAAGGGGCTGAACATGCACATGATTTAGCTACTGACTGCATTACACCAGCCACCACCTACTTCCAGAGCCCTGAAAAAACACACTTGAAATACAGTAACACAAAAAGCAAAACTGAAATAAATTCAAGTTATTCCTCAAACACTTTATTGTGAGTCTTGCTAATAAACAACCCCATTTTCAGGTTTATTAGCTCGTCTACTTGCGTGGTTTTCTACACACAAACTATCAAGAAAACAAAACTCTTTGCATTAGAGACCTGAGTAAACACGCCTTATTCACTTTCAGTTGTAATAATTTCAGTAGTTACTATTAAAGTAGATAAATAATTGCGTGTGAATCTGAAAAAATAAGTTGACTTGGTTCCGTAACTAGAGAAAGATGAAAGGTGCAATCAGTATCAGCAAGGGGTTTTTTTCCTACAATAAGACTTTTGTTTTTCTAATACTGCAAAACTAATAAGATTTTATCCTACTTTCCTACTCAAAACAACTAAAAACAGCAAGCACAATGCATGACAGATTGCAAAATCCAAGCTTGTTTCTTTGTCCCTATAGCACAGGTGACTTTCAGAGCTGCACTGTTTGCAGCTCTCCTATTCACCCTTGAGCATCTGGAAGTTAGATCAGCATTATTTTTAAACAAAACATTTCAGGTGCCCAAAAATGCAAAGTTGACAACTTATCATACCATCTTTAAACTATATAACTGGGAACATAAATCCTGAGTAACTAGAAAAATGCATTATGAAGAGAAACAGCAAGCAGCTATCACTTTGGTCTCTTGTCATTGTAAAGATCCAAAAAACACATCCCTTTAAACATACAAATGCAAACTAATGGCAAATCATTGTGGCATCCAAGCAACTTTGGTTGCTTATCATGCACTGCTTCTCTTAACAAGATCTGCTTCTGCTAGTGAGTACAATTCCTAAATTGCATCTCTCAAACCTGTCAGACAAGGTGCTTCCAATAGGCATATGAGAGAACGGAAATTTGAGAGTCAGTGTGGCTGACAAACAATAAATAGCATCGAAGAGAAGTGTCATTCAGTAAAGACACATAAGCAGAAATCATCAGCTGACAAATACAGGATGGAGGAACAACCGTCTAGACAAGCATGTTCCGGAAAAGGATCTGAAGGACTGATTAGCAGTTCCCGACTGAACATGAGTCGGTGCAATGCTACTGCAAAAGGAACTCACGTCACACCAGGAACGACAAGCAGACAAGACACATCACCTAAAGTGCACACTGAGATTCTCCTGCTTTACCTGATAAAGCTTTCCTGTCCAGTTTTGAACATGGATCAATTGGTCAAAGATAAGAACATACAATTTACAAGGAAAGAGTGAAATAACTGGAGCTATTTCATACCAGGAAAAGTCTTGGCAAGTCTTCATATATATATAATGATACATTCAAGAGGAAAACTGGTCCAGTGCTAAATGCTTACTAGTAGTGAGATTGCTAGGCACTGACTACAGAAGTTGTGGATGCTCTACTATCAGCATTTAAAAAAACATGTTGGCAACTATCCCTCAGAAGTGACAGCTAGAGTTGGCTTGGCCTTGAGAAAGCAGTACAGATTAAATCTCTCAAAACTCTTCCTAAACATTTTTCTATATTTCTATTGATGACCTTCAGGAAAAAAAAAATTTAAAAAATCAGTCACTTGTATTACATAATGCTAGAGACATTTAAGACAAATTAAATGCATGTAAGTAACAAATAAATAAAAAGGGACATTTCCCTCTAAGTTAGTCACCTGGCTTCCAAATCACTGTAAAGTGGACAATGACCACCTCAAAGGCATTCTGCCCAGCTCCTCACAAACAGATAGCAAGAAAATGAAGAAAAGCAAAACAAAAGGTTACTCAATGAAGTACAGTTACATGCAAAAGAAATCCCACAGTAACAAAAGAAATTCCAGACTAAAAATTAAGCAAAACCTTTGCATTTCAACCATTCTGCGAAGAACCAGGCTTTGAGGGGTTATCGAGTTTGTTCCACTCTATCTTCAAAGAACCAACAAATCCAGTTTAAAAAAAAAACAAAAAAACCCCACGAAACAAAGTCTCTCAAAACTAAAGAAATGAAGTAACACATCTCCCAGTGGTGCAAACTGTCTGCTCAATGTGCCTTGTCTCAGTTGCTGAATACATTCAAGTGTCACAAATGATCCAAGCAGTCAAATGCTCTCCTCAGGATTTTCCCCAACCCCAAGACTCAAATTACAGAGAACTTTATAGACCAAAACGTACACAGTGAATTACACTCAGAAATGAGCTGGGAACTATGGAACATCATAGAAAACATTGTACCAGGCTGCAAACATGAAACCTATTTTATTCTGAGGTTTCCTTTCTGGGGTGCAGGTTAGGAAAGCAAGGAGATGAGTCAATGGCAGACACTCTTGCAAGCAGTGCAAAAAGCTGCTGAGATCTGCATGGTAGGAGTCAAGTAACCAATTATAGCTTCCTTGACAGAGAAGTTAGTGACTCCATCACATGCTGCCCGAGTGTGCAGAAGCAATTACAGATTACATTAGCCTACGTTAGATAACAAAAACAACCCAAAAAAACAAAAAACAAAAAACAACAAAACAAAAACAAACAAAAGGAAAACAAAAAAACAACCAACCAAACAAACAAAAAATCATTCTCCCTTTCCATGGGGAGAACACATTCTCACTTTCGTGGCTTATGTCATTTAATTCACTATTGTTCCATCACCTTTTGGATAAACCCAGCCCAGCTAGCAGCCTCTCAAGTCCAACACTGAGAATGGTGGTAGAAAATCCACAATACAGAAAAAGAGGAAGAAAAATGGTGTCATCAGTATACAGCTAACCATGAAACAACTTCTGCCTTCAGAAATTTTCCCCAGTAGCTCCAAATATGTAGTGAATAGGAAAAATGAGATCTCTGAAGGGCACTATCTAACATGTTAATAAGCCAGCCAGCTCTGAGCTGTCCTTAGGAGATAGAGAGGACATTCAAAACATCACACATCCATATAGAAGACTACAGATTTTTGGAGGCAGCTGTTTAAAAACCATTTTAAAATCTTGATTTAGCCTTATTTCAAGAAAATGTCACCACTTTATTTAACTTAAGACTAGTCTTATGACCAGAAATTACTTAAGAGTCTCAAACTTCATATTCTGCTCTCCAACAGAATATAGTCAGCAATTTTTTTTGTCCAAAACCTGCAAGTTGAGATAATTCCATATTTTAAAGACATTGAAAGTTACTACTTATAAAAAAGACTAGAAAAAAATCACCTTTATTTGACTGACATACTAAATTGATATAAAAGCCTCCATGACAAATGTGTCATGTGTCAAAAATGTTCCTATAGAAAATGTGTGAGTCTTTGCTATCTCAGATAACTAGAACTCAGGGAGGATTTCATAACGGACTCCCACTGTCCCAGTGAGGCAAAGGGAGCACTGGTATCCTGTCAGCCTCATTCTTGGAGCCCCATGGTACCTCACCTTCACTTGCTTACAGGTGGCCAGCCCTACAACCAGTTACAAGCACTAACTAGAAAGCAAAAATCACCCTTCAACTGCCCCTTAGTTAAATGAACCCACAAATACATTATGTTTTGCCTTGCCTCAACTCTAAATAGTTATTTAGACAGCTTGATAGAAGTTTTGGATATAGCTCATTATTAGTGACAATATTCGTCTAAGACAAAAATACAAAGTGAATTCCACATCGAAATGTGAAGCACAATTAATGGGGAGGAATGGAGGAAATAAGGCTTGATTGAAGGCTTTATTTGTACTGTTTGAAGAGGCACACAGGAAAGGCTAATGAAGTGTTTATGTTTAACAAAACACATTATAGTGTGTTACTGACAGAGATACAGAGATACTGTAAACCAAGTTAATTTACAGTAAAGTTAGCTGGCAGTCAAAAAAGGGATTGCAGCATGGAGATAAGGATATCTTTGCTATCTTTCAACAGGACTGCTAGCAAGACTAGTTTGGCTGCAACTCAGAACAGGACACAAGCCAATTGATTTGGCTTTTGTCTATGTGCAAGGTAATACTGCTCCTGTGATCAACTAATACGCCCCCATCTTTTTCCTCCTAAGAACTTCAGCTTACAGTACAAAGTAATTTGAACCTTACACTTCTCCATCTATAAACTAGGAGATGCCCAAACTTCATGTCCCCCTTCGAAAGGCACATTTATGCCTTAACCACACTAAAAATATCAATCACTACTTCAACTTGGCAGAGTTAAACTGGTATATTTGGCTGTACAGAATAACTTCAGCATCTGGAATATCATCCTGCTTATAAATTGGATTATACATTCAGCAACTGATTTTAATTATTCTCCTTAATTAATCTTTCCACCCTAATCCAAAAAAACGCGTTCCAGAGAAATGCTGAGAAGCTTTGTGCTCAGTAAAAAAGGGTAAATCGCCTACTTTGCAGAGAACTTAACTGCACCCTTACAGATTCAGGTAAATCAAAGAAATCAGATGATATGGCAATATGCAGATCTGGTGAGACAAAAAGAAAGAGATATCCTGAATATAGAGGATAAAACAGAACTTGTATCTCTACTCCAAACAGCAGCTACAAGGTAATTATGTAGTCCTGTAATTTATTTATTACAGCTAAAAGTTTCCAGTATGCACCGAGCAGCAAGAGTCACTTTTGAAAGCTACACTTACTGGTCTGCTGTCTGCAGAGCATCCAAAGCTATGCAGTCGTAAATAACTCATTTTAACAAAGGGTTTGGTTATTGTTCTAAACAATATTGGTCAGTGGTTGGACTCTATGATCTTGGAGGTCTTTTCCAACCTAAATGAATCTGTGATTCTCTTGGGTTCTGAATTCACATGGATCAGCATACACGTAAGTCAACTCCATTTGACATCTACCAGATTTAAACACTATTAACAGCAAAAAATAATCTTACCTCTCCTACCCTTTCATCAGCATACTTCGTGCTAAATACTTCACATAACTGACCACAGGGTCCTTTGTACAATGCCATCGCCGCTTTGACACCACAGCTGAAAGTGTGATTCAGAACATGTAATTTCAAAGTGAAATACACAGGTTTAACGTTCTGTTCTGAAAATACTGATATCAAAACCCAGACAAAGCAAGTTCTTAATACCAGAAATATTCCAGTGTTTATTTCACTTTTAGCATCCTGAGGGATAATACAACATAACTGACAAAATCTGTAGCCTTGGAAATAAAACCACACAAGTGCAGCACAAAAGGTGGCACATAAAAGTGTAGTAATGTTCTCCTTATATCAGCATGAATGTCTGCCATGAAATGAACTAGCAGTATGTCTGCCTACTAGTAAATGAACTCGGAGTTAAGCAACATGCTCAGTAAAAAAATCAACCAGATATTATCAATAGCTAGCAGGCAGAAGTTAAAAAAATTGTAGAAGAGAAGACTGTGACTTGTATTACCTACCCCTCAAAGTGGGATCAGTCAGGCTGTGCAAGTGAGCAACAGCCACCTGGTTACCAGCAACCCTTCAGTGCAACCAGGTGGCTGTTGTCTGGTTATTCATCCATTTTGGCATCACAGTAGAAATGTGCAGCACACAGCATGTGCTGCAAAATTCAGACTGAAAATGCAGATGAGGTCTGATGTTGATGCAAGTGCTGAGCTCTTTGTACAAAGGACATATATAATTGGTACAACTAATCAGGATTCTCAAAGGGGTTTCCTAACATACCCATTTTACCAGAACAGATAAACACACAAATATTAAAATAGCTGTTTGGATATGTAATAATCCCATCAGTAAAAAAGAAAACACATAAGCTGGTCTGTGGTGCAAAATGCAAGTTTGATTTACGAGGTTCACTTAATATAAAGTTTAAATAATTACACAGAAAGATACAACCCTTTCTCCTGCCTCCCCTCCCACGGCTATATAGTACAATAGCTTACAGGGTAATTGGGTGTGAAGATTTTGCAGACAGCACTCATCATGCAGGTGAGTGAGCACATAGCATAAAAAGCAGTCCCAGAGAAAAATTAAATTACTTTAGGTTAGTATTTCAACATTTTTCAATAGTTATATTGAACTATAATATCATTCCCATCCTAGGGGTACAGAGAACGAATTTGAACAGTGGCTTTTTGTTACTATCTTGAAAAGCCTTTGGAAGCCAAATCACAGAAAACCAGGAAATGAATTTAAATAAGAATAAGCATCTTTTTTGTGACTATATTATATTTACACAAATAAAGACAATCTTTATAGTGGACTACATTTTCTGGTTGATCCAAAGGAAGCTCTCTATTGAGAAATTGCAACTGTATCTCTTTAGCAGGAGTAAGATTTCAGTGACACCAGTCCTGGTAACCAAAGCAGAGCTGAAGAGCAATTCACCTCTAAATACCTGAAAAGGGTTACTAAACGTAGAAAACCTTACTTAAGGGATATTCCTTAATTGTTTAGCAACGATGGGATAATTATTCAAATAGGGGGAACAGTGTTTATCTGCTTGTTTTCAGTATAAGAAAGATAGTGATTTTAGCTCATATATGGGGGGGGGGGAGCTTCAGTTGTAAAATAGCATACTAGGCTCAAAAATAAAAATAAACAACAAACAGACGGAGAAGAAGGCTGCAGCTTGAAATACTTGACTGCTAATAACCAGCATGCCATTCCGGGGAGTCCCAGAGTGGCTTTTAAGCCTCTTGCCCATCCTCGTAAAGAAAGGCGGGTGGCAGGACTGATCAATATCTTGCAACCCAGCTGTGACCTGAGAAATAAAGAAGTCAAGAAAAAAAATTCCATCGACGATCTGTGTAATTTAGCATTCGGAAGACGGCAACATCTGGGATCAACTCCAGATGGGACGGAGCGGCCCCGCGCTCTCGGCTCGCCACAGCGTTGCTACACACACACACACAAAGGAGGGCTCTGCGCTCCTCCCGCTTTTCTCCAATATGAACAACTCCGCGTTCAAACGCGACGTAAACACACGGAGAGCTGCCTACTACGCCAGCAGGTATGTACAACAGTTCAGCTACACCCGTGTCAGACGGGGGCTATTGTCCGGGACGAGCGGCCAGCGCTCACCGGGTGTTGGCGTAGGCGGTGCCAAGAAAAATAAAATCACTGCGAGTCTCTCCGATCACTCCGCAAGGCAAAGCCGCGGGCTTCAGAGCCCTGCACCGGGCAGAGGGGAACAAACAGGCGAGGCAGCGCAGCTCCCACAAGCGACACTTTGTCTGATTTCCAGCGAAGCAGCGACAAAATCTCCGACGCGCGAACAATGCCCGCGGCCCCGCTGCCGCTCCTTGCCGGACCGCCGCCGGACACCGTCTCCCACCGGGTCGCCGCTCCCAGCGATATGTTTTTAGGCTGCTTTGTTCCCCGTGAAACGCCAGCCTTTTCACCCCGCGCCGGCGGGGAGAACCGAGCGCCCGCATCGGAGACGGGGGACCGGCCCCTGCCCCATGTTCTGGCAGCGGCGAGAGACGCCGGAGCCGCGGCTTTGGGCATCAGCCGCCCTTTGTTGTGCCCCCGGGGAAGGGGCCGCTCCCCCGCGCCCTGCCGGGACCTCGGTCCCCATCGCTGACTCGCAGGCGCAGGGCGCTTCCTTCGCTCCCACGGGGAACGACAGCAGCGCCCCGCCGGGCGAGCCCGCTCTGCCCGGGATGCGCTCCCCGCCGGCAGCGCCGCTCCTCGCCTCCACGCTGTCCCGCTCGCCTTCTCTTTCACTCACCAACGCCGTACTTCTCGTGCTCCGTGGGTATCCACATGCTCGCGGCGTGCGAGCGCTCGTTCCCCCGCCAGCCCCTCCGCCGGGAGCGGCGGTGGCCGGCAAGCGCGTCCGCTTCCCGGGGCTCCGGCCGCGCTCAGCCGCGGCTGCCCGGCCCCGGCGGCGAAAGCATTGTTCGGGCGGGCGGACTGACTGAAGCGCG